>OY735143.1:6493299-7093299 GCA_963457615.1 Nicrophorus investigator
TTTATATAGAAAAAAAATATACATTTAAAATCATAGAAAAATAAATTATATAGTTTAAAAGACTAAAAATAAATTTTAAATAATTTTGTTGGTTAACTCACTTGAAATAATAATATTATAAGTTTAAATTAATGTTTCAAATATTTACGAAATTGATTAAAACGCCATCTTTTGTGGAAGAAAACAATTAATTGGAAGTATATTTTACAAAAAAGTAATTTTAAATAATTTTGTTGGTTAAGTTACTTAAAATTATGCTTAAAAAATTAATAATATTGGAAGTTTAAATTAATATTTCAAATATTAACGAAATCTATTAAAACGCTATCTTTTGTAGAAGAAAACAATTAAATGAAAGTATATTTAACAAAAAAGTAATTTTAAATAATTTTTGTTGGTTAAGTCACTTAAAATTATGCTTAAAAAATTAATAATATTGGAAGTTTAAATTAATATTTCAAATATTAACGAAATCGATTAAAACGCCATCTTTTGTGGAAGAAAACAATTAATTGGAAGTATATTTAACAAAAAGTAATTTTAAATAATTTTGTTGGTTAAGTCACATAAAATACTACTTAAAAAGAATTATTAATATTGTAAGTTTAAATTAATATTTAAATTATTAACTAAATAGATCAATACGCCATCTTTTGAGGAAAAAACAATTAAATTGAAGTATATGTAACAAAAAAGTAATTTTAAATAATTTTGCTGGTTAAGTCACTTAAAATATTGTTTAAAAAATTAAGGAAATTGATTAAAACGCCATCTTTTGTGGAAGAAAACAATTAAATGGAAGTATACTGAACAGTAACTTTTTATAATTTATATCCGTTGGGAACGTCGATAAAAATCTTGAGAGCATTAAAGAAAAGGTTAGCTATTAACATTCAATACGGATGATAAGGATTTTTTTTTTTGTGCTAAAGCCGTTTATATAATTTATGTCTCTTGCGATTAAAAGGCCGTCGGTTGCGCCGCGAATTTGAATATGAGAGCGAGCAATGGGTACGTGTAACAATCAGCCGCAAAAAGTGTTAATGTTCTCAGATACACGCTTTAGTAAATCTTAAAAAAAATTAATAAAAATGAAGAAACTTAATAGGTTTCACTGTTTAGGAATCCGAGTATGAAAAAGGAGAGAAGAAGTTGACCATGCATGCACATATACAATGGATAATTTAAGGTGCAATAAACTCGGTAGGTGCGAACTTCGATTGCGCTCATTAATTTATATACGAGTTGTAAAGTAAGAGAGGCACGGCGCGAACGTTTTTTATTAAAGGCAAAAATTTACAAGCATATAACGAGCGTTCAGACTTTTATATCCAATGGGAAAAAGGAGAAAGGTAAAGGACGAAAGGATCGATACGTATACATAAACCGCTTCTTCTCAATCCGAGGACCAGCCAGATTTTATTGCGTACACAACATGTAAATATTTGTAAAGCTAAAACGATTCCGAAGTTTCTGCTTTAAATGAAGACGAAGACAGAGATGAAAATAAAGAAAGTATCGAAGAAGGAAATATAGCAATAAATTGATTCAAGTTCTGTTTACACTGAACGAAAATATAAGAAGGAGTAATCATAATAATTCCGTTTATTAATAATTTGCCTGGAAGCGTTTTATCTGTTTTCATTAATAAATTATGTCGATGGCGAAACGTAAATATTTATTGCCCCTTTGGAAACGTTCGTAAATCGAGATTAAGAAATTATGGATAATAAAGGAAACGATTGCACTATCTCTGTTTGGGCTTTATTAATCAATTATATTTTTCTGTCTTTATGATTTCTCAAGAAATCAGAAGCGAATGGTTCAATCTTTATTTTCACCTTGGTTACAATCGTAAATCATCGTAAAAAGAATTAAATATTTACATTGTCTGTAAAACAGGTATACACATTCGATTATTGCTTATTGAGATATAAACTGGATTACGTTAGTCATGTCGAAAAATAACTTCTTTTTGCAAAACCTTTATCTTATCTAAATCTCAGATATACCAACATTAAACCAAACAATTGCTGCTGCATTTGCAGATGATACAGCACTAATAGAAACTCAAATAATTTAAATGCTAAATCCACAGACTTAAACTTAAAATAAATCAAATATACCGATGTTACTGATTATGAAATACACGTATTTTAACAATAAAGTGTCTAATTTTTAATTTATTTGGGCCAAATTAGAAGAAAATCACTTACAATAGCTAATAAGTAATAATCTCATAAAGTTTGTAAATATTCATAGTCGTTCCGGGCCAAATACGGCCCGCGGGAAATTTCGTATATAAATTATTAAATATAATATTTTTTTAACGATAAATATTTTGTAATTGTTGATAGATGAAAATTGTCTATCATTCATCTTTTGAAATAAGTGTTTTAAATATAATGAAATTTGCAATAGTGTCGAGTGTAAACAGTTTCAAATCAAACTCACTTGTTGATACAATTAATTGCTTTCCACGCAAAATATTTATGCTGCAAACGTTTTCGCATTTTTATGTGGTGTTGTTTTTTATGGAAAACTTGATAACAATTTAACGAATTCTTAATATCGTAAATTAATTCGATCTTGCGCAATTTGTATCATTAACAAATATTATTTTTATTTAATTTATTTTGTAATTGAGTTTATTACGAGGTCAGAATTAATTTATGATCTATTAATTTAATTAAGATTACGTCAATGTTGATGAATTATAAGATTTGTTATTTTATTCTTCGGAAACCGACAAAATTTTTATTTAAATTTGTCGGTGAAACTTTAAATTTTTATTTTTTATATTTAAATTATTGAAAATCAATCACCAAATAATATTTTAATGCAAGAACGTTGATATTCCAATGACAATATCACCAAAAATGAAAATATTTTTGATGTCGGTTATAACTCGACACCATCTATAATTGTAAAATTTTGCTGTCGGTTTTACCTCGACAACATCTGGAACTAATTTTTCATGTCGGGTCACTGTTTACAACGATGAATTTTTTGTGACGGGTGTGTTTTGACATCTTCAGAATGGAATTTATGATGTTTATTTTTATACCGACACCTTTCTGAACGTTCATATTCTGAAGCCAAGCACATCTATCCTCCGATTTACCCCATACTTTATTTCAAAATATATCTTATTTCGCTTTTAAACTATTTTTTGAAGGATATGTGTAATTCTACAATAGTGGCTTATGACGTGGCAAGCGCCATCTATATTCGCTAAATCGCACCACACTCCTATGGGACCTTATTACAACTCCAACTATCACTCCAATCATTGAACATGATTAATTAATACTGAAAAACATGGTATTAGCGCTCCATCGATTGGCAACGAACATGCATATTTACCAACCTCTACTCGTATCTGTTATTTCGTTATGTAATCAAGAGAAAAAAATAAAAATAATAATAGAGGGAACTTGTAACGGTCGGGCTCTGTATTTATTATGCGATCCTTATCAATTTATCGATTAGGTTTGCATTATTTATTTACACTCGTGTACTCCGCTTTTTATCGTCGGCAATCAAATTTATTTGATCGCTCGGTCCGCTTGAAATATTTCGTTTAATTATAGGATTCCCCGTGTTATTTTTTAACATCTCTGTTATTTTTGTTTTACCTCTGCGTTATTTATTTTTACCTTTCTCTTTATGTATGTACGCATCTATGGAGAATGCAGCAAGAACATGTTTGTTCTGTGCTAATATTTGTTCGCTTTATTATAACGTACGTTTCGCAGAACGTCGGGTTCGGTACATACAATTCCTGTTCAATTTACGCTTTATCTTTATTACCCACTTTGTCTAATTGAAAATGAAAAATGGACAAGTTTTTACTGGAAAAAATGTAGAATTTCTAATTTTGAATAATCTGTTATTGTAGAAAAATGTATGCAACTAATGTTGTCGATTACTTGATAAACTACTTGTATCATAAAAATTACGAACTTTTCATACAATCCGACAAGTATTGTGCATGAGCGTTTTTTACATGAAAAATGTATGCAACGAATGTTTTACTTGTCGATTACTTGTTAAGTACTTTTGTGACGCATACTCATGGAATATACGAACATTTCATTCATTCCGACAAGTTACCGACATATAAAATTATAATTTTTCACCACAATTTCTTTCAAATGTTTTACTTGTCGATTATTTATTTATTTAAGGACATGTTTAACATATAATCATGAAAATTATGAAATTTTCATACAATCCGACAAATTACCGACATAAAAATTTTAATTTTTCATTACAATTTCTTCCAAATGCTTTACTGAACTAATTGTTAAGTACTTGTATAACATATAATCATGAAAATTATGAACTTTTAATACAATCCGACAAGTATTACCGACATTAAAATTTTCTTCTCTCTTTATTTTTATTTACGCATTGGATTTTGTATATGCGCGTTTCTGAATCGATAAAATATGCGAACGGCAAATATTGCACGATTCCATAGTATAATTATAAACAAACATGCATGATAATTTGCTTTATTAATTAAACGCTGATAACGTTTGTTTGCTTTTCACTTTAACAGCGAAACACTTGGGTTATAGCAGAATTTATCGCCGAATTATTATGGGCGAACAAATAAAAAAATAAAAGTCGGAAAAGCGGGTCGGGAAAAGTGGAGGAAATTCAACATCTATATATGCAAAGAGAGATAGATATATATATGTATGCATATTCAGGCTGAGGACGAAAATGGTTTCATTTGCTCGTCCGGGGTTGGTGGCCCGAGCAGCGCATTGGCATAATAAAATAATAAAACTTTGGATTGGAATATTTTCGTGTTCACTTAGACTTTATTAAATTCTATTAACTCCCATGCGTCACCCCCCCTGGCCCACAGGGTTTTATACCCACTCGAAACTCGGATACAAGCGAGAGATGGAAAACGACTGATAATGCCGATTACAATTAGGAACGAACGAATTCATTTACCAAGAAAATTATAACTTTTTAACTTTGTTCCATGAAATTTGAAATTTTTATTTTTTAAACAAAATTATCGTGATTTACCGACAAGATTACTGGTAAATACATCATAAATATATTAAGACAAGATTACTAGTAAATAAATCAACAAGTAACGTATAAAATTATAAAATTTTAGTTCAGCGTTTTTATCAAAATTGTCAATAGAAAAATTATATAAATTGGTATTCAAATATTGAAATTTGAATATTTTCGACTATATTAACTAGAAAACTTACTTAAGTTACATAATTTGATACGAGTAATACCAGTTCGTTACTATTTTTTTATGTTTGTTCGAGTTTTGTTGTTTCCCCTTTAAAATGGGTAATACATCACGTCGACATTGCGTCCATTGTTCGTTCATTTGTTTTCATGCGATTGTTAAATGAAAGCCTGTGGTTTATTGATATTTGCCACGTCATTTTTCACGCCTATTACTTTTTAAATATATTCGATTGATAGAAAATGTTGCATGAATTTTATTTTGAAAAATAATTAAAATCTATAATTAAAAAAGTAAATAAATAAATAAATAAACAAATATTAATTATTATTTAAAAAAAAATTAAAATGATAAAAGATGTGCATTTATTTATTTGATTCTTATTAAATTTTGTTTTTAAAACTTGAATAAATCTATAAATGAATTTCATAAACTTTTCTGATTAATGAAATATTATTATTTCTATTATCGATTACTTGTTGAACTACTTGTTAAGTACTTACGTGACACATGAAATCTACGAACATAAATTATTTTCAAATAATATTTTTACTATTAAAATTAATATAAATTAAATAATTTGATTTATTTTTATTTTTTTATTTAAAATTGTAGAAAATCAGATAAAAATTGCTTTACTTTTGATGTTTTTTTATTAAGAAACATAATATTTCACATGGGTTTATATTAGAGCTTAGATGTGTCTATTTCATCAATCTTTTTCTGATGAGAAATCATATATTTTTTTCTCCGGGATTTAGTTTTCAATATACTTTGATCACTGAAAGAAGCAACTGAAGTGTTAATCTCGGTTATTATGCTTTCAAACGCGTATCCCTGTCTCCTGGGATTACATCCATGGAGGAAAATTAATGTTTGATGTGCGAAATATGTATAAAGTTTTTTTTTCATTAGTTATTATACAACATATTTCTCTTAATATTAGCTTCAGTATATTATTTGCAATCTTTTTGGAGTGAAGAGCCATTTTTAATATTTAGAGAGCCGCAAATCTTGATAACCGTGATTGGTACTGGGTCACGAATTGACAGCTGTCACCATCTGTCAAATTGTATAATTTCAGATTTTCTTTTTTTGTAATTTCATCTTAGATTCTTAAGAATTAAAACTTGGAAATAAATTTAAATGTGTTAACCTTTATGTATTATTTTCAATAACAAATAGTTGTTATTAATAAAATTTGCATCTCGCAAAACAATTGGATCGTTTCCACAAGCCCTGATATCAATATCTAAATCAGAGTTTTTCAACTTATAGGTTGCGTTAAAATTATTAATGGGTCAGGAATTGACAGTTGTCACCATCTGTCAAATTGTATAATTTAAGATTTTATTTTTTTAATTTCATCCAAGATTCTTAAAAATTAAAACTTGGAAATAAATTTAAATATTTCTACTCACCTTTATGTATTATTTTCAATAACAAATAGTTTTTATTAGTAAAATTTGCATCTCGCAAAACAATTGTATCGTTCGAAATGAGTTGTTAGCATAATGTTATTGATTTGACAGCGATTATTAGTAGTTGCAAAGTTCAATTAAAATTTGTGATTATTACAATCACAGCGGTAAAGCGTGCGTGCGCAAAAAGTGCGTTTTCCAATTTGCAATTTCATAAATAATTAGTGTAGAATCGAACGCTGACCGAAATAAACAATTTCGCGCTGTTGCCTAAGTGCCAATAAATACATATTTTAAACGGTGGATGATGGCACGGCGCGGCACGCAAGCAATTTGCTGTTGATAAAACTCCTCGCTCGCTCTTTGAACCTGAAGCATCCTCCTGAGTGAAAGAAACATCTCGTCCAGACAGACACACACATTCGGAATTGTAATTGTTTTTTCTTAATTGAAAATTGTGAAGAATGCCTGGTTCGGGTTTCAAAGAGGCCGACTTTGCCAATTCCATTTTTATACATGCAAAATTACTTTGCACGATTATCACGCTCAAAGCAATAAACCATTACGCGAAAGAATGAAAATACTCGCAGCAAGAGAGATGCAGGATTAAAACGTTTCAGTTTCGTTCTTCCTTTTACCATTTTCGCATATTTTCTTTTCTGCTTTACCACCTTCTTCTTGTTGTTTGTTATGTTTTCTCATTCAACTTCGCTTGTGTAATTTTCGTTAAGTTTCCTTTCGCTCTCGACATTAAATTTATTTCGCTCGTCTTTGACGTATTTCACGATAAATGACGTTTTAACGCAGCGTATCATTGTTTTCTCGAAATGAAATATTGAAAACAAATTTGCAATTAAATTAAAGACATTTTCTTTGTTATTAAATATAAAATACTTTGACTTAACACTAATTTTGACCACTAAATATAACATTTTTTAATAGTTTCTTTCAATTTACTTCAAGTGACAGTTGAGAGCCTCAATTTATCCTCAAAAGAGCCAAGGGTTGCCGACCCATCTATCTTGTTTTTTGTAACAAAATTACAATCTGATTATCTATAGAAATTTGACATTAAGGCTATTATGTAACAATTTCAATAACTACTTATATATTAATCTTGATTTTGTTTATTAGTTAATTAACCTAACAAATCCAAATGAACCTAACCTCTTACACAAGTTAACTTTACCATTAACTTAAATAATTGTAACTTTAATCTAACAAACCTTAACTAAAGCGGTTTATATCTTTATACTGCGACTTAATTATTTATAACATAACATTTTTGACAGGTGGACTTACAGTGACAGCTGTCATTTCGCGACACATTACAAAATTCGTACAAACCCAAATTAACCTAATCTGTGGCTCAATTTAACCTTAATTATACACATGCTACTTAATTTAATTTCCTCCGCAAGTTAACCTTAAAATTAATTAATTGTAATTTTAACCTAACAAACTTTATACTGCTATTTTATTATTTCCTCTTCTTTCGCGTCTCCACTCCTCATTTGGTTTGTACATTGCACAGTTTCACCTATCTCCGCTGACCTTATTTATAACATAAAATGTTTGACAGTTGGACTTAAAGTGACAGCTGTCATTCCTTAATTATACACATGTTACTTAAATTAATTTCTTACGCAAGTTAACCTTAATTGTAACTTTAACTATAAAAAACCTTAACTAAAGCGATTTATATTCTTGTACTGCGACCTAATTATGACAGCTGTCATATATTGCGTAATATTATAAAACTATTTTTGATGTGACTAATTTGACTGTGACTAAGTCTTGTGTAACTAAAATAGCTTAGCTCGTTCTGAAATTTTGTCGGAACGAACACTTTGTAGAATAAACAGAGATTGAAAGCAAAATATTTATTTTCATTTTTATTTGTCAAATCGTATTTCAATCGACGGCTGTGAGGAATGCATGAAATGTAAACGTTGATTTACGTTAGAAAATCGGTCCGCTTCCAATCTGAACCGTTTGGGTAAAAAGATTTAGTACACAAATCAAAAAGTAAACAGTAATTGCGGATTCATAAATATGAATTTTCTACTTGTGAATACTGTAGGATACTACAGAGTCTGCGAGGTTCCTTCGAAATTGCAAATTCACATGTGGAGTTCAATCGATACGTGTGCAGCTGAAGAGGTTACGAAACAATGGGTCTTAATTAGATGGCGCATCTTCGTAATCAGGAGAAGTAAACAACACCCTTTGCGGCGAGGCACGAACTCTTTATTAATAATCATAGATTTACGTTAATTGAACAATTAATTAGAGCGCACGTCTCTCTGAGAGTTAGGTTTGATGGTAGGTTTTTTTTCGGCACGAGGAAGGAAGCGAAGTTTTAATCAAGTCTTGTGGATCTTACGCTTTTAGATTTCTCACGTTGTTGACATTTACTTCGCCCTCGGAGTACGAAGGTGTACGTATGTTTCCCCACGTTCGTATTTACTCCCCTCTTCCTCCTCTGCAGCGTTCGTGTAATACGAAACGAAGAGGGGGAGACGAGGCAATAATTGCGCCGCTCCATCGAGAGTGCGTTGAATCATATGCAATTTGTTGCAGCGCTGATAGAAGAACAAGACGAATAAGAAGGAAAAAAAAAGTGGTGAACATCCGATCAACTTGTAGATTGGATGCGCTTTGGTGTATGTGTGCATGTGTGTGCCTTGCCTGGTTGTGTAATTTGTTTTGAACGTTTGCAGCAACCAACAAGGTGTAACTGAATGTAATAGTTGTTCGATCAGTTAACTAATCGCAACCGTTTAAATTAATATAACGCCCAATGGTTATACCTAAACTATGTGATTTTCCAACTCTATTAATCTATTCACCATACATTTTCTAATACAATTGTTTTTAACTCATGTAAAGGATAGGGCGGATATATCCGCCACCTTCCATAAAGGGTTAATCTCATATATTTATATCCAATCTTTATAGTTATACTTAAACTATGTTATTTATGATCAAGAATAACTATAAAACTCATCCAACACATATTTAAACTGATATATTTATGTCCAACTTTCATAACTGATATTGATCACCTCCAATTGCGCCTACAAAAGCATATTGTTTCACCTCCGTTCTTATTTGTCTAAGTGAAATTGATTAATCCACCCACATCATCTCTTCACTCACGAACATTCCCATTGTTACCGCTTATTTAAAACCCATTTTTAATATTATTTTTTATCCCACTTAGTTCCCGTTTCCACCAAAGCCTGCACCCACTTCGTTTTTTTTCTCTCTTCTTCTGCTGCCGACAATCAAACGTTCTCTATTTGCGCTAGGAAATTGCATTTTTTTATACACAACGTATACGAAGTTGCTGTGTGCATTCGCGATTTTTTTTGTTGTTGTGCGAGTGAGTATATGTGAACGTGCAAAAATATATAAATAAAATTCGCCATTGAATGGCGAGAAGAAAGAACACAGCGTGTTTTTTTTTTGGTGTTCTGTGTTTCATTTAAGCACGAGCAATTGTTCGGGCTCACAGGAATTTTTCGTTCTTTGTGCGACGCGCACATTTTTCATTCGCAGCGCGCTCCAATATCGCGGCGAAAAATATGTATGGCTGAGGGGAAAAGCGATTTTTCCACTGTGCACCAAAATAATCGCTTTGACGGAAGGAAAAGTAATTGCGTTTAATAACTACTAACAACAATGCATAATCAACGAATTTATAAAAACTAACTATTTCTGTTTGTACATATTGCGTATAATTAAATATATTGATAATACGCCATCTATCGGCCAACGTACTTATTACATAATACATACCAAGTAATTAATTAAAGATTTGTCATTTTCAAATCGTATATAAACGTTTTATTTTGTTTAAAGTTTATGGCGGATATATCCGCCGCTTGTCTGTCAAGAGTTAATATAAGCAATTTTAATTAAATTAATAACTTTTGCATAAATCTCATTTAATTATTTTAAAAAAAAAGTTTTTTTTTTTTTAAATAACAATATTTTTTCCTTTTTTCATATTTACTATTAGGTTTACTATTACCTAAAAAGTTTATTAAGGCGGATATATTCGCCGCTTGTCGGTTAAGGGTTAATAGAAGCAATTTTGCCTATAATTGAAGTTATAATTAATACGCCATCTAAATTTTTGGCTAAATTTTTTTTTTTGATAAATTGAAAATAGAAAATCGTAAAGTTGTTTTCTTAAAACCTGATCGTTAATATGAATTGTTTTTGCTGAAACACGAGTTGCACAGAAATTGGTTTATGTTAGAAGAACGTATGAAAATTATACGAGTGAATCGATAAAAGCGTTTGCGGAGCCAATCGACACATGGGAATATGCCGAAAGTGTAATTAAATTACGATTCGAAATGCGTTTTATGGAAGAATGCCGTTCGGTATGAGATAAAATTTAATGTGGATATGAGATGTTTTTACCTGTTTTCGCAGTGCCGTATTGATGGTGGAAGACGCGCGGCGCCTATGAAACGCCGCGTTATTTATATATTCCCTTATTCCTCACTATAAATTAAAAGCGAGTCTAATGAAAACGACGTAAAACGAAGGAATCCATCCGTTTTATAGTTACTCAATTTTTCGTTTTAACTTTAAGATCGACACTGTAATTACACGCCGCACTAGCCTGGAAATTAACTGTAAACTTAATATCTACACCTTAAACTCATCATTAATTATTTTTCAATGAAATGCTAATTCCTAATACCTTAATTATTGCTCTATTTGATTTTTAATAATTTCTATTTTTTTTTCTGTTTTCAGGTACGTAACTCAAATAAGTTTCCCAAAAATTTGTATCCGATTGATGGATTAGTAAGTATTGCATGATTATAATTGCATCGGTCTGCTGAAATTGGTCGACCGCCAATGATAATCCGATAATGCATGAACTTTTCACCCGAATAACAATAATACAAGTTTTGGCAATCAATGTTGAATTTAATTAATTAGCGAATTAATTATCGCATAGCTAATGGCGTTGTTTAATGGAAATCGCTTGTTTTCGCATTGCGAAAGGCGCAGATTCTTAGTTGACGTTAATTAGCGCCATCTACTTTCTAAGTTCTTCAAACTTAATTTTCATTTTTTTTTTCATCTAAATGTCAACTGATTTCTCTTCAGAAGCACGTAATTTTTAGTCATTCAAATTTATTGAAAGCATTTGAACATTTGTATCACGAATATGTACTTTGGTGTACACACAAAAAATCTTCATCACGCTGAATGGAAAGTTGGGGGGAATTTTCTCCCCTCGTGTCAAGATTGTCGATAGCGCCATATGCAAACAAGGTTCTGGACAGGTGATGAACAACTTTGAGCAAATATACTGAAACCAGTATTTACCTTCTTTTTTATTTACCAAACCCTAAACCGGAATTAATGTACATCAAATTATTAAAACTAAATCTTTCAGTTTTGATTCACTTCAAGTATTTTATTAAAACAACAAATTTTATTAATAAACCGATTTTATCCTCAATTTGGATAGTCCACACTAAAAGCCTGTCAAATAAAAATTGACATAACCTCAATACAAAAAAAGATACATCACTTCAAAATAGTAACGCTTCTTTTATGACATCCTGAATTATAATTTCTTAACCATTTATTTTTGGAATTACATACAAATTACATACGATCCATTAAATTAATAACTTTTGCTTAAATCTCCTTTTCTTTTAATTATTAAAAAAAAATCAACTTTAAAAATAAAAATTAACCAAATTTTTAGAATTACGTCAGTCAATACGCAATGCATTAAATAAACCATTAATTAAAAGCATATTTCATAAATCCCTTTTTTTATTACTTGAAAAAATTTTAAGTATTCAAAAAAAATCAAATTTGTTAAAAAAATTCTAAAATTCTTCAAAAAATTCCATAATTTTTCAAAAAAAATTACAAGAATTTTTTTGACAATTTAAGTTACTAACTAGTGGAATTTAAAATATGAAAATTAAAAATTTAATGTGAAATTAGAAAAATCTAAGAAAATTGTAAAACTAAATTAGTTAGCGATTGATTATTTTAAATTGTTATTTCATCAACTTATTTATTATATAAACAAAGATTTAATGTGTTGAGTAATTAAAAAGAATTCGAACAATAAAACCACAAGCGTTTTGTGAATGCTTCATTAAATTTAGTAGACTTTGAGAGCAGTGAAACGACGCGAACGCAATAAAACGTATAACACCTGCTAATTAAAACGCAATCTCGCGATTATATTTCAAAATTAATTAATTAACTTAAGCTAATTAAACGGAAAAAAAATGAAAATTTTGGTCTTTAAACTATAAACATGAGATATCTCATTTACAATATAATCAATTAGTTAAAAAAAATAAGTTACATAATAATTCGTGATTTAATTAATTTATATAATTCGTTTTAAGGACATATTTATAAAGAAATTAAAGAAGAATACTAAATTGAAGTAATTAATTAATTTTGATTAAATGAATGGCGTTTAATTATTATAATTTATAAGTCCTTATTTAAAGTTGTGTTTTGTTTCTTTTTCGCTTTAAAATTGTGTGTTTTGTAAAGAAAATTACTTGGGGGTGGTGGAAGATGCATCCATATAAAATTCCTCTAAATCTCGTAAGAAAATGGATTAGTGTTGTCGGGAGAAAACGTAAGTAAAGCGGAATAAAGAATGGAATAAAAAAATAAGAAGAGAAAAACGATTCTGCTCGGAAGGGAAACCTCTTCGCTACCTAAATTAAAGTGTTTCTGGCTCCAGTTTTAATTCTTCGCTGAATTTTAATGCCGAACACTATGAATATTGCATGAATATTCATATTAGTGTACAATCCTCTCTGTCTCTCCACCCCACGTTTTATCTGTGTATATATTTATATTATATAATTTGTTTGAGCTTGGGTGTGTGTTTAGGTGGAAAAGGATGGAGGATGGTCAGGCTTAGCGAAGGTGTAGCCACTAATTGGACAATGGTAAGGCGGTCGCAAACTTGACCGCAGTTATTGCGTTTAATTATGTGGGTCAACGAGATGGGATTGCATCAAATGCCGTTATAGTTCTTAAGGTTTTCGTTGTGGATCGATTTAGTGCAAGGGGTTGTACTGATGCCATTAATATTTTTATTGCTTTGTTTGGGTTTTTGGGGTCGCGGCTTGGGTGGAGTTGAAGTGAGGAAGAGGTGGTGGCGGCGGCGGTGGCGGCAGCGACGACGGCGAGGACGCTCTTTGTGCAAGACATCCAATTATTATTCAGTCGCATTAGTCGGCTTTTGTCTGAAGGTATTGCACTGAATGGATTGCGCTCACGGCCACGACGTTTTGATGAATTGGTCTTTGCTCATCCGCACTTTGCCTCGCTCTCTCTCTCTCTCTCTTACTCATCCATTCCAATGCTTTCACCTATACCTACTCTCTTTATCTGCAGACTATATAGGTGTATGCTATATACTATATGTTCGCTTCCAACTCGAAGGGGGCGGCTAATATCACGGTGGCGGCTGCGGCGCCATGTTGATATCAACATTGTATTATATTGATAAACTTGTGTTAGTTTACAACACCCCAAAACACACGTACGCGCCACGTATTGATTAGATAAGGAAACTCCAGGCGTCTGCTGGTGACAGGGTTCGGATCTAATTAAGAGCCGGATCTCTTCGGACTCAGAAAAATCTATTTGCCCTACTCCATCTATCACTTCATGAGAAGCACATAAACTTAATTTTTGTTTGTAAACAGTAACTTTAGTACACTTAGTAAATTTCAGGAAGTATCTACTAATAATTGTATATCCAATACCTATTATTACAACAGTTTTCAATTTGTATGCATTACATAAACCCAAAAAAAATCTTATTATATTTCCTAATAAGCTAACTTTTTCAAACAAATTTATAGGAATAACAATAACAATAATATATGAAAATTTATTACATAATACAATTGGATAGTCCAGATTACACGAATATTGAATAAAAATTGACATTAATTCTATAGAGAAAAAATGGCTGATAATCGAAATAGTTACGTTTCTTTTATGACAGTTTATAACAGTTATCAATTTGTATGCATTACATAATTCCAAAAAAAAATCTTATTATATTTCCTAATAAGGTAACTTTTCGAAATAAAAATTTTCTTAAGCAACAAATTTATTGGAATAAAATTGAACATATCTAAAGAAATTATTGGATTATTGTCTTTTTAGTAACAATAATATATGAAAATTTGTTATGTAATAACATTGGATAGTCCAGATTGCACGAATGTTGAATAAAAATTTACTTTATTTCTATAGAGAAAAATGGCTGATAATCAAAATAGTAACGTTTCTTTTATGACAGTTTATAATCGTTATCAATTTGTATGCATTCATTATATAATTCTAAAAAAAATCTTATTATATTTCCTAATAAGGTAACTTTTCGAAACAAAAATTTTCTTATACAACAAATTTATTGAAATAAAATTGAACATATCTAAAGTAATTATTGGAATATTGTATTTTTAATAACAATAACATATGAAAATTTGTTATGTAATAACATTGGATAGTCCAGATTACACGAATGTTGAATAAAAATTTACATTATTTCTATAGAGAAAAATGGCTAATAATCAAAATAGTAACGTTTCTTTTATGACAGTTTATAATCGTTATCAATCTTATTATATTTCCTAATAAGGTAACTTTTCCAAACAAAAATTTTCTTAAGCAACAAATTTATTGGATTAAAATTAAAAATATCTAAAGTAATTATTGGATTATTGTCTTTTTAATAAGGATAATATATGAAAATTTGTTACATAATAAAATTAGATAGTCCAGATTACATGAATGTTGAATAAAAATTGATATTAACTCAATAGAGAAAAAATGGCTGATAATCGAAATAGTAACGTTTCTTTTATGACAGTTTATAACAGTTTTCAATTTGTATGTATTACATAATTCCAAAAAAAAAATCTTATTATATTTCCTAATAAGGTAACTTTTCGAAACAATAATTTTCTTAAGCAACAAATTTATTGGATTAAAATTGAACATATCTAAAGTAATTATTGGATTATTGTATTTTTAGTAACAATAATATATGGAAATTTATTACATAATACAATAGGATAGTCCAGATTACACGAATATTGAATAAAAATTGACATTAATTCTATAGAGAAAAAATGGCTGATAATCGAAATAGTTACGTTTCTTTTATGACAGTTTATAACAGTTTTCAATTTGTATGTATTACATAATTCTAAAAAAAAATCTTATTATATTTCCTAATAAGGTAACTTTTCGAAATAAAAATTTTCTTATACAACAAATTTATTGAAATAAAATTGAACATATCTAAAGTAATTATTGGAATATTGTATTTTTAATAACAATAACATATGAAAATTTGTTATGTAATAACATTGGATAGTCCAGATTACACGAATGTTGAATAAAAATTTACATTATTTCTATAGAGAAAAATGGCTGATAATCAAAATAGTAACGTTTCTTTTATGACAGTTTATAATAGTTTTCAATTTGTATGTATTACATAATTCTAAAAAAAAAATCTTATTATATTTCCTAATAAGGTAACTTTTCGAAATAAAAATTTTCTCAAGCAACAAATTTATTGGATTAAAATTAAAAATATCTAAAGTAATTATTGGATTATTGTCTTTTTAATAAGGATAATATATGAAAATTTGTTACATAATAAAATTAGATAGTCCAGATTACATGAATGTTGAATAAAAATTGATATTAACTCAATAGAGAAAAAATAGCTGATAATCAAAATAGTAACGTTTCTTTTATGATAGTTTATAACAGTTTTCAATTTGTATGCATTACATAATTCCAAAAAAAAATCTTATTATATTTCCTAATAAGGTAACTTTTCGAAATAAAATTTTTCTTAAGCAACAAATTTATTGGAATAAAATTGAACATATCTAAAGTAATTATTGGATTATTGTATTTTTAATAACAATAATATATGAAAATTTGTTATGTAATAACATTGGATACTCCAGATTACACGAATGTTGAATAAAAATTTACTTTATTTCTATAGAGAAAAATGACTGATAATCAAAATAGTAACGTTTCTTTTATGACAGTTTATAATCGTTATCAATTTGTATGAATTACATAATTCCAAAAAAAAAAATCTTATTATATTTCCTAATAAGGTAACTTTTCGAAATAAAAATTTTCTTAAGCAACAAATTTATTGGAATAAAATTGAACATATCTAAAGTAATTATTGGATTATTGTCTTTTTAATAAGGATAATATATGAAAATTTGTTACATAATAAAATTGGATATTCCAGATTACATGAATGTTGAATAAAAATTGATATTAACTCAATAGAGAAAAAATAGCTGATAATCAAAATAGTAACGTTTCTTTTATGACAGATTGTAACAGTTTTCAATTTGTATGTTTTACATAATTCTAATTCTAAAAAATAAAAAGTTGTGTTATATTTGCCATTTCCTTATAGATTAAGTTTTAGAAACTAAAAATTCTGCCTAGGTTATAATGAGAATTGACTATATTCTTTTTTTAGTAATAAAATTATTAGAATAAATTGGAAATATCGAAAGTAATGATTATTATCTTTTTAATAACAGTAATATTTTACAAAAAATTCATAATAAAAGTAGATAGTTTATATAACATGAATTGTGAATAAAAATAGATATTAACTTAATAGAGAAAAAATGGTTTATAATCAAAATAGTAACGTTTCTTTTATGGTACAATTTTTATGCATTACATAATTCCAAAAACATTAAAAAAACCTTATTATATTTACTATTCCATTATTAACTAACTTTTCTAAACCAAAAAATCTGTCTAGGTTTTCTTGTAATTAAAATTCACTATACTGTAATTTTTTTCTTAAGCAACAAATTTATTGGAATAAAATTGAACATATCTAAAGTAATTATTGGATTATTGTCTTTTCAATAACAATTGGAGGAGACATTTGGAAGGGTGATTGCAAAAACTGATCAATGTCAGCATCCTCCCCATCATCAGGATCCGCAGGAAACGGTTGAAAAACACCATGAAGATAGTTAGCAAATAGTTCAGCCTTGTCCCTGTCACTTCTAGCCCAACCACCGTCCTGCCTACGTATTGGATGCACTCTCTGTTTAGGCTGTTTCAAGTCCTTGGTTGCTCTCCATAGCGAATAGTCGGTGGCTTCGGTCGGAGAAAGGTTGCTTAAGTAGTCATTCAGAGCTTCGTTTCTTTTACTTTCTAGTAATGATTTTAGTTGACGTGTCGATCTGTTCAGTAGAGTCTTGTCTGATGGATCATGAGTTTGTTGCCAGATCTTTCTTAGCCTTCTTTTTTCTCTGATTAAAGATGCAATATTTGATGGGCAGCTGTAAGATACTCGGTTAGGATGTTGGGGGGGAGTAGCACTCCATGCAGCAGATTGCACCGAAGTGGTCAATTTTTCGACAGCGTTTTCCAGCTCTTGCTCAGTTTTAAGGCAGATGTCATTATCCAAACTCGCATCGAGATATTCTCGGAAGAGTTCCCAATTTGTTCGTCGGTTATAGAGAGCAGGTGGTTTTGTTTTTAATTTTATTGCTGCTGTTAGAGTTATGATTACTGGAGAATGGTCCGATGACAAATCCAGGCACGAATCTATCGCCAAGTAGTTGCTGGATATCCCCCCCACCATAGCAAAATCCAAAAGATCAGGTTGTTTTGCCGTGTCTGTTGGCCAATAAGTTGGTTCGCCAGCGGACAGAGGTATCAGATTTCGTGCCTGCATTGCTCTCAGTAATTCACGTCCCTTGGTGGTTATTAATCTAGAACCCCAGTTAGTGTGTTTTGCATTATAGTCCCCTGCAGCTATAAAACGTGCGCCCAATGTGTCGAAAAAATCTCCGAAGTGCTCGATTTTATTATTATGTTTTGGGGGACAGTAAACACTGGATATGGTGATCGAGCCTCTCCAATCCTCGACAACAACACTCGTTGCCTGAAGATACTCTTTCTGAAACTTTGGCAATTCATAATGTTTGATTGTGTTCTTGATGATGATAGCAGTACCCGCATGCCCTGTGCCGTCGGGATGGTTGGTCTCGTAGATGGAATACCCAGGTATATTTATATAGCTCTTTGACGTAAAGCGAGTCTCTGAGATGAGCAACAAATCCAGATTATGAAAGCTGATGAAATTAACCACTTCTAGTGTATGCTGGACTAGGCCATTTGCATTCCAGGCAGCAATTTTAAGTTCTTGGAGGTTCATTTTAGCTTCCTGACAAGCTCAGTGATGAGAGTGAACAATGTGTCCAGCTTTCCCATCATTTGGGTCATCATATCGCTGAGTTGTTCGAATTGCTGTGATGGTATAGGTATTTCTCTTTGGCTTTTGGCTTGCTGAGCATATGATATTTCGGGTGTAGCTATTTTTGATGGTTCTGTGGCAGGTAATGTCTGCAACACTTTAGGCCTTAGAGTTGGGAATGTCCGTTGTTTAATTTCCCTATACACTTCACAACCCCTGTAGTTTGCCGGATGGTTTCCCTCGCAAAGCGCACATTTGGCTGGAGTGTCCGGAGATTTCGGGCACTCCGTAGTCGCGTGATTTTGGCCACATTTTACACATCTAGGTTGCTTGGTGCAGTAGTTCTTGGTATGTCCGTAACACTGACAACGAAGACACTGTGGTATGGTTTTGAATTTTCGTGGGGCTTCGAAGCTGATTCTTTGATGCAGTAAATATTTTACACCATAAATGTCTTTATTATTGTCTTGCTGTTTCAGCTCAATATAGAACATGGATAGCATTTTTGTCTTATCTTTGCTGCTTCTAATATTTGTAACATTTGTTACAACGTGACCCATCTCTTCAAGTTCATTTTTGATGTCGTCCACACTACAAGAGAAGTGCATATTTCGTAGCACCACCCTAAACGATCTATTAGATTTCATTTGGTACGAATGACATGGGATATTTTTTTCTTTGATGAGGTTGCTGATTTTTTCGTAGTCATTTATGGTCGTTGGCTGAACCTTGACTTGCTTATTCCCCATTAGTTTCAAGGTATAACCGTTCTGACCTATGGAGTTGAAGTCTCTTATCATTTTATTAATATCATCTACATCCGGTATGAAAAACGGAGGAGGTTTTAGCGTTAATGTTTTTTGAATTTCATTTTCAGGTGTTGCGTTTGCGGTTTGCGTATTTCCCGAGTCAGCTGACGTGCTAGCCAAGACAGAATATGGGTTGCTAATCAGCAGTGTATGTTTTTGGACAATGGGTTTTTGTTTGGCTTGTTCCTTTGACTGCTTTTGTTGTTGCTTATGTTGTGGTATTGGTTGTCTCCTCCAATAAAACCTTTCAAGCCAAATGAAGTTAAGCTGATGATACAACAAGGATTGAAACCCAGAAAAGCACCTGGATACGACCTCATAACACCGGAAGTCTTGAAAGAATTATCGTTTACGGGCATAAGAATAGTGACCATTATATTTAATTCCATCATACGACTTGGATTCTTTCCACCTCAATGGAAAGTGGCACAAATCATTCTGATTGCTAAGCCGGGTAAGCCACCAGACGCTGTCACGTCATATAGACCAATCAGCCTCTTGCCGGTACTATCCAAGTTATTTGAAAAACTATTTCTGCGGAGATTGAGGCCGTGGTTAATCGAAAACAATATAGTGCCTGATCACCAGTTTGGTTTCAGAGAAAAACACGGCACTGTGGAGCAGGTTCATCGTGTGGTTGCCGAAATTGGCAAGTGTTTGGAGGAAAAAAAATATTGCTCTGCTGCCTTCCTGGATGTGTCTCAGGCATTTGATAGGGTATGGCACAAAGGATTACTCTATAAGTTGAAGAAGTGTCTGCCTCATGTTTTTTACACCGTCCTGAGATCATACCTGACAGGAAGGTATTTCCAAATAAAAATTAATTCAGAGATAACATCATTACGCGCAGTTTCCGCTGGTGTTCCTCAGGGAAGCGTTTCGGGACCACTACTGTACCTATTATTCACGGCGGATTTACCAACATCTGATGGGGTTACGGTGGCTACTTTTGCTGATGACACTGCGGTGATGGCATCGAATCATGATGCGGTGACAGCTTCCAGAGTGCTACAGACAAGTCTCGATAAAATACAGTGCTGGCTCAGGAAATGGAGAATTCGAGCAAACGAAACAAAATCGGTCAACGTTACATTTACCTTGCGCAGAAAAACATGCCCACCTGTGACTCTAAATCAGTGTGTTCTCCCACAAGAAGATGTAGCCAGGTACCTAGGTATGCATCTCGATCGCCGTTTGACGTGGAAGGATCATATAAAGAAGAAGAGAAAGCAAGTAGAATTGAAGGCTAGACAATTGCATTGGCTCTTAGGAAGAAACACCAAAACTTCGCTGGAAAATAAACTACTCATCTATAAAACTATAATTAAGCCAATCTGGACCTATGGCATCCAGCTCTGGGGATCAGCTTGCAATTCCAGCATTAACATAATTCAGCGATTCCAGTCCAAAACACTCAGACAAATCGCCAATGCTCCATGGTACGCTACCAACAATGAAATCCACCAACATACGAACATGAATTTAGTTAGAGAGGAGATTGCTGGAGCCAGCATCAGATATTACCATAGGCTGGAATCCCACCCAAACATACTTGCCAGTGGACTGACGGACACCAGCGACCAACGTCGGAGACTAAAGAAATTCAAACCACAGGATCTGCTAAGTCGATTTGGATAGGTTCACTATGTTGTATGTGCGTGTGTTAGTGAGTGCGTCCAAACCAACAACACTTAAATGAAGGCTAGTCGATGGACTATGTCTTCAAGAATTTATATTTTTTTTTATATTTTTTTTTTGTTTTTATTTGAGACAACAATTCAACTTAATATCTCATATAAAGAGATAGATTGTAGAAATAAATAAAGGAAAAAAAAAAATAACAATAATATATGAAAATTTGTTACATAATAAAATTGGATAGACATTAACTCAATTAAGGCCAAATGACATCTAATCAAAATAATAACGTTTCTTTTATGACATTTTATAACAGTTTACAATGTGTATGTATTACATGTTTCCCAAAATACTAACAAATTTTATTATATTTGATATTTTCTTATTAACTAACTTTTCGAAACATAAAATCTGCCCTGCGAATTCACTATACTGTAATTATGTTCATAAGTAAGAAATTTATTGGAATAAAATTGAAGTAATTATTTGATTATTGTTTTTTTTTAATAACAATAATTTATGAAAATTTGTTTCATAATAAAATTAAATAGTCAAAATGTTAAATAAAAATTAATATTAACTAAATAGAAAAAAAATGGCTTCTAATTAAAATTGGAACGTTTCTTTTATGACATTTTGTACTTCTGTACACTCGATAAATGAAGCTTTGATATAACAAATTTAAATAGAGTTTACTAAAAGAAGAAAATAATATGAAAATGTCGTTTAAGAAATTTTTTGAATGCAGAAGATGATGGTTTTTCAGTAGAGAATTTTGAAAGATTAAATTGAAGAAAAGATGCTTAAATTGCATTGAAAACATTTTTAAATTTGTATCCACATAAGTCATAAAAAATAAACTTTCTCCATTCTACTTTTCAATACAATTATTTTAAATATCTTGTAAATAATGAATGAATCTGTTAAAAGTTAACTTTAAGTTTAAATTAAGTTGTGACCATTTTAATAGTAAGTAAACAATCTTAAAATCTTAATAAAAAGAACTAAGATTTTTTAAGTTATAGATTAGAGGTTTCCAATCTTCTTCGGTTTGTCGGATTTTTTCCGCGGCGCCCTTAAAAATTAGAAAACTTTCTTTTTTAAAAGCGATTACCGCGACGTCCTTATGACGGCACCGGGGAGCAGTGGCTCACACTTTGGGAATCACTGTTATAGACAATATTGTAAATTTGAATAATTTTGGATATACTGTAACATTTGTGTCAAAGTTTATGCATATAATCAATTTGCAATGTGTAAATAATTTCGAGCTTGTGGTGGGTTGGATGCACGGATGGATGGATGGACGGAAAAGTAATAGTGGAGATGAAACGCGCCAGGGTCCACAAAAGACCTGGATGTGAGAGAATGGCGAGAGAGGGAGAATGAGAAAAAAAAATATGGAGGGAAAAGTCAAAAGCGAACGCGCGTTCTCCGTAATTAAAAACGTGCATAGGAGAATATCGCAGCTCAAGAAATAATTGGAATGGCAACACACACATACACTCACATAAAACACATCCATATACGTTAACATCCGCGTGTGTTCGCAGTAGATGCAGTGGAAATACATAATAATAATAATAATAAACGAAAAAGGATGAGGAGAGTTAGGGGATGATGTATGCATGCGCTACGTATGAAAAGGGTTGGAAAATCGGGGAAAACATCGTTAGCGAATGCGGGGTGGAGCGGTTGGATTTGAAAAACGTCTATCATAATTACTGTATTAATGACGGATGGAGGAAACGTGAATCATTAGTTCACCTTTCAACCTAATATTATCATTTAATTCTCACAAAAATTTTACTTTTTTACAATTATATTTTCTCAAAAAAAAAACTGAAGATACTAAAGAATTTCATGTTTTTCTTTAAATAATATTGAAAATATTTATCATTTCTTGAAATTAGTATTATTATTAAAATTTACTAAATGATTTAAAGTCTTTCAACAACAATTCTTATTTTAAAAATTGAAATTAACAAATTAATTAAAGTCTCTCAAGAACAATTAACAATTTTGTTAAGTGCCTATTAAGCTATTAAATTTCTACAAACGTACATCCACTTGTTTGGAAGCAATTAAAAATGACTTTCATATGACTTTCATCACTGTTTTATTCACTATCTTTAATCAATCAAAATATGCATAACTTATTTCAGATTTATGTTTTATTGCAGCGGAAACATATTTTCTTTTTTATAACTGATAAAGATTAAAGAAGTAAACATATGTTTAATAAATGTTTAAATGTTTCACAATCTTATCAAAATTATATAGTTTTTTAATCTGTAGTGTATTTAAAAAAAAATGAAAATTTTACTTCAAAAAAAATCAGATTAAAATTTCATATTTTAAAGTATATTTTTTATCGTGAGAACCAAAACCGTACCTTGAGGAACTCTAGATTAAAATTATATAAAAATTTAGTTTAACTATTTATATCCTCTTATATTTTTATTTTAAATTATTAATGGTTTAGTGCTGCAATTGCGAGATAGTGTAGAGATGCTCTCGCATGAAATATCATACCTTGTTCCAACCGTTTCCGCAGAATGAGCGGGGGGGGGGGCGCATTAAAATGATGTTGTAATTTAAACAAGCGTGCAATTGTGAAGATTTATTCGTTTTGAAGCGGCTTAATTCTCAGACTTCGGTTTTACGAAATGGCTGAAGAGTGTTTGCATTCGCATTGCTCAAAACGTACCGTCTTATAATTTGTTCAAATTGCTGTTGAATTACAACGAGTACTAACGATATCCATCCACCTGCATGGAAATAAAATACGACACATTGTTGTTGTTGTTGTTTTTCCCATTCAAAAGTTCAAGAGAAAGTTCTTCCTCTTCAACCACTTATTTTTCTAACCGAAGCGAAATTTGCAATATGCTCACACCGTGATCATTAATTTGGAGCTGCCGCGACAATTTACTACACGTTGTTCAATTGAATATAAACTTAGCTCTAACGTTTATTTTATGTGAAAATCTTACATTACAAATGTTAATTGGTAAGAAATTTATTTTAGTATCTACATGTCTACTAACTTTCTATCATGTTCGCAAATAAGTACTCAAGTTTAAATTTCATTTATAAATTCATCTAAAAATATTACAACCTCAAAGTCCGTGCGATGACACAGAAATGACAGTCAGGTATACCAACTATTATGTAAACATAACAAATTTAATTTTTTATACCTATAGTAATATTTTATTTAAATTTACTATTATTGGCAATAGTTTTGTAACTTTTGTATTATTAAGAATTGGGTAACATTTATTCGAAATTCAAGTTTTCTGTTGTTACAAATGTACCAACTATTATGTAAATATAACAAAATTAATTTTTAATACCTTTAGTAAATTTTTATTTAAATTACTTTTATTGGTAATGCTTTTGATGTTACAAATTTAGTTTTATGATGTTACAAATTTAGAAACCGTTGTGACTTTATCCAGAATGTAGAAATACGATTCTTCGGATTCCGATCTGCGCCTATTAGTCTTAGGTTAATGGTGATGGTAGAGATGATTCTAGCAAGAGGAAATACTCTAACGTTGGTCAGTCCCATCATCATCATTATCATCATCTTGATAATCATCATTGACGTGCATTCCCCGCGAAATGTGTTTAACGGGGCCGACGTTTTTAATAAACGTTTATTACGAGGTAATTTGTTTTTTAATTATTGACCGCGGATTCATTAGGCCTTTCATACTTTGTAAAATTACTAATTACCATTGCGCGTTTAATGCTCTCGTCGTAAAGTCATACGACGGCAATAAATCTCACGCGAAAGATACAAAGCGAAAATAATAATAATGTGGAAAAAAATGTCGGCTCTCTCGCAAATGCAATCGGCGCAGCGGAAAAAACTCTTTAAATGGGAAACAGAAATTAATTGACTTCGAAGAACATCGAAAGCGAGAAAATTAATTGATTTCTCGAGGTGAAAATTAAGTTTATTTTTCTTCTCAAATTTCGTCTAGAGCAATTCTAATTAACATACAAAATTATTAACTAATTCCAAATAAATTAAATTTTTTATTTTTTTTAATTAAAAAAAATATTTGAGGTTAAATGAAAAATAAGACCAAAAATATTACGCCTGATTATATTTAATATTTTTAAATTTTTGGTGTAAAAACATTGATTATAAATTAACAAAAATAATTAGAAACATTTTGATGAAAAAATTATGTTGAATTTGTAGATTTAACGAGGAAATTTTCGCTCGTCGATGTTTATTTAATTGTAAAAAAAAATGTTGTTAATTGCGTCTAATTGCATTTGCAAACAATATAACTCGCTTTGTGTGTGTGTAGAAAATAATAAATAATAGGAACGAAAAATGCGGTGGAATGGAGAACAATGGAAATAGTTAATAGATGCAGAGGTGTTAAATATAATTAGAAATACGTGATGTTTGTTCTTGGATCGTTTGCTTTTCCAATTTGAAAATCCATTCACTCACGCGATACTTGACAAGTAATTGATAAATAGTTTAAACGAAGTGTCACATTTAAGTCGTCTTAATATAAATATAGTGTGTTTATTAAACTTATTTTTTTTTCTGAAACGAAACTTGACAAGTAATTGATAAATAGTATAAACGAGTTAACATATAATTTATAGTACTTGTATTAAATTTAGATATGTAATATGTAGTGTGTTTTAGTTTGCGAGTATAATATACTTGACAAGTAGTGTAAGCGAGGTTGAACATATTTTTTTTTTGCATAAGATACTTGCCAAGCACCAATACTAAATAACTACAGTTACATTTTGAATTGAATGTAAACTCGTGTATAATGCATATGCTATATAATTTATGCATATTATACTTTACACATGCACTACTTGACAAGTAATACTTTAAACTAGGTGTCAAATTTAACAAGTAACTCGTCGTCAAATATTAATGAAATCTTATTATACTTGAAATTTTAATCCAAAAAAAACTTGACAAGTAATTGATAAATGGTGTAATCGAGATGTCAAGTACTTGTGTGGATATATCATATGTCGTGTTTTAGTATGCGAATATAATATAATTGACAAGTAAGTGTAAGCGAGTTTCACATATTCTATATAGTATACTTGTATTAAGTACTTGGCAAGTACCAATATATACAACTAATTACAGTACAAAATAGATGGCGACTTGTGCAAGTTATATAAATTATACATATTATACTTGATACTTGACAAGTAATTGACTAATAGTGTAAACGAGGAATCACATATTTTACTTGGCAAGTACCAATATATACTACTAACTTGTGTACTTGATACTTTCAATAATCAATACTTGACAAGTACTTGTACAAATATTTGTCAAATTTGATATTAACTAATAAACGATAACGATAAATATGAAAGTAATTGTTTAATGAAAATTGTAAAACTAATTAAAATGAGTTGAGTTCTTTGTCTTTGTGTTTCTTTGAATTTAATGGTTTTAGGAATGTAAACAACGTTTGATGCGTGTAAAAAATAGCAATAAATATAAACGGTCTCGTGTTGTTGCGGAGAAAATAGGCGAACAAAAGGAGTAAACGAAATTTGAATTGAATGCGTTCTGTTGCATAATGGAAAAGTGCGATTTGTTGAGAGTCGCATTTGCGTTGCTTCAAAATTTCCGTTCGGTTTAATAGACGTTTATGACGAGGAGGTAGGGGATTCGTGCTATGATACTGCAGTAGTAGTATACTACCGGCAGTAATAGTAGTATTCCCATTGTTAACTGTAGTGTGTCGAGGATAACAATGTGTTTAAGCTGTGGTTTCCATTTTCTGTGTGCGTTGCGTTAATTGTCACGTTTGAATGATTCAGACGGTCTTGTTTATGCGATGATACACACTGGATGACAAATCACGTAATTGCGAATTTCGTTTCGGACAAAAATTTTGCCGTCGAACAGCAAACAAAACAAATAAACAGACAAACATACGCACGCACTCGAACGGACACAGACAGACACACCTCGTATGCATTTAATAAACATTCCGTAAATTCACATACAGAAATACGATCACGATTATTATAATATTTATAGAAATATTACTTAACAGTTCAATGTATTTATTTATTTCATTAAAAACATTAATTGAGAGAAATATGGAAACTGTATAAAATATTGAAAATAAAAGGAATTCGGGCAAGTGGCGAATATATCCGCCCTATTGTTTAGATAGGAAATTTCATTTAGGCAATATTGTATGCATTGACAGTGGCGCTGTCTTCAATTATTAGTACAATGGTAGCTTTTTGTGAGGCGTGACTAGTCTTTCTCTGACGTCAAACGTCATTGTCATTGATCGTCATATAGCTTGATATCTCACTTTAGACTTGACGTTTTTATGAAACAGAATCGAAAATGTCAAATGTCATTCGTATGATTTTAATAAAAATAAAAACAAATGCTATTGTCAAATAATTTTAAACTTTTAAACATTATCAGAATACAATTTTATGATAATAAAATGTTAGTTTTCAGAATGTCAAAGAGAAATAAAGTTTATACATTTTTTATTGAAAATGTTGTAAGTTATTATGTAACTAATTATTGAGTATAAATGAAATTCGAGCAAGTGGCCATTATATCCGCCCTATCGTTTAGATAGGAAATTTCGTTTAGGCAATATTGTACGCATTGACAGTGGCTCTGCCATCAATTATTAATACAATAGTGAGGCGTGACAAGTCATTTTCTGACGTAGCTGTCATTGTCATTTATCGTCATATAGCTTGACGTTTCACTTTTGACAGAATCGAAAATGTCAAATGTCATTTGTATGATTTTAAGGAAAAAAAAAACAAATGCTACTAAAGATTTGTCAAACAATTTTAATTTTTTCAATATTATCTGAATATGAAACGAAAATGTCAATTTTTAGAATGTCTAGAGAATTGCATTTTTCATTGAAAATGTTGAACATTTTTGAAAAGAAGAAATAAATCATTATAAATACAGAGCTTTCAGTTGTGAAATGAAAATACGGAAAAGGGATGTAATATAATTAATCTGCGACGCAACAGAATTTCCGTTCGAATAAATACAAAATGCATGACGACGACGACAATAATAAATTCATAAAATTAAAATATTAACGTTTCGGTAATTGAATTGAAGGGTGGAAATGCGGGAGGGTTTTCCTATGCGACGGGGCGAAATGATTATTAAAACCGTTTCCGATTCGAGTATTAAATTGAAAATTGCGACCGAATTATACGCATATAGGTAGTAAACATCCAGGCCACATTTGAAATAATATATTCACTCCGTATAAACAGACACATACACATATTCGTGTATATATATATTAAATTACATATATGTGCGTTTGTGTGTGTATATATATAAATAATCGAATGTGTGCGCGATGATAAATATAATTCGGGCATTTGCACACGGAATTAGCATGCCAAATTATACTAAAATTCATAATTGATTGTTAATTATCGATTCGCCGGTTTCGGGGATGGTGTGTTTTGTACGTGCTGAGCCGGTGCTCCGGATTGAACTGTATACAGTACGATTTGAACGGGACTAGTAGGAAGAAACATGGATTGCCTTTTGCTATTAGTCTAATTTGTATGTAGGAACGTTAATTGGTGTCTTTCCCTCTGTTTACAAACCGACGGAACAATAATTATGTAATGGTCATGAAGAGGGGACTTAATCCGATGCGGGCCGTTTCTGAAAACGTCCAAAGTTCATTGCTGCTGCACTTGCACTTGCACTCTCTTCCTAATTAAACGACGTATGATCGATTACGCAACATAATGCCGGCTGCATCCTGGACGATGAGGATGACATATAAATTAACCCCCGCAGTCATAGGGGAGGAATTAGACCGCGCTCAAAGCTTAGTCTCGGCCGCCGTAAACGGTCGCATCGTTTACGATCTCGAAAGCCGCAGGGGAAGACGTTAGACACCCCCGCGCCTTCAACCCTACACACCCGGATCCTAACCCTTACTCGACCTCCGCCACCTCCGGTCTCGGCGCGTCGTACTGGATTATTTCACCTTTGTCGCAGAACCACTTTATACACCGCACTTCTCTCATATATTATTACTTTCATTCTGTATAAGACAATTCCTAAATTCTAAAATATAAATTGTAAGACCCAGTACACTGCCCTGCGGAACCGCTGGTTTTCTCCAAAATTAAATTTGTTTCTACGCAAAAAGTTTTTTTAATTAATTAACGGAAATTACTTAATAAGAAAGTAATCCCTTAAATATGAAAACTTTGTAAATTATATAACCTAGTAACCAATTTATACTATTTTCCAATCCGTTCGAAATCTTTTATCGCACTACGCGATACTTGTCAAATTTAATTATAGTTTCCATTAATACTTGTAATTTTACAAGTTATTTACTATAATATTTAGCATATTCCGTTAAGTAATTAAACGAAATTTCTTAATAAAAAAGTAATTACTTCAATATGAAAACTTTGTAAATTATATAACCTTGAGCAACAACCAATTGTTACTATTTTCCATTTCGTTATAAATCTTTAACTTTTATTTCATATTACGCGATACTTGTCAAGTTTCTAGTAATTCCCATCTACTTCTCAAAGCACATGTATTACGAAAAGTTAGTTGAAAGATATATTTATTGATTTGATAAAATTACATCAGAAAAAACAAATTTACTTGTGGTTTCCATTAATACTTGTAATTATACAACTTATTTACTGTAATACCTAGCATATTCCATTAAGTAATTAACGGAAATTTTCAATAAGAAAGTAATCACTTCAATATGGAAACTTTGCAAATTATATAACTTATTATTTTCCAATTCGTTCAAAATCTTTAACTTTTATCACTTCTTAGAACACGTGTGTTTACATAAAGTTAGTTGAAAGTGGATAAAATTACATTATTTTACTATACAATTCTATTGATTGAAAAAACTTGTTTTTAAATTACTGTTATTAGATAATTATTTTTATATAAAATGATATACGACTTTGAAAATTATATACGAGTAACATTAATTTAAACTTTAAAGAAAAAAAAAATGGAATGAATTTAAATTCGTCAATTAAGTTACAACTTTGAAGTAAGACATAAATCATCGTGCAGACAGGAAAGTGGGAGTCCCAATAATTGCATCTTCCTACGTGACTTTTAGATGAAAACGAATCATTTATTATCAATTAGTAATACTGCGTCATCTAGCTCACTTAACCTATGCTGTAATTATATCTGATTAATATGTTAACTTTTTTGTTTTCGGTTAAATGACAGCTGTCACCTTGTGCTGTCAAAGTGAGACAAAAATTATATATATATATATACATATAAACTTTGATGCTGAATGTAATTTGTGCTAGAATTTGAAAATCAAAGGGAATGTTGGCTGAGGGATCAAATTAAGATTTTCATATTGAGCGAGCGGCAATATTTAATCAGGCGCAGGGGGGCGGCAGTAACACTCTAAATAATAATGGTAATATCCGAAGCAGGTGTTTATATTTTCCGCCTTGCCGAAGAGACGGATTCGTTTCCGTTGGAATTTACGTAGAAATGGGATTTTATTAGTCCGTTCTTATTTGCTCGCATCTCTCTCTCTCTATACTCTTCTCTTCAAATACAGAGTTTATATAACAGAAATTGGGCTTTGAGCCAGGAGAAGGAGGCGGTAGCGGCGGCGGCGGCGAGAGGTTAGAGAGCAGGAGGAGGCGGCGGAGGGCGGTCTGCTCCTGCTGTTTACATAACTTGTGTAATAAAAGAGGAGGCTGCACAAACACTGGGGGCAGAGCAGTTTAGGGACGACGACTGTTCTTACTAGATGTGCATACACACATCCACTATGATCACATGAAGACGGTTTCAGAGATTCCAGGATTCGCAGCTCGTCCACCAGAATCTACAAGGATTAATTGCTTTCCTCCAGACGGTTTATGTTCCATCGATTCCTTCGCAAAACCGCATTCTTGATTGATTTCGTACACAGATTATTATGGGTTCGCAGAATCCGACGTTATAAAATAGGCAGTTTCTTAATAACGTGAACGCGTGCAATCGGTTTTTTTCCTTCTTTCATCCTTTTCTCGCTCGATTGTCGCTCGCTATATGCATCCTCCTCGTTTCGAAGCATATTTCACGACCCTAATAATAGACCAGCTATCCACACTATAACTATACGACCATAAAATTCAATTGAGCGTTCGCTTTCGCAACTTTTCCGCTTCCCAGCTTGCCAAAAAACTAAATGCTCCTTTTTCCTCCATCCTATCCAACTTCCATTTCCATTCGTACATTAATTACTTACAAAACTTATTATTTCAAACAGATTCCAATTTCCTTTCAATTATAATCACTTATATTTATTTGGTATTTGACATTTTTGTGACAGTGACATTTAATATCACTGTCAAATCATGTTTTATGTCAGAGTGACGTGACTTTATTATTTTTAGATTATGTTATAATTTATCATATTTCTATATGCACATTTAATTTGTTTTTGCTTAATTGAAAAGTTTTTTAAACTAACTTCAAAGTTATTACATAATATTTTAAAAGTAACAAAATTTATATTTATATCACTTATATTTATTTGTTATTTATATTTTTGACACTGTTTTGACTGTGACATTTAATATCACTGTCAAATCACGTTTTATATTTTCTACATGTCAGAGTGACGTGGCATACTTTATTATATTAAAGTTATGTTATAATTTTTCCTAATTCTATATCCACTTTAAATTTATTTTTGGTCAATTGAAAAGTTTTTTAAATAACTTCAATTTTTTTGAAAGTAACAAAATTTATATTTCTAGAATTTTAAGTTCAGGAAATTAATTTTCTTGAAAATTTTATTTATTTTTTTTATGTCTATATGAACTGGCTATATTTACAGTTTAAGTGTGTAACATGTATAATTATAGTGGTGCATGATCGAGCGTGTAATTTGCAGTTTACGTAATTCTCTCTCACTATTATACAAACATAATTTAAATATGCATTTAAAATGTAAATTAAAAGTAAATTTAAATCTTGAAACAAGAAAATATTATTATTATTAATTTAAACTGGTTTTAATCAACGTTTCCATCAAGGAATGCAGTAATGTAAGACTAAAGTAATTTGAGAAAATTATCAAATAATTATTACATTATAATTTAAATATTCGATGAATTTTCATGAAAATTTCAAAATAATTAATATAAATGTAAATAATGATAAATTGTATTTTTACTTGGTTATGTACATGCAGTTTGACAAGTTGTTATGCAAAATTAATTAACTAAATGTTTAAATAAGTTTTTACTTTATCAAGTAAATGTAGTTTGACAAGTTGTCATGTAAAAGTAATTATCGAACTTCAACCAATGATAAATTAATATACCCACTTGATTTTCAATAGGAAATATAAGTTTTTACCTGGTCAAGTACATGTAGTTTGACAAGTTGTCATCCAAAATTAATTAACTAGTGTTTAAATAAGTTGTATAACTGCAGTTGTTGCAGTTGTATATGTCCATGTGATTATCAACAGGAATTGTTAGTATTTACTTGGTCAAGTACATGTAGTGTGACAAGTTGTCATGTAAAAATAATTATTTAACTTTAAGCAATAATAAATTTATAAACACGTAGACATGTGTTTTTCAATAGGAAGTGTAAGTTGTTAGTATTTACTTGGTCAAGTACATGTAGTGTGACAAGTTGTCATGTAAAAATAATTATTTAACTTTAAGCAATAATAAATTTATAAACACGTAGACATGTGTTTTTCAATAATAAGTGTAAGTTGTTAGTATTTACTTGGTCAAGTACATGTAGTGTGACAAGTTGTCATGTAAAAATAATTATCTAACTTAATATATATGTCTATGTCCTCGTGTTTATCAACAGGTTGTATAAGTTTCTACTTGATCAAGTACATGCAGTTTTACAAGTTGTACTACTACGTGGTACTTGTGAAGATGTGAATCTGAAAAACGAAAATTTAAATATTTTGGTGATCTATTAATTAATGATAAACAGATTACATAATATGACTGATTAAAATGTTGATTTTTTTTTTAAATATGCTATCAATCTGATAACAATTAATTCGTTAATGATTTTACAGTTCGAGCGAATTAAATGCGATTATGTATTGCTGCGCTACACAGATACGAGAGCTTTATTTATAATGCGGAAAATGAAAATGCGTTTTCCGAAATATGAAATAGTTATTTTCCGGTGGAAATTATTTTTGCGTTAATGTGCCGTGCGGCAATCGATAATTATAATAAAGCGCGACATAACTGCATTGCATTTTGGGGGGTTGGTGGCGGTACGCTTTATATGTGGCAGATTAATGACAAGTGAGCTATTACAATTTTACTCAATTTGCACGTAACGAGAATGATCAATCGGTTATTCCGAAAACGCGACGGATTCGCGCGTTTCGAAGCACGTGAATATTAATTTCGTTTCCGAATGCTCCATTAATTGTTTCTATTTCTAATTAATTGTAGATATAAATATTCATTGATTTTTTAACGTTTTTTCTTTCTTTCTGTTTCAGGTATGTATACACTCTGTTAATCGTAATTGGGTCGCATTCAGTAAGTGCCATTAAGTATTTAAGGAGCGTTTGGAAATGTCACCACGGAAAGTAACAACTTTATGAGATGAAATATTTATTTTCTGACGTCTCACAAGTTTTTTAATTAAGTTTATAACAATATCCAATAACCTTAAAATGTCAATAATTTAATTTTAGGTTTTAATTAATTTTATAAGAATAACCTCAAACTGTCAGTAATTTATATGCAAGTTAATTGACAAGTGACTTATTTTAGGTTATGTTGTATTAATTATTTTTTATTAATTCTGAACTGTCATTAATTTAATTTGACTATATTTGAGGTTATATGGAATTATTATAAAAATGTGTACCATGAAAACTTTGGAATTATCAAATTTTAATGAAATATTTGGTTGAATTTTATACCATTTCAGATAATAAATTTTTAATATAAATTTCGGTTTTCGAACAGCTTTTAAATATGTTCGACGAAAAACTTGTTTATGCAATGTTTTCGACTAAATTATTTACCAATATTACCAAGCAAAGTAATTAAATATATAATTTTAATAGTCATAATTCTGTCTGTATACTTATTATATATGTTTGAATGTACTCCACTTTTGGAATGGGACATATAAAACGGTTTATGTTTGGGGCCGTGCGAATAATTTCTCGTAATAAAGACGAAGGACGTCCCGCACATTGCGTATCGGGGATAAATTATATAATAAAATGAGCGATGTCCGTAAAGCGAAAACAAAATTTCGCGAAGTGTAAAGAAATAAATAAAGCGGGACAAACAACAACAAACGAACAAACAGAAATAATAATGAACAAAAAAAAGAGAGAAGTATATGAAAATATTTTTATTGTGAAATTTATGGGCAATATTTTCTAATTAAAGTGCCGCAACAACGATGGACTTGAATGCGCTCCCGCGTTATGGCGGACATTTAAATAAATACCGCCGGGAAAATGCGAGCGGTCGGGAATAAAAGTGTGCTCGTATCCATTCGTATGGTGAAAACAAAAAATATATATTGGGACACATGCAACTCTGTTCAGGGCTCGATGTTGCCCAGAATACACGACACATCCACCATAATCGAACCCGATTAATTTATCAACCGGTAAATGGGCTCCAATTAAACAATTTTCTCTTGCATCGATCGAAGATTCCAGCATTTCATTTAATTACTTAATTATATTAAATACAGCTTTAATGTAATTAAATTTACCTCATATAATTTGGGACGAATTCTGCCTTGTTAATTTACTTCAGGTATTGCCTAGGTCATTGATGGGACACGTGACAAGAAAATATATTTGGAAATCATAACTTGGATTCTTCACTAAATTTTGTTTCCTTCTTCTTTATCTACATATAATTTGGTAACACTGGGACATCAATTTGGAAAAATTGCGACATTTAATAAAAAATAGGGACATCTGGTGACCCCAGTTATTGGACTTATAAATAGAGCTTAATTATACATATTCTATATTCACCTCATTTACTTTAAAACGTATTTTGCTTGGTTAATTTGTATTACTTAGGTCATTGATGGGACACGTGACAGGAAAATTTATTTGGAAATCACCCACTCATGAGAAAGATTTTGGAAATCAAGTTTTTTTCCGAATGTTGATACGCCAAGTTGAAAAGGTTTGCCATCACTGCCCTAGGTAGTGTCATTTGTAAGTTGAACAGATTGAATCAAAGATTGGGACATAACTTGGATTCTTCACTAAATTTTGTTTCCTTCTTTCTTCTACATATAACTGTCTCTAAAATATAATTTGGGACATCAATTTGGGAATACTGGGTCATCAAATAAAAAAATGGGACATCTGGATTTATTAAATATATCAATTATTTTAACAATCAACAAAATTTTTCGTTAAAAATTTAATTTCATAGGTTTCTTATTTGGATGTTTGAAGTAAATTTACATTTTTAAGTGAAACTATTTTTACAAAAATAAATAATTTTCATTATAATATTAGTTCCAGATTTAGTAAACTAAATTGTTGTCTAAAATTATACAATGGTATTAACAAACCTCTTGCATTAAACAAGTTATGTAACAGATAGGCTTCGGCTGTAGTACGTAGTGATTAGTGCAGTGTCATCGACTAGCTGCATTACATAATGCGACTCAATAAAGTTCTAGTCGCTGTCCCGGTCATAATTGCGGGCATAGCATTACATCAACGAAATTACGAACATCAAAGTGGTTGGACGGTTCGAGTCTCATTATTAAGATATTTGCTTTAAACAATTTCGCTGTTGGTGGGAAGGCATAATGAGCCGATGGCTTTGTTTTATGCAGGTTCGGACTAATATTTGCGCGCCTCTCTGTTGAGCCCTTTCCACGGTCATCGGTATAAACGGAATTACATAACCGAACTGCAGTTATTCGAAGTCAAACACATATGCGGATTACCGAATGTGGAAATGCAGACAGAAAGTCACTGCTGGATAATTCAAATAAATAGCTTAACCATCGGAATTTTGGTATTCAGGTTTTGATTGTCAAAAGGATTTCATCTAATTAAGCTGAAAAATAAAACGAATTTAATTTTGAATTGTAATTTGTGCTGAATCTTTAATAATTTATAATTATTTAGTCTTTGACAACTTGAACAAGTACTTGGGCATGCGTACCAACTTTAATTATTTAAATCTACAATAAATTGTAAACATTATTGAAATGAATAATTTTTCTATAATATATTGGAAACTTTATTGAAAAAAATAATTTATAAATATTTAGTCTTTGGCAACTTGAACAAGTACTTGGGTATCCGTACCAACTTGAAATATTTAAATCTATAATGAATAGTAGACATTTTTAAAATAAATAGTTTTTGGCAACTTGAATAAGTACTTGGGTATGTGTACTACCAACTTAAAATATATAAATCTATAATAAAGATATTGTAAACTTTAATAAAAGGAATAATTGATAACTATTTAGTATTTGACAACTTGTGGAAGTACTTAGGTATATAAATCTATAATAAAGATATTGTAAATTTTATTAAAATGAACAATTGATAAATATTTAGTATTTGGCAACTTGACTAAGTACTTAAGATTTTATAAGGTTTATTATTCATACGTATAATCTACTAATTTGTGCATTTATATAACATACAAATTTTTATAAAATTTTGTAAGTTGGATTATTACTTGTAATGTGACATTTATTTGACTGCAATATAATGAAAATAATGTCTTAAACATTAGTATTCCGTACAATTTGTATGCTTTTAACAAATATCAATTGTAATTTCCTTTCTGTAAAGTTGGTAGAAGCACGTCGCACGGTCTTGGCGGGAGTTTCGAAATTGTCTTTTTGCGCTATCCGCTGAAATTTTTTGTTTGGAGGCGACGCGAGTGTGTCGGAATGGATAGATTTAGTATTGTTCCATGCATTACTACCTTGTTCTCTATATTTAAACAATGCCTGCATCCATATTGTGTCGGAGAGATAAATCTAAAATCCAATTTAAACCGTTATTGACGTCATGGACTGCAGGTTGGAAAAATGTTGATTTGCATCTCTTTGCTTGCCTCTCATTCTCTCTCTCCCTCTTTCGCATGCATTGTTCCATAGCCTGTATATGTTTACTATATATATATACGTAGTTTAGTGTATATACTATATAGTATATATATATATATATATAAAAACCTAGCGCATTGAGATTTATATCCAATTCTATATGCGCATGCAAATGCATCAGGGAGAGAAACATGCCATTTTTTTAAGGCCTTGTCTATAGATTATAACCGGGTAGTACAACCACCCCTGCCTGAATCCCCGCTCGAAACGCAATTTATATTTGCTCTAGTATATACATTTTTCCGTCAACCCTCGCGAATGCATTTGCAGCTTTTAACTTTTTTCTCTTTCATAGACACATATTCCACCAGTATTTATTTTCTTTATATATATTTTTTATTTTTCCTGAAACGAAATTTATGAAAACCGTGATTTATTCCATCTACTATTTTTCCTTTCCACGATCAAAGTTCTAATCCTCCCTCATCCTTTTTCTCTATCCTCATTTCATGTTTATTTATTTATTTTTTTTTTTTTCTCTATATGTCTTCCTTTTCTTTTCATCTCGTTTGAGTGGTTTTCTATATCCGGTTTGGGCTTGGATGAGCGAGGGAGACTTCTCCCCCATTGCTCTGCTAACAAGTGTTCCGGTTATTCGATCCGTTCGTTCCCTTCTATCCTCCAAGACTTGATACCATTTACAAACGTTTCGAGCACAATGGCAATGCTAAATTAATTCGAGCAACCATTTCGCGTTTACTGTGTGTAGCATATTCAATCTATTTAGCAAGCCTGAAACTTTCGCAAACTCACAGCAGCCGACACGTACTTGACACACACACAAGATTATATATGTATATATTATATATAACTACAATATATATGGATTTCGTGTTTAGTGGAAACGCAATTTGCTGCAGCTTTTCAAAGAAAGCGTATCAAAGACAACACATATGTTGGAGAGCTTTGAGAAATGATTGAATTGAAAGTCTTCTCAATCACTAAGATTGATTTTGTAATGCATTCAAAATAGTTATAAATATTCTTTTCTATTACTTTTTTAGAGAAATTTTTACTTTTCAGAGAAAGAGAGAGAAGTTTATTATTATTACTTTTCAAAGAAAACTTTTACTGTTCAAAGAATATTTTTACTTTTCAAATAAAACTTCTAATGAAGCAAAACTACTCATTTTCTATTGAATTTGATAAGATTGTAATGTATACAAAATAGTTATAAAAATTCTTTTCTCTTTACATTTTCAGAGAAAATTTTTACTTTTCAAAGAAAACTTCTAATCAAACAAAACTACTCATTTTCAATTTAAAATAGTTGTAAATTTTCATTTTCATAAAGAAAACTTTTACTTTTCGAAGAAAAGCAGAACTACTTATTTTCAGTATTGTTCATGTAATGTATACAAAATAATTGTAAATATTCTTTTCTCTTTACATTTCTAGCAAAAACTTTTACTTTTCAAAGAAAATTTCTAATTAAGCAAAACTACTCATTTTTGATTCAATTTAATAGGATTGAGATTGTAATTTATACAAAAATACTTGTAAATTTTCATTTTCTCTTTACATTTACAGAGTATATTTTTACTTTTCTAAGAAAACTTCTAATCAAGAGAAACTACTCATTTTTAAAACAAATCAATAAAATACAGGTTAAAATGTATACAAAATATTTGTGAATTTTCTTTTTGTTGTTTATATTTGTATCTCATATTTGGTGAAAATGCCATTTAATATTTTTCAGCGAAAACTTCTGATTTTTAGATAAATTTTCTAATCAAGCAAAACTAGTCATTATTTCATCAATTTTACAATATCTTAGTAAAAATATATACAAAATACTTTTATATTTAGAGAAACCTCATATTTCATACAAACGCAATTTTCTATTAATTTTCAGAGAAAATTTCTAATTTTCAAAGAAAATTTTAATCAAGCAAAACAACTAATTTTAAAATGAAATCATTAAAATCATGGTTAAAATTTATATAACTTTAATTTTCTGTTTATATTTGTAGAAATATAATAATGTTAAGTTATTTAATAATTAATATCAAATTAGACATTTTTTAATTTATTAATTGCTATTTAATATTTCAAATGTATTGAAATGTGAAGAAGAAAAAAAAATAAAAATCTGTGGTAATTTTGTTGGGATTTTGTAATTTTAGAAAATAATTATATCGGTTTGTGAAAACAATTTGAAATTTTCGACACCGAAATGTTCACGCAACCCCAAAGTCCGTAACCTCTCCCGTTTCAGTTTGGTCCCTCTTCCGGTTGACTAACTCGAATTGTTTCCACCGGGGAGATAATATTACATGCATAATGTTGGTGTGTTTGCTGCTCTATATGTACGTGTGCGATGCGAGGGAGTGGAATAGTGAGATCGGAAAAGCGAGAGGAGGAAACTCGAAACAGAAATATCGGAGAACGAAAATAAAACAATCGTTGCTGCTGCTGCCATAGCCGTTGCCAACGTTGCAAAACAAACACAATATTCAATTACAAAATCAACAAAAGGATATAGGGAATATCGTGATGCAACTGCAGTAGTAGTAATAATACAGGAATAAACAATTAATAAAAAATAAAATATGAAAATTTATTATATTATTTCTTTCAAAATTTATGTTCGATAACTTTCTCTAAAATGAAATGTTAAAATGTCTTGTAATTTAAAATGCCAAGTAATTTAAAATTATATAATTTTACAAAATTTTTAAATATTTGTATAATTTCTCATAGAATTACCTAATTTAATTTTAGTGTTAGATTTGTTTAAATGTTCAGGCTGCTATTATCCGATACTCGTCCGCAAAGGGTTAATGTTTTTATAGCTACATTAGAATTAATTTTCTATTACGCAACTTTCGTCATAACTGCTATTATGCAATGATAATTCATAATGGTTATTTTTCGAATTATTTTCACGTTTTATTTAATTATTCGATAATTTAGGATGTTAATTAAATCCGATATGCAAATAAAGAAATAGAATTGTTTTTTTTTTAATAATTTCTTAAATTTGAGCAATTTTTTTTTAATTAATTATTTAATATTCAAAAATTATTCTTAAATATTTTATTGTCTTATTCTGTATATTAAGATGCAAGTTTTTACGTTTTATTAAATTATTTGATATACTAATTACATAATCAAATATGCATATTGAAATTAAAACTTTGACCTTTAGTAGTGCAAATAGTTTTTTTATTAAAAACTTTTATCAAATCGCTAAGAACAGATTAGATATGATAAAAATTGATTAATATTGCTTGAAGTTGTTGAAAAAAATAATTTGAATTTGGATCGAGTATAAAATATTGAATATAATTGTTGATTGATGAAAATTGATGAAAAGATTCACTGGATCAAAAATATTGATATATCCGGAAAAATGTAATCATTTGCAACCATTAATATTTTTTTGTTGAATGGGTATTGAAAACTGCTAAAGGATTTTAAATATAAATTTTTGAATGAAAAAAAATATTATTATTATTTTATTATCTGGATTCGCGTAAGCTGCTTTTGTGCACTATATTATTATTATACTTTTTTTTATATACTTTTCATCTCGTCAATCCTTTGTTTTATTTCGAATTTACTTTTCTCGTCTGCTGCTGCAGCAGCAGCAACAACGTACGTTGGATTAATTTAAAAAATGGCATTCGCAGAGAGAGAGTTGCAAATTAAAATGTCGGGTTTCGCAAAAAGCAAAAACCACCCTCTGCGCTCTACCCAAAAGTGTAAACAACAAGAAAACTGCACACCGCCACGGCCGAACAAAAACGCGTGCAAGGGTTTGAGGAAAAATAAAAAGAAACATTAAATAACTGCACGGAGCAAATTTTAATCCGCGCAAAATGCACACGCCGCGCCTGGGGTGGTTCGAATCTGCAAAAATACCTTTCTCCGTATTACACACATAAGTCGGAGCGTGTGGGTTGAGTGGTGGGGTTTTGTGGGGGGTGGTTGTAGGAAAATTGCAATTCCGCCTCCGTGCTTCCAAATAATTATACACACGTATAGGTACAAAGGGAAAATGCATTTTCCACTTGCGGGCGAAAATCGTTTTGCCATATACCAGTTTTCCCTACCACCCCTCATCCGCATGCTCGTTGTATGGTTCTGTTTGTCTCTCTTTCTCGTTGGTACGAGTCCTCGCCCTTCGTATTCAGGGAGCTTTTGGCGGAGGACGAGTGAGAGAGTGGCGGCGGCGCGCGGCTACCCCCAGGCCATGGCTTAACAGTCCTCCCCCGCATTCAATGGTTAATTGCCGTCGGATTCTGTCGTTTCGCGCGTACAAGATGAAAACTTTCGAACTGGGTTAAAATTATTATGTGGAAATTTTAATAGGCGGTGGTGATCTGAGAAGATCTCTGCGCTCGCCGTTTCAGCATTTCGATGACGGATCCTCATTTGCACGTCGCATCGCCGGAATCTGTTGACTTCACCCTAATAGAATTATGCAATCCTTCAGACGGAAGTCGAAAGTAGGACAATCCATTTCCATTTATTAACACTCAAGGTTTTAGAATATTAATTCATTTTATTTTCCTATATTTCGATCAGAAACCAACTTTTTTTCCTATTTACATCAAATTTTATTAAAAAATAAAGAAAATATTGTTATTTTAACCCTTTGCGGCCGTAGTTTCAAGCGTAAATGATATGGCGGATATATCCGCCTCGACCGAAAAACAGTTAAAAAATATAAAATTTATTTATATACAAATATCAATTGAACTAGATTAATTTAATTGTTAGTTTGCATAATACAATAAACACGTTCGATGATAACTGATATTATACATTCAATTTAATAGCAGCGAATATAACTATTAATATTTTGTAATTGTTCATCGAATTGTTAGTAATGTTTAAAATAGCGTTTAATTTAGAACTATTTGATGCTTCAATCATTCGCATCAATTTTAAACTCCATTTAAATACGTGTGAAACCAATAATAATTTCATGTAACGCATTTTGGATGATATAACTGTTCATAATGACGCTCGCATTTAAAGCAGAATCGCCTTTTCTTCGACGTTTCTCTTATAACAGAACAATAAGATTTTAATGAGGATGCAAACTTTCTCGTGATTAAATGAAAATTACCTACTATTATATAAAATATATTATTATTACACATTTCACGTTTTATGAGGTTTTCATTTACGAGTCAACATTTAAAAATAATTTTTGTAAATTTTTTTATTTGATGAAAAATTTAATATATTATTTTTATGAAATGTTTTGAATTTATTTGTATTTTTTTTGGTTAAAATTTACTTTTAATTAAATTATAATATATTTATATTTTCAATAAAATTCGTTTCATGAAATTTTTTTGGATGATTGAAAAATTTTCATGAATATTTAATTCCAACTGTATGAAGTATTCCTTATTGGTTTGGAATGGAATTATAACCAATTTCCTCGCGATCGATCAATGTTAGTTACTGGAAATATATGCCATGATGTATCATCGTGTCAATCGAAGTGCATCGTGCAAAAAAAATTATTAATGGAATGAATTTGATCGATCGATGTTTCAAAAAATAAATAAACAGGAAGAGAACTATGCAATTCCCAATATTAATTTTTATCTGAAGCGCAATATTGTCTGGCCGATGTAACAACAAACCATTGTGATTTTCCTTGGAAAGCCGTTCTCGTTAACCATCGAATGCACCATCCATCATTGCTGCATTCCTCGACTCAATGAGCACATTTACCGCACATTAACGGTTTCAATTATAAGAAGTAATGGCCGACATGTTTATTAAGCGCAAATGATAGGAATTTATTGTTGCATCTTGCTGTACACTAATTGCAAATGATATTCTCATATTCTACATTTAACAAGAGTTTAAACAAATTTATACATAAATTCACATAGAATTTTGACACTTTGATGCAAAGTGACAGTTGACATTTCGCAAAACAAAAACAGTCACTTTGCGACAATTCCAAAATAATATGATCCAATATGTAATTTGAAAAACACAGTTTTTATAAAATAAATATTAAAGTGTCATTTGTCATAATCGGTGGCGCCATCTGGTTTATTTAGAATTCTTAACAATACAAATCGTCTGTAATTTTTTAATAGTTTGTTAGAAGTTGACATTTCGCAAAATAACAGCTTTCATTTTGTATCAATTCGAAATATAACACAATCCAATTTGTAACTTGAGAACCACAGTTATATAATATTCTTTACAGAAAGTAAAATATATTTAAAAAAGGCGTTACTATCCTTTTAGAACGGTTTTTATAAAATAAATATTAAAATGTCATATGTCAAAATTGGTGGCGCCATCTGGTTTATTTAGAAGTATTAAAACCACAAATTGTATCGTGGCTGTAATTAATTAATGAATAGTTTGTTAACAAGTAGGATTCCGTGAAGACTATATGAAATAATGGAAATTATAAATATATTGGAAAATAGCATGAGTGTTAATTGAGTGTTCCTAGAACGCAGTTGTAATAATTTAGACATTTGCATATGGCTTATTGCTTGGTTCTCATTTTCCATGGGATTTTCCCTTTCCCAGAAAATGGAAAATTTGTTATTGCCAATTAGGTGATAAACGCGAACGCAACGACGTGGACGCAGTAAACACTGTGGCGTGTTAATGTTACCTCCACTAAATCATGTCCAATGTGTTTGTAACATCGTTAATGCCCAGTATTTTTTCTCTTCATTTTCCACGTTTATTTTGACCACGTTCCTTCATTTAATATTATACCAATTACTCAATTACCTTCGTAAATTATCCATTAGATCTCTTATTATGATCACTTCAAAGGTTATTAAGTTAGATCGAAATATATCATAATTTTACTGATATAATTTTAAATTTTAGATTAAAATTTATATTAGTTTTACTTATGTAAATGGAAAAGAATAAATGGAGGAAGATTAATTAAACTGAAAGTAGTATGCTAATGGCGATGCTTCCGTCTGCGGATTGTAATATGAAACGGAAACATAGTCATGTTCGGAATTTATAGACTTTAAATGCGCGATGCATCATGTTAGCTGCCCAAGTAATATTAATCTATCCTTATGCTTGGTATTTAACGTATCTGCTTTTAATTACTGTTTCCACGCAACTATTTATACAGACCCCACGTTATATTATATAAAATCGTAATTGAATTATGCATTCAACTTTACTAATATTTCATTTTATTACTTAATACGTGAAATATATTTAATTTTTTAATAAAATTGAACGTAATCATAATTATCTAATATTTTAAACTTTGGAAAGTTTAGATTACAGTTTTGAACTAAGAGGAATTAGGTTAAATATACAAATTTCTAGCTGTCAAATTAGGTTAGTTTTTAATCAATTTTCGACTGCGTTTTAACGAATTAGCGTTAAACGAGGTCTATTATATTTTTATATAATTTTTTAAGTAAAAGCTTCTATAATTTAGTTTTTAATTTACGAAAAGACAAAATGATTAGTAAATGATGTGCGACAGAATTTAAATCCATTATCGACGGTGCTTCCATCTACATTCCAAACCAATAAACAAATTGACATGCCGCGCGGCGACGTTCAAACAAAAAAAGTAATGTTTTTCGCAAATGTAAATGACTACTTAGAGCTTTCATATTCCAATTTGCCGGAGGTTTCTCGGGGATTTATCGTGAATATGTGCGAGCCCGGGATTTTTCCTCGGCGAGCTCAATTTTTCATTTAATGGAATGATTTGTATGCATTAAAGCCCTCCGTTTGCCCACGTACGTGAAAAGAAAAAATACCACCCAACATCCCTGCAACGAAATGAAAAATACAAATAGAAATAAATTTTATATACATTTTGCGTTTTTTTTTTATATACATATAACACGGAAGCAAAAATTTTAACGACGCAACAAAATTAAATGTTTGTCCGGGTCAAATATTTAGATTCCGTTGAATATTTATATAAAATGTTACAGCTTTTTTTTTTGATTGTGTTATAATCGCGCTGTCGTTCTTTAATTGAGACATTTTTTCTAGATTGAAATCACTTTAATTGCATAACGTTCTGTTTGCGTCGGTCGGACACAACTGGCAGCCACAGAAGATTGTTATCTGTGACAATGTCGTGGGGTGAGGGACCATAACCATCTCCCTCCAACATCCGACTAATCCACCCTATTTTTAATATCTCTTTTATTTTTTTTTGTTGGTATGATTCGAAACGAGAATACGAATTCCCTCGTCTGGCTAATAACGTAAACTAGTAGAACGGGCTTTGATTAAAAATGTAATTGCAATTACACACTGATATCCCCTTACATGCATTACATCGAAAACGGGAGAAAGAGTTCAATTAGATACGCGCATCATCCTTCCATAATATCCGTATGCGGTGTGTGTATAAAAGAAAGAAAAAATACTTTGGAGCGGGGAATCCCCTTCGTTTCGATGGAGATCGCATAACAAAAAAAAATGGAAGAAAATAAAATAAAAGAATGGAAGAGAGGCATAACGCGCTGTATTTTATGTGGCGTTCCGTAATTATCATTTGTCTGGAGAGTAAATGCCTTTTGCCCAACAACAATTTTTAAATATTTCACGGGAGACGCCCGCACCGTAAATAATTCATAATCTCACCTGAAGAAAGAACTCGCTTGAAACGGAATTAAACACGAATACAATTCTGCAAGACACGTAATTATAATTAAAATGGACAGGAATTACGTGCTTCGATACACGTAGTTTTCGACTTACAAAATATTCAGTTTACGAATTTAGTTTTTACAGCAATAAATTATTAGTATTTCTTATAAGAAATTATTTAATTATTTTGGAAACAATTTTTGTTATTTATTAATTTTGACTTAAGCATGAAATTTTTTATCAATAATCATTTTATAACTTAATGAAGAGAGCGTGGATAATCAATATTTAAAGTAAATGCAATAAGGTTTGTGGTTCCTCAAGGTTCCGACCTCGGTCCAATTGAAATTTTCTTTGATAATCTTTGAGTCTTAATTTATTAATCAATATTGAGTTATAATTTAGATTTATTAAGTAAATAGTAATGTTAAATAAGATTTTGATTAAATATAAAAGTTTTCAATTAAAAAAGAAACTGGAATGTGACAAAATGTAATTTATGAATTTAATCAACAACTAATTACGACAAATTTTCTTATAAGGAAAAAAATGAATAATGTTCCTTGAGATTCCGGCTTAAAATATTTTGGGAACAGTAATTTTAAATTTAATTTATTTAGGAAATGTAACAAAAAAAAATTATGTATAATGTATTTTTTTGTAATATTGATTTAATCATAATTTTTTTTATCAATAATCATTTTATAATGTAATGAAGAGAGCGTGGATAATCAATATTTAAAATGCAAGACAAATGGTTTTTATATAATAAGGTTTGTTGTTCCTCAAGGTTCCGACCTCGGTTTTCTTAATCAATATTGAGTTATACTTTAAATTTGTTAAGTAAATAGTAATGTTAAATAAGGTTTTGATTAAATGTAAAAGTTTTCAATTAAAAAATAAACTGGAATGTGACAAAATGTAATTTATGAACGTGAGAGGCGCGTCGACCGAGAAGATGTAATTTATTGTAAATTGGTGCTCCAGAAATCCACGAGAAAGGGAACGTTCCACGCTCGTTCTTTGTCTTCCTCTTATTATTCTTCATTTTTCTCGTCTCCTTCTGTGTGCATAAAAAAGTTAATTCCCTTTGAGGGCGGAATTTTTTTATTTATAAAGAAAGGGAGGAATAAAGGTAGAGAGAAAAGGAATGCTCACATTTTCATTGTTTTTAATTATGCAATTTACGGTAAATATTCCGCGGCGAGGAATAATATTTATCCGGTTAATGAATCGCGGATTACGTCGTTATCTGGGAATTAGAAAAAATGAAAATGGATGAAGAAATTTAATGCGCGAATGAAGATTGACTCCGTTCGGCGGGAAATAATTTGAAACTATTAAAACGTTTCAAGGGGTTGCGAAGGATGAGTTGGGGTTGGGATGAGAAGAAAAACAGGAGGCGGCAGGTTGGGGGTGGTTTTCGAAGAAAAAGGAGAGAAGTTTCCACTTTTAACGAAGTTGGACCGGAGATGCTATCTCGCTCGGAAAAGCTCATAAGCTCCTTTCCTGACATTTCTTTTCATTTAGCGGGGATATATAATTTTTGTTCGGAATTTAAGAAAGTGAGTGAGCGGCGGAGGCGACGGCGGCAGACAAAAGTTTTATATTTAGTTTGATTGAAGTTTAATTTGCGGATTAAGACGATGGCCGCTGTTTCGCGGGGGAATCCCCCCCTTTCCTCCTTTTATTATTATTTGCTTTTTTTCTAAGTTTTTCCTTTCTTTTCCATTATCGGCCTTGCTCTTTCCCCCTTTAAAGCAAGCGCGATTATGATTAGGGTGGCGGAGGCGGCGAGCAAACAGGAAGAACGGAACGAACAAGGGATGGGAAATAGAGAGAGAGAGAATGGAAAAGGGAAGAAAAAAAGCAGCGGGAGCAGCGCATGTGGGCGTTACGTAACCAATTATCCTGCAGATACAGGGCGAGGATAAACAGCGACAAAGAGGGTGACCGAGAGGTGGTGCAGCCGCCGCGCACGACATGCGAATCAATAAAAACTGACACTTTTTTTTGCCACCCCCGCACACGTATATATATAAACACACACACGCAAATACATTTGTACGTTTGGTGCGAGAGGCGGCGCACATATCTCGGGGGAGTGAATAATGCACGCCGCCACCCCTCACGACAAGACGCATTCTCAACCACCCCCAAAAAAAAGAAAACGCAATTACAGCCTTCCTCCGAATTAAATATTAATAAAACTGCCGTCAACCCTCAAAGTAAAAAAGAAAAGAGTAAATAAATGTTAAGGATGAGTAGAAGTGTATTATCCTTTCGTGGAAGGACTCGATTTTAATTAAACGCCGTCGGCGGTTTACGGCAGATTTCCTGCGTTCGTGGGAGGGATGGGATTGTGGAAAAACGCGGAATCGATCCTAACTCCCGTTGCCGATGCCGCCCCCATCCTTCGAAGTTTATGTAAACGCTAAACCGAACGATCCGAATCGCAAACATGCCGGAATTGATGCGGCTCAATCCCCATGGAACCTTGCCAAAACAGAAAAGGAAGCGACAATAATACAAGTTTTGCGCTAGAAATTCACCACTTAATATCATCATCGTCATCATGTGGTTTGTCTTAGTCAGAAGAAGTTTTCCCATTTTTGTGAATGCAGAACTATTAAAAGCTCATTTCGCTTGATTATAAAGTTTCGAAAGTTGAAACATCTTCAGAACATTTGTAAAACTATTATGAAACGCTAAATTCAAGAAAAATATTTACAGCTTTGTCAATTCACTTATTATTTTAGTTAACCTGAAATGCGACTAATGTGGAATGGTGTACACAAATATTGATCATACAGAGTTTAAAACAATAACAGAGAGTAAAAAAAAGGAGGGTAGGACAATAAAGGGGTGGAATTAATATGGGATTTATGTTATGTGTTTTGTACGATAATTTTCCAGAGGTTGTATCTTAAATGTGTACGAGGTAGGGAAAACGCGAGGCACAAATGTTGCCTGCACGCGATATTATTGATGGCAATGGCACTAATAAATGGCAGTATTAGTATTTCTGGCGTGGAGGAAGCGGCGGGAATAAAAAAAAATTAAAGAGTTCACCCCGAAATAATTAAATGTAGCGACGGGTGGAGGGTTTTCGTAATTACGGGGCGAAAGAGAAATAGAAAGAAAGAGAGGGGTGAAGTGTGTTGCATTTGTTGCGCACCCTCTTCCCCAGTTAAGGGAGCATATAAAAGTTTCCCTTTTACAAATACCGTGCAGATAAGGGTCGCTAGGTGACAAAAATACAATTTGGATAATACCCAAGCTCACCGTAGAAAAACGGGAGAAAAAGGGGGAGGCTGAGCGGAATATTATGGGGTACGGAGAGGAGCGTGCACTCCCCTTCAGCCCTAGGCCCTTTTCCATCTCATTCCGTTTTCAGGCTTGTTCCTCGCGGTGAAATGAATTGAATGGCATCGCAAATTACAAGGGAGACGAAGGGCGGCCGCCGCAGCCCTTCTCCAACCATTACAGCATGAAATAATACCAATTATATAAACTCTTCTCACAATCTCAATCAGTTTACCTATTTATATTTTTAGAAAAACTCAGAGAAACATGCGCAGATATACTTAAATCAGAATTTATAACCATCAATTAACAACAACAAAAAATTGTATTTATGTACGAGAAAAATTGTGCTCGAGAAGGGATTTTTAATGATGGGAAAAAAAAGACCCTTCTCCCTTTACCTGCACTCACCTCGCCTCCGAAGTTGGGGAGGGAAGATTATATAATGCGCCAAGGACTTAATTATATGGGGTTACTCTTCTTCAATAGCAGAGGAGAACATAATATCCTTCTGGTAGGGATTATTGGAAGCAACCTTTTTTAACATTAGATTTTTTTTTTGTAATAAGGACGAAGTTTCGTCCTTGCGTCGCTGCCAAGAACGTATTGCATAATTTATGCATTGCTCGCATGTTCACTTTCTACCGTCGGCAGAGACAATCAAGACTAAAGCATGCATTAATAGTTTATTAATTATGTGGAACGGATATAATTATTCAGCAATTACGTCGATTGGAGCTAATTAGTTTCGATGATATTTCTAAAATCAAATATTTACAATCTTTGTGCATGAAAAATAAAGCATAATTTACTATTAAAAATAATATTTATATTGTGGCGCCATCTTTTAACAAATGCAGTACTAATTTTTATTTTACTATAACTAATTGATGTTTATTTTACTTGTTTTTTTTTCTGTGTATTGAAGAGAGTTTTAGATAAGAAAATAAGATTAGCAAAGCAATTTAGCTTGAAAAGCAATATACGTAGGAACATCAATATTTATGTAGTCTCGTATTACGTTCTCCAGAACAAAACAAATCCCTTTTCCGTTATGGAATTTAACGGTGTGTCGGCGGTCTTTAAATTAGGTTGTATATCAAATAACATTCTGGATGGACCGAAGGGATGGTGGAAAGTATGAGGGATGCGAGTGGGTTTCGGAGTGGTATTGAATGTGCGAAGGCGGTAGAGGCTGAGGCATTAGGCGATCGGGACGACCCTAAAATGCAATCAACGTAACCACGAGAGCGTATGAAAATTAATACCTTTTGAGGAGATTGCGCATTCATCTAGGAAACGGAAACGGAAACGCAACGCGCCGTCTGCCATCGATTAATCACGGTGTTTCTCTGTGTATTTCAATTGCTAAAACACACATATTAAATAAATGACTCGACGAGCCGCAACCGCCCTTCTGCGCTTCGATCGATTATTTACAGAACATTAGGGCGCCACTTTCATTCCTTTCCTTGCATGCACATGCCCTTTGTTTGCTTCTAAAGCGAATCCTTTTTTTTTATTTTTTTTAGTTCCTTCCTTATTTTTTGCTTTACTTTTGAGGACCTCGTTGCTTCCAATTGGAGTATGGCCTAGTCGCTGAAATATTCATCGCCGAATTAGGGGGTATAATCAGAAACGGAACAAAAGTGATTACGGGTTTTCGAATTGTGGTGGTTGGGTTGTAGGAGCGGGGGTTTGTGCCCACCCTCGAAACACTAATAGAATCCACCGACTCGCAACCTCCTCTCCTCGTCTTCGCCCTTCTAAAACTAAGTGAACACTTTGTGAATTATTTATGTTGCCCGGTACTAATCTAATGATCGCTTATCCCCCCATGACTCGAAATACATGGCGTTTGCTCCTATAATTAATAATTTCCACGAACCTCCATAAGCCTCCTCAATCATTCTAAACATTTTTTATTTTATTTCCCATGTTTTTTTTATTATGATGGAACATTATTTATTACACAGTTACGCATTTCCTGCGTCCCACGTCAGTCGCCAAATTCTCAATATATAAAATTTACATCACATTCAATTTTATAAACATTTTTTTTTAATTAAGTCAAAATAATTGGGTTTTTTTCTATATGATTAGAAATTTTAATTATATATTTATGATATATTAGTAAATTATTTTTTCATAAATAGATAATTTGTAAATTGAAATTTTTTTTTTTAAAAGATTCAAGAGAAATTTACAATTATTAATTACTTATAGCTAAAAAAAATATTTGTTTATAATTTTCCTTTGTAACAATGGAATTATATTATGATTATTATGTAACTATGTATGTAAATTACGTTAATGAAACAATTTAATGAGTACACATTAAAATGCTTCGGGCTTGTTTGAAAAGTAAACTCCGCTATGCTAAAAATAAATGGATCTGAAGGGAAGGTAGTTGCAGCAAGAAATGTGTATAATTTATTAATAATTGTAATGCGAGTCGGGGCGCAATATTGCCTTCTTCAATTTTATTGCATTATGTTTTTGTATTTTTGTTTTGGGTCAGGAAGTTAACAGTGGCGGAATTCAAATGTTATGCAAATGCGATGCTCTTGGGGGTGGCGGCGCACGGCGGGGGGCGGTTTTGTGAGAACGGCGACGGCGGAGTCCTCGTGCGTCTCGACTTACTTTCCGCAAGTTTTGCAAAGTTGGAAGTTTATCTCAAATTTAATTAAACCGTCTGAATGTCGCTAAGAGCGCCTAATTTGATTGTTTTACTGCCGTCTCTTTCCATTCCTCCTACGTCCCACCAGGTTTATGACTTAAATATAACGTTGTTTTTCATCGATTTTTCATTCATTTTACCCTCTTCCATCGCCATTCGATAATTACGTCATCAATAGGACAACGCTGTTTCGTTCGATACTTTCACAGTTGTAATTACCTTTTCACATTGATTTACATAATCTAAAAACCAAAGTTTCTCAACCTTTTTACCGAGCTACCTATAGTTCTACTACGGCATAAGGTGACAGCTGTCATTTCATAACCAATTGCTAAGATCAGTTCCTCATTTTGATGCTAGGTGACAGCTGTCATTTCGCGACCAATTGCTAATAGTATGTCATTAATTCCTCGTTTTCACGTAAGGTCACAGCTGTCAATTCGTTTTAATAAAAATATTGATTCCTCGATATATAAACAGCAATATTGGAATCATCAGCAATGTATTAGTATTCAGTATTCAGTGATGCTTGTTTATAAGAAGAGAAGTTTACGTAATTATATAATTTAAAAACTAGAGTTTCTCGACCTTTTTAGCGAACAACCTATAGTTGTACTAAGACACAAGGTGACAGCTGTCATTTCATAACCAATTGCCAAGACCAGTTCCTAGTTTTGACGTTAGGTGACAGCTGTCAATTTATTTAAAAAAATATTGATTCCTCGATATATAAACAGAAATATTGGAATCCTCAGCAATGTAATTTGTAAAGAAAATGTTACATAATTAGTATAAAACATTGTTTAGTTAAGATTGTTAGTATTCAGTGATGCTTGTTTATAAAAAGAGAAGTCATGAATAAGTAAAACGTAATAAAACAGCCAATAAGTATCGAAGCGATTTCTTTTCTCGGAACGTATAATAGTTTATAACGAGAGTTTCCTGACCCACGAGATTTCACTGATGTAATCATGATGCGGCATGGCATGAGTTTTGTGGTAGATTAGGATCACAAAATGGATTATTATTCAGTTTAGCTTGTGAAATCATGCGTGGTTCATTCACGCGAGATCGTATCTCGTTACCAGGATCATCACTTCTTCCTCTTCCAAATTACACAACCCAAGGTCCAACATTCTAAATGTTAGATGAAATTAATCTTAACACCTTTCGATATTATATTATAAAGTTTGAAAATTATTATAATGAATCATGAACATAAACGTTAGAATGTACAAAGTGCTTTTTAAATTTTATGACTACATAAATCTATTTGTAATGTTAGTTGCATGAACATATGCAGAGCTGTTTATATACACTTAATACGTACTTAAAATTTTAAATTTGACTGGTGAATCATCTTAAATTTTTCTTTTATCGTTGCCAAGTAACTTGTTAAAAACTTGTCAAGTATTGAGTAATGTAACGAATGAAATGTGTCTATTATGCGTAGCATGGGTTGTTTCGTAAACACTTGATTATTATCTCGTGGAAATAATCTGATAATGAACTTGTTAGTCCTGATTTTCGTTATTTCATGAAGTAAAGATAGTAATTTCATTAGCATATAAACTGCCACGCATAGTTATGTGTTTATTATGATAGTTACGTTCCGAAGGTGGAGCCCCACGTTGTGCGCCAAATTCCTTGCGGCGTTGCAAATGAAATTTATTGATATACTTTTAAATTGCTTTTACCGTGCCTTTCGTGTGCGGATGGATTAATTCGCGCCTATTGTTCGATAATTCGGTTTCCCGTCGGTTTTAGGAGGCATAATAAACGCACGCATAACGAGATATAAATGCGACGTGCAGAGAAGCAACGTCCCGCAGTAAAATACGATCGTCGATGGAAATGGTGCGAGAGAAACCGGCGGCGGCAGAAGTGAAGAGAAACATGAAGAGAAGGATGAAGTATAGAGAAGTCGAAGAGAGTGAGAGAGAGAGAGAGATGAAGTTGGAGGCGGCTGCGGTGGAGTCACAATATGCTAGTAATTTAATGGTATTGCACTGGGCGCGCTGTTATTATTTATGTTATTCTATTTCCAATAGCCGAGGAAACTGCAGTATTTATGACACGCTTTCGGTGCGCTGCTTTATATACCAGGCTAAAATAAATACAGGAGATTCATGGTTTTGTACTTCAAAGAGCGCCCACTACCGATGCCACAACTAGTTCTACATATACAGAACTAGAACCGCCGACCGTGCGCCGCCGGCGGCGGCGTCCCGACGCCCGCATCGCGGCGTCTCCCGATCGCCGCAACGCTTCGATCCTCTACACCGCTTGCCTGACCAACCCCCTCCGACGAAAACGAATTTCCTTTCCACTTGCACAATACTCCAATTACGCTCGCCGTTTGCGTAATCGCCAATTAGAAAACGGTATTTCTCTTTACTCACTACTTATGCATTATTAATATCTTCCGGCATTCAAAGTTCATATGTTTATCCTCAGCTTAATTAACACCAGCCCATAAACACATCAAAATCAATTGCTACTCCTGCAAAATTACAGATGATCAAATCTTAATTTTATACTTGATTATTTTTCAACTTGCAACTTATTTTGTGAATAAAATATTTATATACTTTTCATACTCATTTACATATCTTTCAATTAGGGTTAATAATCAAGAACTATTCACAAAAAGAAAAGTGAAATGTTTATATACGGAAAACGAATTTAGTAAAGCGAGAATAACATAAATTGTATTTTTATGTTTATTTAAATTATACAATTAGGCTTTACTACTTACAACAAGAAAATTATTTATTTTTATATTAGTATAAAGTTTTTAAGAAAGACTAGTTATGTAAATTTAATTCATTCAATTAGATTTAATTACGTTTGACAGAAAAATACTAGTGGCGCCTCACTTAAAGTTATCATTAAACTAAGATTCATCAAATTGGCATAATAAACAGATATGGCGGATATATCCGCCAATAGCTAAATTAAAATAGCTAAATTGAAATTTCGTAACTAATTTATATTTCCTCAATTAATAATTGTTTCCAAAGATGAAACTCGAAAGATTTTTACTTAATTACAATTTATAATTTATTTGTACTTACATAAATTGATAGCACTTTTTGGTGTCAATCCATAGAAGAAGTTTAAAAGTATTCAAGATTTGAAGTACTTACATGAACTATTTATTTATTTTTAGTTAATACTTAATGATTGAACTTAATACTTAATGATTGAACTGACTTGTCGAGTTTACTGTTAATTTATTTAACTATATTTCTCATTAAACTTTAGTTTTCTTGAATGCTTCTTAAACTTATTTTATTAATTGCTTTCTGTATAATGGTATATTCAATTGAAAATTTTAAAACTTTATTTCGAAATCTAAGAATTCGTAAACTGAATATGGCGGATATATCAGCCGATTTATTTTAAATATATACAAATAAAAAAAATATAAAAATATATATATATATATATTATAATATATATATATATATATATTATAAAAACTAGCAATTTGTTAAATTTTATTGTACATGAAATATTTATAATATAAAAAAAGTCTTAAAAATGATAGAATTACACATTTTACAAATTTGCATAATAACATCTACAGTTATTCTTGTGAACTGTGAGTTTAATAACATTTTCATTTACTGAGTGTAAAGCGGCGTATGCGAGGCAGGGACAATTCTTATACAATATTAAACTATTTCGTCTGTCGGAGGGTGAAAGCACCGGAGAGGAAGGAGGACCGCACGGAATTGTGTTTCAAAGGGGTGGGTTTCCCCATTGTAAAGTATTTGCCGTAGTGAAACTCAAGAACAAGCACCAGACGATTTTCATACAGTGTTTACACAGTCTGCACATGCTTGCATCTTCGAAAGAAATTACATTTACTTAACGTTGCACTCAATGAGAATTATGTATACCTAATTAAAAGCACTTTTTCCCCTCTTTCATCTTCAACATTTACGAAACTCCATTTAAAAGATATAATTACACAGAGTTTAGTTATTAAGAGAATAAAATATTGTTTAAAGGAATCTAATTAAAGATCCTTGAGGAACTCCGAAACTACCAAAATTAATTCCAATTAAAGCATTTTATTATTATTAAAAGCATAATGAATATAGATGGGATTTGCGTTGTGAAAAGAGCGCCAGGTGAAAGCAAAACAAACAATGAAAACGAGTGAGTGTGAGAGAGAGAAAATATGTATAAAAAAAAACTAATAACCAACAGCAAACAAACGAATAACTGAATATATTTAGAATTCGAAATGGGAATGCGTTTTGTTTTATGCATGCCGGATTAAATATGCAGCGGGAAATAATAATAAGTTTTATTGTAAATCTGCATTTACAATATAATATATTTATACTCGACGTTGAATTATTAAACCTCGAAATGCGAACGCTCCACGATAGACTAGACCCAATATTACGTCCACATTGTGCCGACTGCAACAATATACATTTACAAAGTGAATGTTAATCTCGAAAAGGGTTTTTCAACAATAATGTCTTTATGATTTGCGTCCCAATATGCATCAATGCATGTTACAAACCATTCTCTGATAGTTACAACACGTTTGGACGTTTGATTAAAGTCCCATTGAACGTCAAAGAAAGGTTTAACCGGTAACCGGTATAAAAGCTAAACGTCAATTTCGTAAAGTTTTCATCATTCATTTTAGATGGCGCCACGGCTCTAATTGCGATTTTATGAAGTCCTAATTGATTATGCATTTACTTTAAAACTATTCGTGTTGTTTCCCTTTTTTTTTGTTTTCATGGTGAATTGAAGAATCAAGACACTTTTTTTTTCTTCTGTTCTCTTTTTTGTTTGTCATGTTGCCTACCTAACTCGTCCCGTTTCGCTGGTCAAAGAAAGGTTTAACCGGTAACCGGTATAAAAGACAAACGTCAATTTTATTAAGTTTTCATTATTCATTATAGATGGCGCCTCTGCTCTAATTGCGATTTTATGAAGCCCTAATTCATTATGCATTTACTTTCAAACTCTTCGTGTTGGTTCCCCTTTTTTTGTTTTCATGGTGAATTGAAGAATGAAGACACTCTTTATTTTTTTTCTTCTGTTCCCTTTTTGTTTGTGATGTTGCCTACCTATCTACTAACTCGTCCCGTTCCGCTGAAAGCAATTAAGTGTTTGTCAAGTTTTCTCATTATGCATTATAAAATATTCACATTTGATCCACTGTCTGTCCTCCCCTCGGCGCTCGCACTCCTAATTGGAAATTTAATTCAATTAGCATCATGTGTTAACATTCCATGTATATTTTATGGAAAACGTTTAGAACTTCTCAACCGCATTTTAAATTAATGTAGAAGAAGCAAATTTCATCCAACGAAATAATTTAACACTTTTACAACAAACAAATTGGATTGTAATCACAGAAATACGAATACGATTTTTTTTTGTTGAAGATTCTTCTATTCACAAGTTTTCTTTTATAAAGTTGCCAAAAATATATTTCGTTATGTTTTCTTCTTTTCAATGGTGCTCTTTATCTTTTTCCCCTTTGCAATAGGACCGAAGTACGAAGGGTCGAACATCCATTGACCCGAAATACTTCAAAAGTCTCTCAAGACTTCCTGAACATGTTTTCTAGTTTCCCTTTTCATAAACCTGATATTATCTGGCCAGGAACCTCGAGGGTTTTTTTTTTGGGGGGCCTCTTTTTCTTGCGACCAGGAAAAGATCATGAATATTTTTATTGCATTGTCTTTTCAGCTTTGACATATCTTTTTTTTAGAAAATTCACATCTTGCATTTTATATTTCTAAAATATAAAATGAGGTCTAAACATTCTGAGAATTGTTTCACATTGATGCAAAATTATGTATCAGCAAATACTTCATTATATTGCAATAATTTTACGTAATTGCTTCCAATGTTGAAACACGAGATTTTTTACTTTTTTTCCTTTATTTATTTCTACAATCTATCTCTTTATATGAGATATTAAGTTGAATTGTTGTCTCAAATAAAAACAAAAAAAAAATACAAATTTTTTACTTAATTGCAATTTATAATTTATATGTAATTACATAAATTCATAACAATCCATATAAGTAGTTCAAAAGTATTCAAGATTTGAACTACTTATATGAACTTTTTTTTTTTTAGTTAATACTTAATGATTGAATGAGTAATATTAGTTTTCTTAAATGCTTCTTAAAATTACTTAATTATTTATTAATTTAAGAGTTTAAACATACAATTTAAAACTGGAAATTCGAAAAATATTTGTTTAAAATCTGTAAATCAGAACGCATATTACCAGTACGCTAAGTCAAAATTAAGCAACAGCTGTCAACTGTCAAAAAAGTTGAATAGATTAGTTCCGATTTCGAACACATTATTTAAAAAAACCTTACTAATTATATTAATTATAAATATTAAAATTAATATGGGAAGTATACGTAATTATTGTACTAAACTAGTTATTTTCTAGTAAAAACGGTATAATATTAAGTTTGTCAGCTATTTTATAATCATGTCTCGAGATGAGCTATAAAGATTTACTTTACACGCAATTCTTGTTATCAAGATCTGAAGCAATCATAAACAATTCCAAGAATTGTGAAGTTTTAAAATGGATGGCCTCAATTCTGATAAGCAATAAGCATAAATCAAGTATAATAAAAGATGCTCTGAAATTTATAGAATCCTGATTGAATAATTTATTAAATGGGAATGAAAACTAAATCTTGGTTTTACAACTCGTAAGCATTACACGATATTTGACAAGTACTAAACTAGTTAAACTTAAATAATATTAAGTTTGTAAGATATTCTTGATTCATGATTTTTTTTACACGCTTGCTATCAAGATCTGAAGCAATCTTAAACAATTCCAAGAATTGTGAACTCTAAAAGTGGATGGCCTCAATTCTGATATAGAAATAAGCATAAATTAAGTATAATAAGAGATGTTCAAACATTTAGAAAATGTTGATTGAAGATCCATTTATTAAGAGATGAAAAGAAACAAATTTATACCTTGAAATGTCACTTTTATAACTCTTAAGAATTACACTGTACAAAATAATATTAAGTTGCTGGATTCACGCTTTAAGGATTTTCTTTACAAGCAATTACTATCAAGATCTGAAGCAATCTTAAATTATTCCAAGAATTGTGAACTCTAAAAGTGGATGGCCTCAATTCTGATATAGATACAAGCATTAATTAAATATTATAAAAGATGCTCAAACATTTAGAAAATGTTCATTGAAGATTCATTAATTTATAATAAAATAAAATAATTTTTTGGCTATTTTTGAGTAATTTTTGTTATTAAGATCATAACAAATTGGTCTCGAATTTAAATATTTCAATAAATAATGGAATTTGTAATTTCGAAAATTTTGATTGAATATCTTTGCAACAATTTATCAAGAGAACAAAGTTGTATCATGAAATATGGTGTTGTGTGTTTTCTTCTCTTCGCGCGTAAATAATGCGTGTTTCGGGATGAAATCTGTTTGGACGCGAATGTTTGTGTGTGTGTATATTTGTGTGCTGGTAGGCAATTAATAAAATTTTGATTTATCCTCGACGGCTGAGCGTGGAAATGAGTTATTAATTTTGTCGGTTTAGCAATTGTCGCCGAGTAATCTGAGCGCACATACATACGGAGCGTTTACATGGGAAGAGGGTGAGAGTTTGAGTGTTTGTGTGTGCTTTTAAAGGGAAGGAAGAGAGAGAGTTGGATGAAGAGAGAACGGCAATTCCGTAATGCGCGAGTGTTGCGCCACGGCAGTATTTGTCAAAGAGACAGTAACTAATCCCCAGAATGATAATATATAAATGGTATTTCTTCCCCTTCGTTCACTTATTCGGTTTCTGCTGTCAGCGGTGACACGAGTCGCCCTTCGGCTCGGCTACCACCACCGAGTTTACCATCCGCTGCTAGGTGCGAGCGAGAAGACAGAGAGATCCCATTTGGGGTGGTAGGGCTCCGACGTGTACAAGGGCTGCATGCGTCTGTGTTCCGTGCTTCTGTGTATATATATGCGTGCGTGTGTTTATGGTGTGGAATCGTAGTGGAAGGGTCGATAGGCGAAGGGCCGGATCCATCCCCCTTTTAACAAAACCGCCGGATAATCTAGCCCGCGCGCTCTTCTCTTGTGTATTTCTATGTGTGCGCTTCTTCTGTGTGTATAGTTCTGAGATTTTCATTGCATTATTGCTTTGGGGTTGGAAGGCGGAGGCGGCGAAGAAGGAGGTTGTCGAAGAAGAGATGGTTAAGAAGTAGGAGGAGGAGTGATAGGAAGAAGAGGCGGCAGAGACGGCGGCGGCTTCGAAGGAAGACTCATTACACATCACATCGCGATCGATGCCCAAGAATGTGTTTGTGTGCGAGACTATTTGCAGAAACCTGTTTCCGATATAATTTGTGTGCGTGGAAAAGATGCAATCCAATAAGGCGATTATGGCAGATGAGCGAGATCAATGGGAGAGGAATAGCAAATACGACGGACGAGCCAAATGGAAAACGCAAAAAGAGGTATAAACCCAATACATATATATATACAAATGTGTGTATCTATATCTGGTATAGATAGATACGCTGCCTGCACGTAGTTCGATCTATGCAGAGAGACGAACGCACACACATCCAGACCCCGAGATACGAGAATGAATTGGCCAGAGGAAACATTTTATATTCATTTAATGAGATCGAAAATCTCATCAAACGAACCCTTTGTATTTTATGCCTTCTTTCACCTATATACCATGTACACGCCGAGTCCGATGTACGGCATCAGATAAATCGTTGACTTTAAATAACGAATCTACCTCGAAAATAACGGTATTTACTCCATGCCAGACTTCAACTTATTCTAATCCAAATAGAACTAATCTTCCTAGCATTTCAATGGAAATAACATTTTTTATATCCTACTCTCAATCTGAATTTGCAAATTTAGTGATCAGATTCAAATTCAATGAAATTCTTACCTTACTCAGAATTTGAGTTTCAAGAATTTTGGACAAATGACAAAATGTCTTTTGTAACGAATCTGCCTATCACATAATGGATTCAGTAAAATTCAGGTAGTAACTCTGAATTTCCATATCCTTAATATTTTCTCAAGGTAAAATCAGCAATTTCAATTTTACCTATAAAATAATACTAATCCAAAATCAATTTTCAAGGTCAAATATTGTGCCTTGTACAAAAAATGTATCAATATGTAACGAATTTATCTAACTATAATGGAATTCATTACTTTGCTAAACTTTAAATGTGAATGATTTAAAAATAAGAAAATTGTATAGGAAAATATTGCAAAAAAACTTCATTTAGTTTAAAATATTTATTTCAATTTGAAAGTTTTTGTTTATATTTTGAACATAGTTTTCATATGTTAGAAAGTTACCAATGTTGATTCAAACATGCACGAAATAGATATATACCGCTACATCAAAGAATATTGAAGTTTCTAAACTTTAATCTAAAACAAATTTTAAACTTTTGCAACATTTATATACAAAAAAATAAATTTCACTGCTATTCACAACATTTATATAATAATTATACATTTTGAAACATGATAAATCAAGATAATTTTGAATAATACACCAATCGACAAAATAATCTTGCAGAATTACACAGCAAATAAAATCTGTCGTGTGTGCATTTTAGTTTTTTTTTTGCTCTTTCGTCGTAGCAGCAAATCTCTCAAACGAAAAATAAAACCCATCAATTTTCAATTCGCTCCTATACATAATTGATTACCGGTTGGCGGTTGTTGTATCGATTCCGTTGCTGCTATCGTTTGAATTTTTTATAAATTTAGCCTGAAAAAAAATATATAGAAACGGGAGAAACAAACAGGACAGAAAAAGTGCAAACGCACGCGGAAGGGAAGAAAGGAACGAAACAACATATAGCCGAACAACAGTTCAATTTTTCATCAACGTTCATCCATCCAGCCTCCAGGTTTATTGATCTGTACACAATGCGAAGGTGGACCAAATATTCCAATAAATAATTGATCACCCTCTTTTTTTTTCCTGTTCGCTTCCCTTCTGATGCGGAAAAAGGAAATACAATGAAAATACACCTTATTCATAAATCATTCTATTTATTTCCGAAGAGTTACTTTCTTTTAATTATATATACGTTTTTACATAATTTTAAATTATTTTTTTAACCAAATAAAATTACTTAATTAAAAAAAAATATTAATACAAAGTTTTCAACTAAAAAATTTTTAGTTTCATGAAATATTTTACTTTTAAAATCTTCAATTCACTTGCTTGAAACTGTAAAATATTGGGCGAAATCTTAATTATAAAGTAATATTTTACATTTAATTTATAGACGATAAAATTAAGAGAAATATATCAATAAGTTTTTCCATCCAATAAAAATCTTTATTAATATAAAACTGAAAAAATATGGTGTGTACTTTCCTTTAAGAATTTTGCATTAATTATAAGATTAAATTTATTTATATTTTTTTTGTGATATATTTCATTTGTTAAAGCAATTATGTGAATGTGTAAACAACATCTTAATTCTGAAATAATCTATTTCTTTGTATTGTTATTTTTTGATTGAGTCGAACACAAATTAATGCAGATACACCAATAAATAATTTCAATTTATGAATAATAAATTATTCACCTACATCCAGAGTTCCGCACTCGCTCACACAAGTAAAACTACACAAATGCACATATTGACACACATACATATCTATCTATATATATATACACACAAACAAAAACGGCTGCGCTCTCGGATTTATGTATGTAAAATGCAATTTAATTTACACGTAACGTATGTATGTTTTAAAATCAATTTATCGTGTTTTCATGATGGCGACAAAAACACTCTAAGCACGATTCAAAATGCGCATACTAGATTAAATTTATATATGAGCAGGGAGGCAACGGTGAAAAACAAAAAAAAAACAAACAGTCGCAAACACCCACACGTACATTTATATATGTAGACGAATGCAGGAATGTGTGCGTACAATAAATATTTAAATTGTCCGTTTTATATTTTACTGTTGTTCCGCTAATGGAAAATAATACGCAAAATGTTTTCGTAGTTCCGTGAATTAATTGACTGCGCTAGCCGGAAAAACATACATGCATACATCGAAAACGTATTTCGGCGATTATTTACCTTCCTACCAACATTGTCAGAAAATAATTTTGACATTCGCAACAAAAAACAGAAACGCCATCTGTTATCATCACGGATACACTAATAACGTATTTCTTTCAATTTCACAAAATTAAATATAATTTTCAATCATTCTGAAAACTTTTTGAGTGTTTTCATAATTGTAAAAATTTGTAATTAATCTATAATTATTTAATAAAGTTTTTGGTAAATTTTAATTTGATAATTTCTATAAAAAATGACATTTCTAAGCGATGATATTAAATACTTACTGTTGAAACTTAATTAAAAATTATATAATTTTAAAATGGAATTTATATTTTTAATTTGCATTTATTGTCACGGTCGTACTTATTTTTATTTTTTTCTTTCAGGGTCCACCACCTCAGGGTGGTCAAATAAAATTCACGATTGCGGACACGCTGGAAAGGATAAAGGAAGAATTTAATTTCCTCCAGGCACAATATCACTCGTGAGTAATTCCCTCTTATTTCACTTCCACTTTATTTTCTTCCACGCTCTCCCACCTCAATTTCCATTTTATTTTAACGTTTCAGTTCTATTTCATTTAACCTTTAATTCAGCTAAAAATAAATTCTATTTTCTCTTTATTTTTATTTGCAATTATATAATAGTAGTCGACAAAATTTATTGCAATTTACATATAACCTTATTTATTTAAAATTATTAGTAATATTTTTTAAGTTTACATTAATTTTCTAAAATTTGAGTTAATTTTTACTATAATTAAAGATCCAATTAATATTAAATGCAAGGCTTTAACCTTTTGAAAGATTTCTTATATCAAAATGTCAAATATTGACATAACTGTCATTTTCTCAGTCAAAATTGACATAACTGTCATTTTCTCACTCGAAATTGTGGCATTATATAATTTAACATATGGACCGGAAACTACTACCCTGTGGAACATCCGATTAGCTTTTTTTTAATTGAAGTAACCAAAGCAACAACAACAATAAAAAAACATTTGGAATCTGTTATGAAATAGTGAAAATAAACGACATTAACGTCATAAATAATCGGAATTTTATGTAAATCATTTCTCGTTGCGAAATGTACTATATATATTTTTTGCTCCGTTGATTTACGGCCGCCCCCCGATGCAGACATGTCGTCGGCGGCAGGATCGGAATTAAAGGCAAATTAGTCCGACCGCCCGGTTTTCAGATCTCGAGAACCGCATTTACATAAGGACGTGAGTGAAAATTTTAATGTTAATAACAATCGTAAAATTCAAATCTCATAATACAATTTTTTTTTGTTACATAACTTTTATTTTAACGAACATTAAGGGAGCGATTTTTTTAAAAAAAAGGTGAATTGTTGCTGTTATTGTTATGGCAATGTTCATTTATGTATTTTTGGTATCAATTAAAATAATTCACGCGCACTCGGCTTCAAAACAATAATAATAATAATTAAAATAAAAAATGGAGTGGTTTGTGTATATTTTGTTATCGCGCTGAATTAACCCTCCATGTAAATTGCATCAATTGTAATTTAATACCAAGAGGGTTATTTTGTTTTATTATGTTTTTGTGTGTATAAAGTACTTTACGTATAATTGCGCTTATTTTTCGTGCTGTTTGTAAATTTCCAGATTAAATTACTAAATGTTTTTTTTTATTTGAAACCGTTTATTTTGGACCATAAATTAAGGCATAATCATCAAATTATTGTTAGTTTGTGTTTAATTAATATTTATTATGCAACCAGTATCAAAATAATCTAATGGAAGTGAAACTGTCATTATGACAGATGTCACAAGTTTCCATTTTAATTGTAGATGTCGCCACGTACTTTTTAATAACTGTTAATTATTTATTCATTATTGTTGATTTATTTTCAAATTCAATTTTTTGACAGTTACGTCTAAAGTGACGTTAATTATACAAATAAAAAATATGTTCAATTCATAACATTTTTGTAGAAAAGAAGTTTTCAAAATCTGATTATAATTTCAGTTTTCATTAAGAACTTCCAAAAACAATAACAATTATGTGTACTAAAAATAAGTATTATTTTAATTATAAAAAATATTTTTGTAAGTCAAATTTTCAATTTAATAGTCCTTATCTTTCCATTAGAAATCCTTGTATATATTTTATAATTATTTATATATTTGAAAATTAATTTTCTGTTTTTTTTTCAGCTTAAAATTAGAATGTGAAAAATTAGCTGGCGAGAAGACTGAAATGCAACGTCACTATGTTATGGTAAGTTACTATAATAAACTGATGCGCTTTTCGTGTCGCGTAAAATTTCAATAATATACTGAAAAAAAAAATTACTAATATTAACTAAAGTGCAAAAGTCCATTTGCTAATTTACAGTTTTATGAATATTGTATTTTGATTAATAAAAATAATAATAATGTTGGAAAATAAATGAAAAAGTAGGGCTTGAAGATATGTTGGAAAATTTATTTTATTAGCAAAAACTGGTTTTTGCTTCATAAAGGGTAGTAGAGTAGAATCAAGAAATGATTAGGTATAGATTTGAGTTTCAATTAACGCTTTGCAGACGAGGGCGGATATATCCGCCATATTCTTTATATAGAAGATCTACGCTTGTATATGACTGTGATTATTATTTTTGTTATTTATATAAAATGTTCAAATGGGATTAAGTACAAAATCTGTAATTAGTACAAAATTAAATTGATTCAAGGTTGAATTTGTCTCTGAAGTAAATCATGCTGACAATTGCTGATTGCTATGCCTCATTGTAAAACAATTGTTTGTAAAGTTAAAGGCCACTTTACGTGCTTGAAACCCTTAGCATCGATTATTGTAGGACCATTAACTCGGCGCTAAACTGATTGAAATGGTACACTAACGAGGCAATGATACCCAACAAAATCGACATATTCGACAGTTAAATGTGATCGACTTGATTAATATGTACCGGCTGTATTTTTTTTTGTACAATTTATTTCGATATTCGCGTAAACATATTTTTAATGGGATTTTTCGGTGAATAACAGTTTATGACATCATCAAATCTATTTATAATTAATTTAGAAAAAAAATCCTACCAAATATTCAAAATAAAAAATTAAATACTGATTAATTTAATTATTTATTTATTTTTTATTTCATTTATGCAGTAGTTTAACGTAATTATAAAAGAGTAAAATGAAGTTTAATTAATTGATTTAGTTACGCCATCTCGTGAGAGTTTTACAAACTATATAGGTGTATTTGTATCTTTATTTTACGTTTAGCTGAAGATGTTGTAGTAAACCTGAAGTTCTTTGTCTGGGATCTATGTTAACACATTTCTGATGTAACAAGTCTTAGGCTGCAAAGCAAATAATCCTGGTTTGAATGGATGGGAATAGACGAGCGGGAATGAATGAACAGTCAGCAGTTATTTCTTATTTCCTCGATATCGATTTTCCCGTGCATTCCCTTGACACCCATTCCAGGATACACGCGCTTTGCCTTCGTTCCCCATCCATCCTTTTTCTTTTCGTTCCCCGTTTTTCGTGGACTAATTAAGTCCGGCGCCGGGACGCGCGCGGCTTTCGTCGTGTAATATTAATGCAACAATGGCACACCATAATCCCTTCGTTATTAAGGCGCAAAATATAAAACCAGGAAGCTTAAGGACTAAATCCCATTAGGGAATAATAATAATGCGTCCTCCCGCAAGCCATCTTTCACCCCCATCACGTTCCATCACATGCAGACGTTTTTTTTTACCACATCCTTATTTCCCTCTAAGGATAATGACTTGCTTTTTGAACTGAAAAAAAAATATAAGTAAAGGTAAATGGAAATCTGATTGTTGATGGTTTGTGTTTGGGACTTGGTGAATATCGCCGGTTTTTTTTTTATATATTTGCGGGAGATTCGAGGATGAAGAAAGCGCAACGAACGGAATACATTTTTAATGTGCACAGCATTTCTGAGCGTGTTTTCAGAATTCAGGGTGAGGGCGACTTTTACATTTTTCATTCGCGTTGGAATAATATTGCGCCAAATAAATAATGCTCCTCGGTTGAAAGCCGTGCATTTTAATAAAGGCGCTACCAAATACTTCAAAGTTATATGTAGTTTTTAATTTGCTACAGAATATAATTATTTCATTTCTTTCAATTATGAACAATTTTAGATATAGCATAAATGGAAACACAAAGCATTTGTAATTTAAACTTGCGGTGAGTTAAGTGGTAAAGCTAAAAACAGAAGTATTCTAGACAAACCATGATGGTTGAGTGTAGACTATAGATGTGGGGTAGTTCGATCCAGCAGAGTGGCTATGTAATTCCATCTCAAAACTATAAGAGTATCCAAATGGATCCGGATTACAAGGTTTACACGAAATTGATCTTAACAGAAGTTAATGGCAAATAAGTCTAAGTATATTCTCTTATTTTGATTACTTCTATACTTAATATTTATCTGAACTTAAAACAATCACTATGTATTTGCAGAAATAAATGTTTGAACTACTTCGGTTGTGCAATTACTACATTATTAGAAAATACTTTAATCGAATTAATAAATTACTTAAAATACTATCTTAGCTATACTCATTCAGGTACAAATTAAATTAATACAGCTTATATAATAATAATTTTATAAAATTTCATATTTTGGTCAATCTTGTACAAAAAAAATACCATTCTAATAGTTGAGGTTTCTATGGCAACATAGTTTAATCATGCTCTTAGTTAATTATTGTTAAGCTTTGAAACATCATAAATGTTAGTATTTTTATGGTAATTGAAAAAAAAAAACAAATTATATTTGTTTAATTTTTGAAAGTCATTAACATTTAGAATATAGTTTCACCACTTTATAATTGAGGAGAAGAAAATTTATTTATAGCCGCACGACATAGTTCTTCGTAGTAGCATTGGGATTCATTTGTTCATAATCTAATTTTTTTGACGTAATGTGTCAGCTGTCATTTAAAAACCTATTACAATTTTAACGCGACCTATACTCTTTATTATATAATATTTAATACATATAATAATTTTACAGAAAAAAATCATGGTTATAACCATTTTGAAAGAATTTGTAATTGAGAAAATAAAATATATTTACAAATTTCAATAATCTGAAATGGAATTGGTATTCTTTAAATCACAACTGTTAATAATCAATAATTATTGTTAATGTTGTTTCTATGGTAATAGTGTTAGTATGGTGATGTCTTTTTGTAGTGGAATTTTTTTTGATGATGGGAAACTAGAAAATTAATATTTCGTGAGAGTTAATTTAGTAATCAATTTGGTCGGTGTTGCATCGACTTGAGGAGCAACAGAAGGGTCGGTGGGAGGGCGCGCGCGTATCATGAAGATTTCAGTTGGGGATAATTACGTGAGTTTAGTGTCGGTGGTGGGGCAGTTTAGGGTCGGCGGCGCGGAGGACGAGAGAGGGCGGCGGTAGTGGATGGAAGAAGGAGTAGGAGGGTTGCGGGGGCGGCGGCGGCGGTAAGTGTTTTTGGTAGTCCGGGGTCTGATCCGGAACCGGCGTTGAGTTGACATCCGGGCCGCGCCCGTCATCCATAAACAGCTATTTCACTTGTATCAGACGTGACAAGCACCTTGTCGAGCTCGGTAATCGATACACACAGTCGCCGCCGCCGCCTCCGTCGATGCCGCCGCCGCCACCACACCACCGCCGCCAACCCTCCACGACCGACCCCTCCGGCCGTCATCCGCCATCCCTCTTCCTCCACCTCTTCTGCACCCCCAGCTCGCCTGCTCGTCCGCCGGAAAAATTGTACTTGGTTGAGGGATTTAGGTGCGCGCAGCCCGATAAATGGCGACCGCTTGTTTTCAGAAAAGAGACGAGAAAAACACTCACCCTCTCCAACCACCCCCCAACTCTCGCATACACACACACAAAACTCACCCTCGCAACTCACTCAAATAACCACCCACCCCCTCACACAAATATACACACACACACATATCCGCACACCCCTCGCACACACACACACCACTGCACCATTTCAAAACAAATCTATAAACGCGTGCACAATGCATCAGGACGAAGATCAATAAATCCCACACACCGCAAAACCAAACATTTTAATTAAACTAATAGTCGTGCCGTTTAAAATTACAAGACGCGAGGGGGCGGCGCGCGTTTTGTTCGCTGCATTAATCCAGCTGAAGTATTCCTTCGACGATAATCCAAATTTACTGCCCGCATTCAATTTTTCCAACATCAACTATTTGTTTCTTCTTGTGCGCACATCTTGCGTTGCAACCAATCCAAGTAGACACTATTCACCTACCATAAAACGCGTTATGAGACGAGTATGAAAAGAAAAACGAGATCGTTAAAGCTACTTTTATACCTACTTCAAGACAAATATAATCTTCTGTGCAATATTGAAGATCAAACACTTTGTGGTCAACCATTAACACTATTTTTATACGACAATATTTATTGCTATTTTTAACATTTATTTAAATGTTCAGTTCTTCAATTCTAGATTCTTATGTATTGTCTCTTTATTAAAATTTCATATATTAATTAAAATCAGTAAGATTACATAACTAAAACTAACTTAGATTAACATTAATTTTGAGGATTTTTATGAACTGAAAATTTTACAATTTCAAAATTTAAATTTTTTGTGATATGTGTGTCATAAATATATAGATTGCTATTTTTACATTTACTTAAAAGTTTAGTTCTTCAATTATAAATTCATATGCGTTGTCTCTTTATTAAAATTTCATATATTAATTAAAATCTTTAAGATTACATAACTAAAACTAACTTGGATTAAGATTAATTTAGTCTCAGTTTTGAGGATTCTAAGGAACTGAAAAATAATTTTGTAAGTTAGGATTTTTCAAAATTTAAATTTCTTGTGATATGTGTGTCATAAATTAATAGTTAAGTGTGAAAAATATGTTACTTTCAAACTGAAAACTATTCCTTTTAAACTAACTCTCGTATGTAATAGCATACAGAAGCTATTACATAGTCGGCGCACTTTATGATCCAGCACGTTAAAAATGTCTCCGTCGATGATAGTAAATTGTCCAAGCACGTTACAATGGAATAAACGGAATTTTCTTTATTTAACGCTTCGAGTTCCGATCGATTTCAGCGTATTCAGGCCCCGAATTAAGTTATGTTAAGCTATGTGTAAATCACATTAGCTTATATTGGATTACGTCGGATAGTTTGAAATCATTTAATTAAGCATCTCCAGTCGCCACCGAAAACTACTAATATTGTTAGACGAAATGATCCCAATCAGGAAATCTCCCATAGTTGTAAATCTGCTGCATCATTACAGTAACAATTGTTACGGATATACCTCGAATTACGCAATTAACGAAGTGAATGTATTCAGGTGAATGCTTTCGTTTCTTTCATTTTTTTTTTTGGTTGTTGTTTGCATGGAGTGAAGGAAGGAAAAGGTCGCGCCGTACATCAATATTCAATAAGCAATGCATCTTCGTCGGAGTTCTTTATTTGAATATTTTATCAAATACACATCTCCGTCGGAAAGCCTTCGGAAAATGTAATTTTAATACCAGACGAACATATTATTATTCCGTGACAAGGAATGAAGTTTACTAAAAAAAAAATGGAAACAAAATGCATACAAATAGAAATAGTTTCTTCGTATTGAAGATTTAAATTTTGAAATTTTTATTCACTTTACTAAATTTATTAACAAATTTATTTAAGATTTTCCTTGACTTGTTACTCTAGTAAATTATTTGTCCTCTTTAAACATTAATTTAATTAAATTACGTAAATATTAGTCCTTGATTATACTATTGATTATAAAAAAAAATATGAAAATTTTATACGAATGTCCCGGGACAGAATATCTTTGGATTATCTCATAGTTACTTACGTCTTTTGTGTAATCTAAATTTACTAATTTAAACAGTGTTTTATTGAGAAGTCAACTAAACAAGTGCAGATCTCTTTTATTACTAACTAATAGTTACATGCTTCTCTTAAATTAATAATAAAGAAGTATGGACCCACCAACTAAGACAATATTTTGAGTCTAACTAGGACTTGTAGTGCTAGAGATTACCAAGATCCTCCTTATTAGAGACTACTTAAAGACTAACTTTGTATTATATAAACATCTTATTTTATAGTAGAAAATTAGTATAGTAGGAGGACAACTAAGAGTTAGATTGAGGTGTCCTTATAATCTGCTACACCGATTTAAACCTTAATTTAATTATATTACATAAATGTTAGTCCTTTTCTTTCTAAACTATTGATTATAAAAAAAATATGAAAATTTTATACGAATGTCGTGTCCCGGGACAGAAAATCTCATACTTACGTCTTTTGTGCAATCTAAATTTACTAATTTAAACAGTGTTTTATTGAGAAGTCTGATGTCTAACTAACAGTTACATTCTTCTCTTAAGTTAATAGTAAGGAAGTAAGACAACTATGACATATTTATGAGTCTAATTAGGACTTGGACTCTTAGAGATTACCAAGAGCCAACTTATTAGAACCTTATAGTGATTCTTAGAAACTACCTAAAGATTAATTTTGTATTACATAAACATCTTATTTTATAGAAGAAAATTAGCATAGTGGGAGAACAACTAAAAGTTACATTCTTCTCTTAAGTTGTCCTTACAATCCGCTGCACCGATTGAAACCTTAAATTTAATTATATTACGTAAATATTAGTCCTTTTCTTTCGAAACTATTAATTATAAAATTATTTAAATTTATGGAAATTTTCTTTTCTTTAGTTATATAATATCGTGTCCCGGGATGGAATATCTCTGTATTATCTACTAGTCTTTTTTGCAATCTAAATTTATTAATTTAAACAGAGTTTTATTGAGAAGTCAACTAGACAAGTTATGATCTCGTGGATTACTAACTAACAGTTACATTCTTTTCTTAACTATTAGTTATTTATTGTCATACAAATTGTGTCTCTAAAGTCAAATAAAAACTTACGATATTCAAAAAAAAAAAAAACTACCGAATCATTTTTCAAATATAGTAAAATTCAATTTCATTAAATTCACAAGTTTAAGTAATATTTTTGAATCTAACTAATCTTGAACTAACTTTATATTACATAAACATCTTATTTTATAGCATAATATTAACATAGTGAGACGACAATATTTGGAAGGGAATATAATAATAGTTAAATATTGATTAATGAGTTTGTGTAATCTCTCAAAACTGGAAAAGCACTAATTAATAAAGAATTCATATAAGAATAATAATATTGTGGTGTCTTCAATATGCAAATTGATTAAATTAAATTTTGCGGTCAAAACCTGAAAAAAAAACTTAATACTAGTGATGAGTAAAATAAATAAAATGATTATATGAAAACGTGGTATTTTAGGAAAAGTGCTTTTAAGTTGATTTGACCTGTTGAAAGTCTGAATAGTTTTGTAAAGATATAGGTTGAAAGAGGTTCTTGAATCTTCTTTAGGTGTTGGCGATGAAGATGAAGTAAATGTGTTGGCGGTTTAATAAAGTTCGGAAATTATGCTGCCGTCGTGTTTCGAGTAATTAATGCATTTTATAATATGGATAGTTAATTGTCGGAATATGAAAATGGATTTTAATATTCCCATGCCGTTCATTAGCTAGCTGCGCGTTACGAGTGCCCGAGCAGGTCATAAATTAGCAGTTAATTTACTTGAAAATAAGTTAGATTTAGATGTTAGATAACGGGTTTTAAGCTGCGCACGTACTCGGACCGTATAATTCGTTCCATGTCAGAAAACCATTGGGTATTGTATCTCGTCTCTCTCTGTGTGTGTACGAGTTGGAGAGAAGACGTACTCTGGTAGAAATAGAATGTAGAATTGATGAACAAAGTGGCCGACGATGTTGGCAATCACGAGTAGCATGGTTGTTATACTGCGATGTAATGCTAGGTGCACCAACATACATGCACACAGAGGTATCGATGCATGTGTGTATACGTACATACACACGCACGCACCGCAGCAAACCACAGCAATCGATCATGCGGTTCACTGTAAGTAATATCATTGTCAGTAATGCAATCGGTGGATTGCCGGTAATCACGATACAAACCTAATTGTGATTGATGCTCTGTAGATGCGAAACATCGGGCTCCGCCGCCCCCCTTCGAACCGGTGTGATCATCGGCGATCCTCTCGCACCTCCAACAATTAACGAAACCAATTAGACTTCATTCAGAAAACCTCATCCTCACGTATTGCGAAGGGTGCGTGCAATCCAAGGGCGACGATATACTAAAAATAAAGAAAACCAATAAAAATGCAAAGCTTAATCCGCAGCGCAACACGCGAAATTAGGGGGTGGCCCGGGCGATTCATAAATAACGTCAGGGTGGAAAGTGAACGCGAACAAGTAAAGTGTGTAAACAGAAAATTTAAGGGTACGATAATTGGGGGGTCGTCGCTTTTTTTTGCGATCAATTTATTCGGGTCCGCATGTGGAAATAGGGCTGGGGAATTCTGGGGGTTGGATAGTCTCGTCTCCCGGTGTGTGTGTGTATTCGCGATTGCGAAACCGGGGTGAGGGATGTCATAATTATTCCCCCGAATATCGTTCCGTGCTTCCAATGATCAACGCACACCCTCGTATATTGGAAAATTTTCCCCCATAAATCCAATAACTTAATAATACACGATCCGACAACAGCCGAGGAAGGAGAACGTGAAAGCCCTACGAGAGACTCATTTAAAAGCTAATATATATTAGGATTTTCAGATGGGGGAAAAAATGTTCGGATTTATTATGAAAGTATTTTTTTACCATTTCATAATTCCATAATATGAAATAATTATTGCTATATTTAAAAAAAAATCATTTAAATATTAAATTTTATATTCTTGATTAAATACGAAAAACGAAATTATTTATTGGAATTAATTTTAAATAATAAATGATTTGTCCTTGAAAAAAATTAAAAATTTAATAAAATGTTTCTTATGAATCCCACGAGATGGCAACATTAGTTTTTCGTTTCTCATTGAAAATTAAATCTTTTAACGATTACAAATAAATTAATTGTAATGATGAAACGTTTATATAATATAAAATATATAAGATACAAGTATATATATTGTGAGATATATTTCAAAGTAGTAAATCCTATTAAATGAAGTAACAGGCTTGGTCAGTGGAGTGGAAGAGGTAAATAGCTATAGCGAAACCCATTTATATTGAGAACAAAACAACTGGTTCTTCGACGCCTGTCCAGAGGGTTTTTTTTTATTATTCTGGTTAGATAACTGCAATACATAAATATCTTGAGTGAATAGAAAATCATTTTATAAAACTGATTTATTTTTGCAACTTTAATCAAGTATTATCAAACTTTATAATTTATTGATTATCCTAGTATGTAATACTTGCATTAACTTAACGAGTTATATAGTTAGGCCTATAGAAACGTGCTAAGCTTTTAATAATTGCTTCGCATCTAAAGCGTTTAATTCCACTTGTTGCACGTAAAGTATATCGTTGTTATATCAAATCTCTCCGTAACTTCCTCATGCTGATAATCAAGTGTATGCTATATTATTATTTATTATATTACTATTATTATAAACTTATTATTTTAGTTAGTCAATATTAAGTTTTTGAATTTTTAATAGTAATCAGTAAATTTTGATTTCATGTATACTTTAGATAAACCTGTCCCAAAAATAAAATTTTGGGACATTTGGTCACCCTTTTAGTTATACTACTGAAATTATAAGGTTAAACATTTATTATATAAAATATTTACAATTATAAACTACAATTTATTAATTTTTACATTGGTTAGTAGTTATTTGGAAAACCAGATTGATTTAGATAAAATTGAGATCTTTACTAATTTGTATTTTCCGCTTTTTATTTTACCAATAACTGTCCCAAAATTATAATTCTGGGACACCGGGACATCTAATAAAAAAAAACGGGAAAAATCCTGAAAAATTTTGATAGGACATTTGATAGCCTTTTGATAGTAATACTAGTGAAATGATTTTCATACTTGAAACCAAATATTTATAACTTTTTGTTTATAAACTACTAATTTATTAATTTTTACAATGTTTAGGTACCAATAATAATTAAATGAAAAATCAAAGACAAGACTAGGATTCTTTACTATTTTTAGTTTTCCTGATCATATTTTACATACAACTGTCCCGAAAATATAATTTGTGGACATGGGACATCTCACCAGGACAAATCGGGACATTTGGTAACCCTTTTGATAGAAATACTACTGAAATGATAAGGCTTAAATATTTATATAAACTATTTTCATAGTTTTTACTAAATATATAATTAGGATTCTTTATTAATTTTAGATTTTCTTTTTATATTTTACATACTACTATTCTGAAAATATAATTCTGGGACACTTACCAAAAATTTTGACAAATCTTAAAAAATCGGGACATTTATATTTTACAATGTTTAGTGCAATTAGGATTCCCAGAATTGGTTCAATCAAAAATTGGGACAATTTACATAAAACTGTCCCAAAAATACAATTCAGGGACATCTAATGAAAAATCTCGAAAAATCTTGACGTTTTTTGATAGTAATACTAATAAAATAATAAAACTAAATAATGATTATATAAAATATTTTTAAATTTTCATTTTGTTTACAATCTTGTCACAATTTATAAATAAATAAACAACATATTTATTGGCCCACAAATATTTTTATTTTTATTAATATTTTGAGTGTAAATAATTTATTTAAAAAAAATACATAACGTTTTTAGTCATAAAATAAATAATAATATTTTTTACTTTGATTTCAAAGAATTTAGGTTAGATGAAATTATTTCCAATATTATTATTTTCTATTTTATTTAACTATTTATTAAATAATACTAAAACGTCGTCTGACTGTGTAAATGTTATATAATAGATGTGTTACTAATTTATCTAATGGTGAATATTCCTTTCTGTTGCAGTATTACGAAATGTCTTATGGCCTTAATGTGGAGATGCACAAACAGGTAAGATCTTCTTTTGGCTCCCATGCTCTCATTTCCCTAACAGTTGGTTTAAATACGTCGAAAAAGTACTGAGGAAAAAAAAAAGAGTTGTAATGGAGCGTACAGATCAAAAGGAAAATAACATGCAAAAAACATTATTCTTTTTGCTTCACTTTTGCTTTGGAAACGTACCAAAATCAATTACGGGAAAGGTTGTCAAATATGATGGTCTATAGATAGAATCACCTCTTTATTTTTCAGACTGAAATTGCCAAACGACTTAACCAAATTATCGCCCAAGTGCTGCCCTTCCTGGCACAAGAACACCAACAGCAGGTCGCCTCCGCAGTGGAAAGAGCGAAGCAGGTGACCATGACCGAACTGAATGCTATAATTGGGGTGAGTTTTCGAATACCCCACCCCAAGTATCATCCCTTAATTATTATTATAAATTTACCGAATTTGTATAAAATCAAAAAAATAATTTAAGAACAAAAAAAATAAATAAATCAAATAGATTTTATGGGAGAGTACGATGTCGTTTGGGTAGTGAATGATAGTTAAGTAATGAGTATTTATAATTTATTTAGTAGAGTGAGAGTGTGAGAAGCGGGAACGATTTCCTACTTTTACCATTGTTGCCGTTACTATTTGTTATCCATATTTGGGGTTTTTATATAAGTATTTTTTTTTCTACAATATGATACACTTATGAGTGGGTGATGGTACTACGTTCAGGAGTTTTTTTTTAATGCGTTCTCTGTTGTTGTTTTTACAGCAACAACAACAACAAGGTCTACAACAGTTGCTTGTAAGTAGTTCTAGAAACGTCTCTTATTATTAAACCACCTTCCGAAATAATCCAATCCTGTAGCTAGTCTCCCCTTGATTTTTACTAAACATTTAGTCGTAGCTAATTTTACTTTTAATTAAATTTAACCTATAATTACTTTTAGCGATCTTAGTATAGATTTATTAGCACTTAAAATTTTCTGCATCCCTGAATTCCGTCCGAGGTTTGTTTCATTGCGTTCTGATTTTTGCTGCAGCAACAGATCCATGCGCAACAATTGCCTCACGGTGCCCACGGTCCAGGTGGTCTACCAATGGGACCGCATCCGGGACTCCCTGGCATGGGACCCGCAGCCGGTCTACTAGGTTTCGGGGGTGGTCTTCCTGGAGCCCCCGGTGGACCTCATGCTGCCGCCATCGCAGGATGTGCGCCGCTCCTGAAGCCCGCTGATCTTCATACGAGGGAGCCCGCGGATTTGAAAACTGGTCCAGGATCTGCTAACACCGAAGAAAGACTGGTAAATTTTTAATAGCACTTTGCGAAAATTGAACTCTCACTGCTGTCTCGTAAATATCTACAAGATGTTTTATTTAATAGAAACTTCAGGTTACGTTTATATCCTAACAGCATATTCTTATATGATCTGATTACAATGGCAATGCAATATTCAAAAGATTTATGAAACTCTTAAGAATTCAATTTAAAACCATACAATGTTTCATTCCTCACATATCTCTTAAATGATTTCAAAGCATGATTTTCATAAAAGCGTCACTTCAATGTTGAGAAGAAAGAATACAGAAGAATATTACAATTAAATTCATAATTTCAATAATTTTTTTTTAATAATTTTCATAACTGAATATTTATAGTATATTATAATTTAGTTAGTTATTATATACATTAACTAGTTATTATATAAAATAATGCATTTGAAAAAAGTATCAATTATTTTTTTTTTCCAAACTTTAAACAGATCAAAACCGATTTTACTAGGAATAACTAGATAAAATATAGAAAAATAAATTTGTATTACATATTTTAAGAAAAAATTATATAATATTTGTACTAATATCAAATTATAGTTTTTTTTTTATTAATACCAATTAGGTTTTCATATTAATTTTTCTTCAGCACCTGATGACATAGTAATTGTAAATATTAAGATTATTAGCTAAATCTGTCTTTATTAAACATCAAAAATTATAAAATAAACTTTAAACAGTTTCAAGCTGATATTATGGAATAATTAGATAAAGTACAGAATAATAAACTCAACCTTATATTAGACAATATTATAATTATATAATATTTGAATAGATTTTTAGTCTATGTCTGCACATTAACTTTTCTTCAGCACCTGATGCCACAATAATACTGTATAATTATTTTCTCAGAAATTTTTGTATTTTTTTTAAGATTATTGACTAAATTTGTCTTTAGTAAATATTATATAAACTTTAGTTACTTTAGTTACCTTTATCACATCTTATAGACTACAACTTACTTTATTGGTCAATTTTACATTAAGCTTGAGATGATATTGTCAAAAGTACTAACTAGTATTTACTCATCATAACTGTCAGTTTAGTTTTATGATAGTCAATGAAAATACCGAATTGATATTTATATCATACATTGAGTGGTTGCAGCATTAGAAATATAACATCAATATTCATTGACCTGAATGTTCTAAGTATTTAATAGTATTTTTGTTCAATAACTAAAATATAATATATTTCTAATGCTACGACTACAAAGTATTCAGCTAATTAAAATTGGTTAATTTTTATGTTTCCCAATTAGAATTGATTATTATTTTTGCAAATAGTTTGATAGAATATATTTTAATACTTTGTAATAATCTATATGAATAATTTGATTGGAATTTGTGGAAGAGAAACTGTGGTTGTTGCATGAGCTTATCATTATGGAATGATCGTCTGAAGAGTACTTTCAAATAGGCGCATGTAGGAGGATGATGGCAAATGAACGGTGTTGTTGTGCCGGTGGATGAGGAATATAAAATAGAACATTCACTCCTCGAACGCAAGCCGACGGAATAATAATCTTGCGACTGCTTGACGCATCTGCTCCGCAATTCTTCATCTCATTCGTGTTCTTTATGCTTCCCAGAATTCCGTATCTCCAGGCGAAAGAGATAAATACCGATCTCGATCACCGGCCGATGTCGACCAGGATCTGAAGCGAAGGAAAGAGGATAAATTGGGACACGTAAGTTGATTATATGTATATATATATGGGATCCCAAAAAGGTTTGCTTTCAAAATATATTATGTATGTAATAAAATTAAACAAACTGTCGGGTTCGAGAGGAGGAAGTGAGTGAGTGGTCGAGGAACGGGGGATGAGGTGGTTGTGGCGCAGGGTTGCGGGCGACGGGTTTGCCCAAAGTTTTACCCCGGGGCTTTTCGTACCGGATGAAATGCCCCGATCAACCGCACGGACCGCGCTCATCCCCTCATCCTCACGAAACTATTCCTTCCAGAAACGAATAGTTTTGACACAACTCTTCCCCCATCTTCCAATCTCAATTAGGCAATCGATGGAACGACCCTTTAGACCTCGCACTCGCATGCACACACACACACGCAAACACAAACTTCATCCCGCCTTCACTTGGAAGCTCCAACATCCTTTTTCATTAATCGTCCAAGATGGAATAACAAATAAATACGCGATTGAGAACGCGGAGGCGGCTCGACCGTTTACGAGTTTGATTGAATTGTGATTGATGATCGATGTGGATGCAACGCGGGGGCGGCGAAACGGACAGAAACGCCAGACAGCGGGGGTTGAAAAATCGTCCACCGGCAAAAAAAAAACGTATATGGGTGGAATATACGTGTAAAAGGCGAAGTATGGATGAGTGAGAGAGGGCGAGAGATAGAAAAGCGAGGGATGAGGCGAGGATCGGACATGTGCATGCAAAAATAAATAAAAATAAACGACAGGATTAAAAAAATGAGTACCCATAAATAGTGGAAGTGCGCGATCCGGCCGCCGCCGCCTCCCAAACCCCCCTCGACACCCTCATGCAAAAAAAAATATAGCGAAAACGCAACAAACAAAAAAAAAATAGGGAAAATAAAACGCAAGCGAAATCCCGTTCAGATTTTCCGCGCATTGCGGAAATTGGAAACGAAACTGCACAATTTTTTTTCGTTTTCATTTTCATACGTTTTATAGCCTTTCCTCTCTGTCGTACTCGCTTTAAATGCGATCATTACATGTTGTTTCGGATAATTGACGTTGGTTAATATTATTTAGATTTTTATTTTGGTTACAAATAACAAACAAATACAAATAAACATCTTTTTGCATTTAGTAACCGTTAAAAACTAAAAATGTAGTAGTACGAGTACCTGCATTTTATATCCACCCTTTGCGGATGAGCGGCGAATATATCCGCCCTACTCTTTACACAACATTGGCGCATTCAGTTAGTTCAATAGTAGCTCGTAATAAGGCACCACTATACTTTTTCAATCTGTGCTGTCAAACGTCATTATTTAAGAGAGGTTATGGATGTTTAATTTTACTTAAATTTTGTTATTATTCCTTAAAATATTCCACAGCATAATTCACAAAAAAACAAATTAAGTATACACTTCATGTAATTAGACGCAGAAAGGATAAGTGTTTACAAATAAACTATGGTTGTCATGGATACTAGCCACTTGTCTTTTGACATTGAATAGTAAGTAGCTGTACTACTGACAACCAGTAAACTTAGATTATGAAAGCAAATATTTATATTTTAATAAGTTGAAAACATTCAGTGCATATACTTCAGTCTGTACCATTAGCTAACGTGTTACAAATAGTATTTAAAAGGTTGATTAATGCAGAAATGTATAGAAACAAATAAAGAAAATCAAAGCAGAATAATAAATGTGGGGTTTACAGGAAGGGTAGTAGCAGATTCCAAAGGACTTATGAATTAATTGATTTAGGGAAACTTCCTTGCTTCGTTAAATATGTAACTCGTTCGGCGAGCGCTTGGAGTGAGAGTGACTGGGTTACGTAAAGCGAAGTAGTTTTAATTTGACGAGGGGGTGTTTTCAGGAAGTTTCTTTCTTTTTCTCCTCTTCCTTCCTTCTTTTCTTCGTCTTCTCTTCTCGATAAATTAATGAGTTTCTTTTCTCGCTCGCAACGCCTGCGACCTAACCAGATCTAATTTATTAAAGGGTGACAGCAACCCGAGGGGCGACTGACAAAGTAGAGGGTTATGTCGGCCCATATTTTATAGATTGAATTTTTATGAATTAAAAACGAGGTTCCCCGCGCGAACACCGGTTATGACTGAGCATCGAGATAGGGATGTGAAGGGTTGGTGCCCATGAATGAAACAACATCATAAAACTTTTATATTCGACCGTATTGACTCGCATACACATTTTCTGTTACTTCTCTCCTTTCTTTGTTACTTACCTCAGTATTGACCCAAACCCCCTCATCCACTCCAAAATTTATTAAATTAATATATGAATAAAAAAAAAGACATTTCACAACTTACAAAAGTTAAACAACGTGCATCAAGGATTATACTTGAATTGGTTCACTAACAAGTTTATAATTATCAAATTTATGATTCGATATCCAAATGGAAAAGTAAATACAAATATTTGAACTGTGATGTAATAATTTTTATCTAAATTTATATAAAATTATTAAAATCGAATTAACCTAAAGATGTTCGTATCTTTTAATTATCTGAAACTCAAGTAAAATAACAACCAGCACTTAAAAATCTATTTATAAAAAGGACATTTTTCAAGTATTGTGGGAAACTACTCTTCTTGTAAATTAACAAAAAATATTATGAGTTTTACAGTCTGCATTATTTTTTTCTACCATTTTTTTTAACCATTTCTTGGAATAAATTTGCTCATATTAAACATTTATTTTATTTAATTTCAACTATTTTCAAACTTTTTTCATTTAATTTCATACAATAATAACATTTTGTATATAATTTTTAAGGGTAAAATAATGTAAATATTTTATGTAACGTTTTAATTTCAATCAATAATAATGCGGCGGTTATTATCGCATATTATAAGTTGCTCCTCGTTCATTCATCCGTTCATTCATTATGTAATCTGTGCGAGGGAGAGAGAGAGGAGGGTTGTACGTGTGTGGGTCGGTCGGTCGGCTGATTTATTGGCGTTTTAGGTGCGCGCTCGGGAATCACGGGGCGCGCGCTTTTATCGTTTACGTAACCGGGGGCTACGTAAAAATTACACGGAAAAAGAAAGGGGTCGCCACCTTCGGTTTTCCCCCCTCGTTCGCCGAAACACACGTCTGTAATTATTGCCGCGATGCAATTAAAGTGATCATAGGAATGAATCGGGGGGGAACGGAATAAAATGTATAATAAGTGCTATTGGGGAGGTCGAAAGTAATAATGATGATAGCAGAATCGAAGCGGTTAATTTGTGTGTAATGAGAGAGCGCTCTTTCTCCTCCAATACATTCCACCCGTTCCATTCTTTCGCTCTCTTTATTTATTATTATCATCATCATCATCGACAGCATCATCATCAACAACCATTTTCTCTTTTTTAAATATTCTGTTGTTGTTGCTGCTGCTTTTTTTAATTTCATTTTTGTCTCGTTTCATTTTCGATGGACAAAACTGTTATTAAACCACGAATCGAACTTATAATTACGTCAGCAATCGACGAAAACAGAAATTAATTAAAAATTAAATTAATTATAAATCATCAAACTATTTAAATACTTAAATTACAGACATGATGTACAGAAACTCCAAGAGTTATACTTAATTTTTAATTTGAACTTTAAAAACTTTTTTTTAATTCTTTAAACAATTTTTTTTTCTGTTTAAAAATAATATTTTTTACAATTATAAAATAGATTTAATATGTTTACTTAAATATTAAAATAATTTTACAATAAAAAAAATATTTTTTAAATGAATAAGTATAGACAAGTTTATTGCATTTAAAGCAAATGACAAACAATTATTGTTAATTGGAAACGTATAAATATAATTACATGATCATTCATAAACATAAGTTGATTATAATTTCTAATTATATTTATTTAAATTTTTCTAATTGTAGGAAAGTTTTTGTCGGTAATTTCCTTCAATCATATTATAATTATATTAAATTATAAAAAAATACTATTTAAATAATTTAATATTTTTTTTATTATTTATTATTATTTATATTATATCTATGATTTCTTCTATAAAATAGTAACGCTTCTTTTATGACATTTTTTCAAATAATTTTATTCATTGTAGAAAATATAAATTAATATGAATTAATAATATTTTTAATAAGTTTTAATTATATTTTATAGTAAAGATTTCTCGATTAATGAAATATAAATGAAAAAATATTTTCTCGCACTTTAAAGATTAATTTTTTCCAATAGTAACAAGAAAATAATTCGTAAAATGAAAATTTGTAAATATTAATATTTTCAGTTTAAATTGCAGTAAAATCATTTCATGTTTAATTAGAATAATTGAAATTGTCTCATCGTTACATTTTTTATTATGTTTAATTTTTAATGTATTTTTTTGTTATAAAACCTTTTTTTTAAGATGTATATATATATATTTTAAAGATTAATTTGTTCCAATCTAAACTCGAAATCGTAAAGTAATATTTCGTGATTAATTACGATAAGTTGTTTAATTTTTAATGTAATTTTTTTGTTATAAATCTTTTTATTAAGATAACATGTTTTGCAGAGAAATCCTTCAGACGATTGGAAACAATAAAATGTGACAATAAGTTCTCCGTACTGCTGGGTATCATCAGCAACAATAGTAAAATTTGAACATGTTTTTGCTTGAATTCTCGTAAATAAAAGTGCTCGTGTCACATCGGATCCCATATCACCTCTACCAAGAACTGCACGAACCGCCATTTGCACGATGATAAAAAAGTTGACTCCGCATGTTCGGGTCCAACAATTCCCACTTCTTCTCATCCTCCAGCACCGCCACCATCATCGAAAGACACTCAGACATACCGATCTTTGTCTCGAGGAATTATTGCGATTTAATTAACCAGGCAATAACGCATCGAATATCATATTTCATCGCGCGCTCCGCAAAAGATACATTTATTTTCTCCCTCAGTCCTGCTCATCCGTAATTGCGCTTCAGAATCTGTTGTGCGCCTTTATACAACTCCACTTATGATTTACTAAACCAGATTTTATTCTGCATTTTCAACTTCTCCTTTTTTTCTCTTACGGATAATTAAAAGCTCGCAATGTCACGATCCGCGTTGCTCCGAGTCCAACTCGACAATTATCTTTATTAAACACTTCGGCCTTCCGGATGCAACGTTCCTTTTGTTTCAATTTATTTTTCTCTTCCACATTTTTTTTAAATTTTATTTCCGTTTGTTGTTGTTCTGCACCAGTTTTTTTCTTTTCTACTCCTTCTTTCAATTCCGTTCTTCAACAACTTCTTCGCCGTTAAAGGAGGCAGCATTATCTCTATTAAACCACCGCTGCCATTGTTTATCGTGCCATTAAAATTAACATTATATTCATCATCTAGTGGCTCCGTCCTCCCACGTCCCACCGCTCCTCTAACGGACAGTCTCTTTTCTCTCTTCCTTATTTTTTTTTCTTCTTCTTTCGGACACAATTGAAAGAGCCGTAATTGTGAGAATTTCTTTGGCCCTCATTCATTTTCTTAATGAACCGCACACACCGATTTCTCAGAAACTCGAGAGAAGAAAAAAAACGACTACCTTTTTCTGCTTTCTTTATATATTTTTTTTAAGAGAGTCATTTGAATATTCCGTGGGTGCCAATTGATGCTTTTATGATCTCAATCACAATGACATTCACAGTAATTGAAGTTTAATCCATTTCTTATTTTGGATTTAGATTAATCTTTGCACTAATGGACAGAATGTATATTGTTCAACTTATTAAAGACTTAAGTTCAAAAACATATTTAAATTTTAATGAATCAATGATATAATATTTTTTTGTAATAAAGAACACAAATTTTTAACTAAAAATTAATGAAACTAATTTGAAGTTTTCATCTAGAATTAATGATTCAATCTACAGGTTTAATATAATTAACTTTCTAAAGAAAATTAACTTTTTTATATAATAATGGTTTAAAAACTATTTCTAAAGTAGATTATGAATTAAATATTATTTAGTTAGGAAGTATAATTTTATAAAATTATAAATTGTTTGTAATTTTAGTAACAATTTAGTATTAATGAAAAACTGTATATTTTATAGTTTCAATATTTAATACTGGAATAATTAGAAGCTTTTACGTAATTTGCAAATTGAGTGGTAAATCGAGTCGATCTAACTTAGGTTGTTGACCAGATGTCCCATTTTTTTTATTTGTCCCGATTTTTACTCAGATGTCCCAGTCTCTAGGAATTGCAATTTCGGGACATTTATATGTAAAGTATAGAGAGGGAAGAAAAATAAATTGAAGCTTTTACGTCATTTGTAAATTGAGTGGTAAATCAAGTCGATCTAACTTAGGATGTTGACCAGATGTCCCATTTTTTTAGATTTGTCCCGATTTTTGCTCAGATTCCCAATGTCTAGGAATTGCAATTTCGGGACATTTATATGTAAAGTATAGAGAGGGAAGAAAAATAAATTGAAGCTATTATGTCATTTGTAAATCGATCTAACTTAGGATGTTGACCAGATGTCCTTTTTTTTTGGGATTTGTCCCGATTTTTGCTCAGATTCCCAATGTTTAGGAATTGCAATTTCGGGACATTTATATGTAAAGTATAGAGCGGGAATGAAAATTTAGTGAAGTAACCAAGTTACGTCCTAAGCTAAGTTCCAACTGCTAAATTATTTTGCTTATACAGTTGAGATTTGATATAAAATAAAAGTTGTAGGTAATTGTGTAATGGTTGTAAGTTGTCGCATTCCGCCATTATTTGATTGAATAATTTATTTATTAGCTCTAAATGCAACCGAGAACGACGCGCCATTCAACGTTACGCGGGGGTGTGTTTATATGTGTGTGGGAAATGGAAAAATCGATGCTTAATATATTTAATGGATGTCAGGCGTTTATCGCCCATCATTATCTATCTCCTTGCACTTCTTTCTCCGCAAACTTGTTCGCTCTTTTTATGTGCTCGACTCTGAACATCGTCGTCATTGATTGTCTTTATTATTCTGTTTTAGGAAAGCGATGGAGAAAAGAGCGATCAGGATCTCGTCGTGGACGTGGCGAACGAGGTTTGTTATATTAATGAAATCCGATGCAGGATGGATGACTTATTGTTGTTTTTTTGCAGGAAGCTCAATCGCCTCATCCGAATGGAGAACATCCGGCCCTCAGCGGCGGCGAGATCAGAGAGAACGGTAGCACGAACGGTGACAAAGTCAAGATGGAGCGACCTCCGAGCCGAAGCGGCTCTTCGTCCTCCAGAAGCACGCCTTCCTTGAAAAGTAAAGATGTAAGCTAAGCACACACTTGTACTACACTTGGGTTATTTATTTATTTATTTTATTATAATATTCTTGTTTACGAAAACACATCTCATTGTTGATGATATTTTGCAATTATTTAATCACTTTACTTAAGGGTTTATTTAATGAGACGATACGTGATAATTTTTTTTGCAGGAAAAACCCCTGACGCCTGGCTCAAAGCCACGATCGACGACGCCGAATTTAGGAGCAGGACCTGCAGGTGGCGGACCTAAAGTTGGAGCCATGGGTCAGTATCCACCGTACGCCTTAGCCGGTGGTCGTGGACCTGAGCACATGAGTCCTTATAACAATGTGGCACAATCACCGTACGGACGGCCCCCTCTCATAGGCTATGATGGTCATCCCCATGCACGGACTCCAGGTATCGCCACAAATGGCCTAGGTGCTATTCCTGGTGGAAAACCGTAAGTAGATGATCATTTTAATTAATCCAAAATCATTTCATATATTATATATTATTAATTGATAAATATTTTCAAATTGTTAAAAATTAATATCTAGTTTAACGAAAGAATTAATGAAGAATTAAATGTAGGAAGAATTTTTCAGTAGGGAAGATGTATTCATTTGAATGTAATGGCCCCCCACGTTAGTCGCCAAATGTAGAAGATGATGAAATGTTGATTTTGATGATGATGTAATGTTAATTAATGAATATTTTTGCAGAGCATATTCGTTTCATATGAACGGAGAGGGTCAACTGCAGCCGGTTCCCTTTCCGTCAGATGCCTTGGTAGGTCCAGGTATACCAAGGCATGCGAGACAAATAAATACCTTGAGCCATGGAGAAGTAGTGTGCGCAGTAACCATCTCGAATCCGACCAAGTATGTGTATACTGGTGGAAAGGGATGCGTGAAAGTTTGGGACATCAGCCAACCAGGGTCGAAGAGCCCGGTGTCCCAACTGGATTGTCTGGTGAGTAACGTGAGAAAGAGTTGCGTAATGGTGATTTTATTTGTGTTTTATTTATTTTTTTCGTTTGCAGCAAAGGGACAACTACATAAGATCTGTGAAATTGTTGCCGGACGGACGGACTTTAATTGTCGGTGGTGAAGCTAGTAACTTGTCGATTTGGGACCTAGCAAGTCCAACGCCAAGGATAAAGGCTGAACTTACGTCAAGTGCGCCCGCCTGTTACGCGTTAGCTATCAGCCCCGATTCCAAAGTGTGCTTCAGCTGTTGCTCCGATGGCAACATCGCGGTATGGGACCTCCACAACCAGACTCTTGTGCGGCAGTTCCAGGGTCATACCGACGGGGCGTCTTGCATAGACATCTCCTCTGACGGTACAAAACTTTGGACGGGCGGATTGGACAATACAGTACGTAGCTGGGATCTACGAGAGGGAAAGCAACTTCAGCAGCACGACTTCAGCTCCCAGATCTTCTCGCTGGGATACTGTCCGACAGGCGAATGGTTAGCAGTGGGCATGGAGAATTCGCACGTCGAAGTTCTCCATGCCACCAAACCGGATAAGTACCAGCTGCACCTTCATGAAAGCTGCGTCCTGAGTCTCAGGTTCGCCGCCTGCGGTAAATGGTTCGTCTCTACCGGAAAAGACAACCTCCTGAACGCATGGAGGACACCCTACGGCGCCAGCATATTCCAAGTATTATCAAACAACCCTGACCAGACTCAATCACAATCTAATTTCAATCTATTTCAGTCGAAGGAATCCTCCAGCGTACTGAGCTGCGACATCTCGGCCGACGACAAATACATTGTCACAGGGTCAGGCGACAAAAAAGCCACCGTCTACGAAGTTATTTATTAATAACTGTTTGAACATACACATGCGTTTGGGGCCAGGCGATATCATTGAGGCGAAAGCACTACACATACACGTATATTCCTATATATACATAAACACACATATGTATATATAAATATATACAAACACAACAAATGAAATGAATTTCTAGTGTACCTACTTACCTACCGAATGAAAAATGAACTTAACTAAACGGAGACTCTCAGTGATCAACAATAGTGAAATAGGCACAATTTTCTCACAATTTTGCAACTCTTTTTATTATTATTATTATTATTATTTCTACAATTTGTTATTTCGTTCCTCCCAATTATCATCTATATTATTTCCTTGATTTATAGAGTGTCCTCTCATTACAAGCCTGTATATTAGTAGTACTAGCAGTTTCAAGAAGAACGCCCTTATTCCCTTTATACATATATAAAATATATATATAAAAAAATATATATTTTTCTGTTGTGTCTTTTTAATATACAACTATATCATTCTTATTTTCTATTATTAATATTACGATTAATTTTCTTTCCTTTTTGCGACGGTGAAAATGAAAATGAAAACGCGATTTTCAGCGAGACAAACAATCCCCATCCCCTAATCTAATTTTATTTTGTTCTTTTTTTTGTGTTCTATTTAATTTTGTATCTTCCTTTTCTGTTTTCTTGATGATTATTCTTATTATTATTATTATTGACTGCTTTGATATATTCTTGTGCATTTAATATATTGTTGTGCATTCGGATCTGTAACTCCTTTACACATTGTTGAATATGAAAATTTATATATAAAAAAAAAAAGAAAAAGCAAAATAAAATTTACCCCAACCCTCCCCCAAAAAATATATAAAAGAAAACAAAATAAATCGTAACTATGTGAAGAAGGAAAGATAATTTTGAGTGTGAAGTAGGTGTGTAAAAAAGGCACAAGTGATTCTCTGAACTCTTATGGCTTTTACGATTCTTTTTCTCTCTCGATGTTAATAAATTTAAAACAAAAAAAATAAATAAAACAAAAATATGAAAAGTTAATACAAATGATTAATAATATAAATAAACATACAAAGCAAGAATAATGAAGGTTAAAAAAAGATTAGTAGGATATTTTTCGTAATTAAATAAATGGTAAAAAAAAATACATGTCTTTATTCTGTATATCATTTCTTCTGTGTATATATTTCAGAGTTGAACGACCCCTCTTTTCTGCTGATATATATATATGAAATGTATGACTCAATATACAAATATAGTATTTTTTGTTAACCGCAATGACTACTTTTTTAATAAAAATAAATTGATTATATATTACTTACGTTTACGTCAGAAAGTCATAGTTATCAAATAATCATCCATAAAACCTTACTCAATTCCATCTCATACTATATATGACAACATCAGCAACAAAAATAATTTAATTTAAATTTTATAATATTTTTGTAAATATAAATAAATTATTTGGTACTATAACTAATTTTATTAATACAACCACATATCAAATTTATTAAAAACCTCAATTTTTATTTAATTCTAATAAGAATGCACGTTAATTAAATTTTTTTCATGATTGCCTTTAATATAAAAAATTGAGCATTTATGAATGAAATAGTTGAAATAATTCAATATTTTAATTTACATTCATAGTAAAAATACACATTAATTTTATTTTTATAAAATTTTCTTCAAATTTGTTTCAGTTTTCATTAAAGTTTGAAAATTTATTCATGATTGCCTTTAATATAAAAAATTGAGCATTTATGAATGAAATAGTTGAAATAATTCAATATTTTAATTTACATTCATAGTAAAAATACGTTATTTTTTTAAAAAAAAATTTCTTCAAATTTGTTTCAGTTTTCATTAAAGTTTGAAAATTTATTCATAATTGCCTTTAATATAAAAAAATTGAGCATTTATGAATGAAATAGTTGAAATAATTCAATATTTTAATTTACATTCATAGTGAAAATACACGTTAATTTTTTTTTAATAAAATTTGCTTCAAATTTATTTCAGTTTTCACTAAAGTTTGAAAATTCATTCATGCCTTTAATATAAAAAATTTAGCATTTTCAACTTTATGAATGAAATAGTTGAAATAATTCAATATATAAAATTTACATTCATTGTAAAAATACACGTTAATTTTTTTTTAATAAAATTTTCTTCAAATTTATTTCAGTTTTCATGAAAGTTTGAAAATTCATTCATGATTGCCTTTAATATAAATAAATGTGTATTTTCAACTTTTATGAATGAAATAATTCAATATATAATATTTACATTCATCTGGGCGGAAAGACTTAGGTCGATAGCCCTTTGGTTACATTTAATGTGTGATCAATAAATATTGTTATTATTATTACATTCATAGTAAATTTAAATTTCTCGCTTCAATAAACCATTTTTTCACCAATTACATTTTTTTCATATATTTTCTCACCTTTTAAAGTAGTAATTATTATTTTATTTAATGCTGTAGAAACGTATATATTATATAAAAAATTTATTCCACGATGTACACTTAGAAAATTGTGGATTTTTATACTTATAACCGAGTAAATTTAAAAACGAAACTAAAATGTACCTAATTCAGTTCTTTATTTCAACTTAAAAAGTATTAAATCTTGAAAGACATAAAAATCACAGTTATTTCATAAAATGACTAATATATAAAATAATAAGTACATTTATGCCCCGATTTACACTGAAGATAGGTTTCTCAGAAAATCGTGTAAATCGAAATCATCCTTTGAAAATCGTTTATTATTAAAACGGTTTTATTTTTTCATACACTAAATTATGTTTTATATTTCAATGAAAATACGCATATTATGCAATGTTTTGATAGTTTAATAATAGAACAATTAAGACAATTAATGCAATTGCTCAGATCCTGCTGTGTGTATTTTAATTCAGCAATTAAAAGTCGTTATGGTGTGGTCCACAAAAAGTTTGTATACTTTTATAAAGAGAATAATTAACTTATTTTCTAACAAATACGGAAACTATTATTTAATTAAGTGATTCAAAACTAGTTTTTTTTATATAAAATTTACATAACGCTTGTCATATAAGCATGTGTCATTAGAAAAAAAATCTTTAATTATGAAAATATGTTAATTTTATACTTGAAAGGAAATTTAATATAAATTATACTTTATTTTTACACACGAAACATGAAATATGAATATTTAATTAATTCTACTAAAATATTGATTGACTTTTTGAAAATCACGAATTTAAAATTGTGAAAATATTTGATGATTTTTTTTTGTAATTATATAATTCTGACATTTTTTTAGAGTGATATTTATGAAAATTTAATTATTTCAGGAGTAAAAGACATGTTTTCACTTTACGAATTTTCAATTTACGTAAATATATTAATTTTTAAAGATGGAATGGGTATATTTGGTTGCCTATAACAATATTGGTCTGAAGAAATTGGAAAGTTTACAGGTCATTTATATTTCCAAGGAAATAATAAATTTGATTTTTATTACTTCATTAATATTTAATTTAGTCAAATATAAGAATTTGAAACGTTTTAAATATTCTTTAAATTTAAAAATAATAAAATTTGTGGAGAATTTTTTTTAAATATTTAATAACACAGATTAAGTTAACACGTAATATTATTTGAAAAGTAAATAAAATGTAATTCGGGTTAATCCATAGATTAACTATTTTTAGCGTAACGACTAAAGTCATATATAACTAATGCGAACATAAAGGTAACATGGTTATAATAGTATAAAAATGGGGGATAATAAATACCTATTGAGTGACAGAAGTGACCGTACAGATTTCGCTCATTACCTGCCCATGTTGTTTGGGTCGAATAATATTTTGTATACCTGAGGGTTTCATTGTGTTTCTTTATTTTTTTTTATAAAAGCCTCGCAGGTATCCATTCTTATGGTTGAGAATATTTGGTCAACAACATTAACATTTTGTACCTCAACAATGATTTATGATTTATTTCCCAACGGTTGCAAATGCATTTCAACTTCATAGCATAAAGAGATTATGTATTTAGGGTTGCACTTCAACATTTTCAATGCTTATATAACTTTAATTATCAATCAATCAATCAATAGATATTAAATATTTTTATAAATTTTCTGATTAGATAATATTAATTATTATTTGTGTGACTTCAATCTGCGGTCCGTCCCAGATGGAATTAAACGTTGACTATTGTTGCGTGGTTTAACTCGTTATTCGTATGGCATTATAAGAATAAAGTTTTTCTAAATTGTACATATTCTACTTATTTGTTGTACCAAAGTGAGGATGGCCAACATATGGCAAGCGTGAAGAAAGTAGCACGTCGCTAAAAAAAATCGGTAACAATTATTTATAAATAAATTATCTAACATTGACTCAAATTTAAGTAAATAGTCGGCATTATCACGATTTTTGTCTATTTAATGATAAGCTACACAAAAATTGTTTTGTGAAGAACAAAAAAAAACTAGTTTAAACAATAATTTACGTAACTGTGACTCATATGGTATTTTGTTTGCAACAATATCAGGGAAAAAATATATCTGTATCTTTTTACTTATATCCCAAGTGAGGTCAGCGTTGTTTTGGATGACTGATTTCCCCAGAAATTCTAGGAAGTCGTTTCATGCTTCTGGCTTCTTCCTCCTCTAAACGCCGCACATGTAACCAATTTACCCTGTTTTATATTTTATGTTATATTTTTCACAGCGTTGATCTTATACATTTTTTAAATATAAAATCCTAAGAAATAATTATAAACAAAGTTAAATATATATTTTTTTATTTATTCTATTTTATATAAACACTAATTTTTAGAAATTTTGAGAATACTTTAAGATAATGTCGTAGACTAATTAATTTATTGGAGCAATAATTATTAATTCTACTGTCAAACAACAAAAAAGTAGGTAACGTCAATTAAACGTCAACAGTCAAAACAACATTTTGAAATATATTAATTTAGAAAACTGAGGCAAAATTAACAATTTGAATTAATATGTCAAAATTTCGTTTTCATTTAAAAGTCAACAGTCAAAACAACTTTTTATAATAAATTAATTTAGAAAATCTAGGTAATAATGACAATTTGAATTAATATTTATAAATTACGAATTTTTTTACTAGTTGTTTCATAACTATGATTGAGTTGTAATTTATGTAATTTACTGAAATAAGAATTAATTAATTGTATTGTTATAAAACAACAAAGTAGGTAACGTCATATAAACGTCAAATGTCTAAACAACATTTTGTAATAATTTTATTTAGAATTGTACTGTCACAAAACAACAAAGTAGTTAACGTCATATAAACGTCAAATGTATAAACAACATTTTGTAATAATTTTATTTAGAATTGTACTGTCAAAAAACAACAAAGTAGGTAACGTCATATAAACGTCAAATGTCTAAACAATATTTTGTAATAATTTAATTTAGAAAAGAGACTCAAAATTACCAATTTGAATTAATATTTCTAAATTTCGGCTACTTATAATATTTTTTAACAATTTCACTTATTATTAGTATTGATTTAATAGTCACTTATGTAATTTACAAAAATAATTCTACTGTCAAACAACAACAAAGTCAATAGTTAAACAACATTTTGTATTAAATTAATTTAGAAAATGGAGATAAAAATAACAATTTGAATTAATATTTATAAATTAAGTATTTATATACTATTATGAAACAACTTTGGTTTAATAATACTTTATGTAATTTACTAAAAACAAATCTACTGAAGTAAGAATCAATAATTAAACTGTCAAAAAAAAACAAAGTAGGTAACGTCATATAAACGTCAAATGCTAAAACAATATTTTGAATTAATATTTCTAAATTTCGTCTATTTATACTATTTTGTACTTATTATTAGTATTGATTTAATAGTTATTTATATAATTTATAAAAATAATTCTACTGTCAAACAACAACAAAGTATGTAACGTCATTTAATCTACTAAATCTACTAAAGTAAGAATTAATAATTGTACTGTCAATAAAAAACAAAGTACGTAACGTCATTTAAACGTCAAAACAAAATTTTGTAATGATTTAATTTATAAAAAAAATAATAATTTGGATTCGAATTTATAAATTTATATTATTGTGTAAAAATCTTACTTATTATTAGTGTTGATTCAATATTAATTTATCTAATTTACTAGAAGCAATTCTACTGAAGCAAGAAAGTCTATTTACTGTCAAACATTAAACGTCAACAGTCAAAACAATTATTTTGTAATATTTTATTTTTATTTGAATTTAAATTTACAAATTTCGTATTTTTATATAATTTTCTAAAAACAATTCTACTCAATGAAAAGTTACTAATTCTACTGTCAAAAAACAACAAAGTTACGTAATTAATTGTGAATATTCCAAATCCTAATCTGAATGTGTTGTTAAAGAAAAAAATATGTTGAAAAACAGATTTTTTACAGTAATTAAATTAATTTAATTAATTGCTCTTAATTAAGTTATTTTGCATTGATTGATATAATTAAGTAAATGCATACATAAATATTGAATATAAAGTAAAATCTATTAATTTAATTTAATTCAAAAATTGTGATTTGATTTACTATTATAATCATTTATATCAGTAAGTAAATAAATAGTTGATATAAAATACTAAATATTTCTAGATTATTTCTACAATTTTATATTCATTATTTTCTAAATGTTGTTGAGGAAGAAGCAGATTAAATTATTTTTGTCGATTGGATTTAATTGTTTCTAAAATAGAAGGAACTTTCTTTAAATGTATTTTAATAAAGGAAGGAGTAGAGTTTAATTGTGAGTGTAATTGCGACTTTAAGTCCTTCGAAATTCGAAATATGAAGGAAAAACTATGCGAATGCATCTCGTGCCGGACTGATGTAACGGATATGCGTCCGTAACAAAGATAGCAATTATTCTATTTCAGACAAGAATGGGATACGTAATTAGTGGAGCTGCTGTTGTTCGTTAGTTAGATGTGTTTGCGTATGTGTGTGTGTATATGAAGAGATCTTCGTATGCGAGTGTGAGTGCGTTATTTTTTAATCGTTTGGCGTTGAGACGAGATGAACAAAATGGAAGCGCCTTTCTCGTGATTCATAGTTCGCGCGCGTTCCGTCACGTGACCTGGCCTTGATTTGACGGGAGCGCCCCTGGAGGCGCCCGGGCGCACCTCGCGCAGCCCGTCCGACGTGCGAGCGAGACGGGAACGTCACGTCAGGTGGGAGCGAGAGAGAGACGAAGAAAAAAATGGAGAATCGCCCGTGCTGCGAATCGCACTAACTCACTAACAAGTGTCAAACCTAATGAGCTTTCGTCCCGATCTGTAAATAACGCAAAAAGTTAGTGTCCGAGCGATCGAAGGTACGTAGGCCCTTCCGGTCAGGTATATTATGTGCGCCCCCTTCGTATGGGCGGCGACGTTCGCGTTGTCCATGTCTTAATATTTTCCACTGTTTATGGGTGTTGCATACACACATACACATCTATATATATATACATACATACACATACATGCACGCATACACATGCAGAGACACGCACACACATGCAAGTATCGATGAGCGGGAGAGAGACGGACGGAGATGGGATACGTCGCAAATGTGTTGATAGTACATCGACGATTTGAGGTTGCCGTGTAGTTGGACTAGTGTCTGGTGCAGTTTTAGAAGTCCCAGAAGGAAATTCAACAGTTCCAGCTTGCAAGGATCCACGGTACAACCCCAAATCCAGTGTTTCCTCACGCGAAGGCGGCTAACACACATACCTATACCCATACAGACATATACAGACACACACAAACGCATGCACACGTACACCTATATAGCCTCACACGCAAACACCAGCATCGAATTCGAATAGCGAGAAGTCCAAAAGGAAACCCAAACGGAAAAAGAAAGAAATAGGACTGCTCCGAAAAGGGCGAAGACTTCGGTCCCCCTTCAGTGTGTGTATGTGTGCGCCCTTTTCCCAGCGACTTGGAATCGAAGCAACATGTGACCCAAATAATGCACGACGTTCGGGTTGTGTTCATCGACGACCTCCCAAAGTGAACCAGCAGCAAGTGCAAATCCAACCCCTTGTTTTCGTATTCGATTCCAGTTATCTCGCGCAATAATACACATATCGCCTGATATCATCATTATCCTATCAGGTGCAATCAAATATTTTAGTATTGCTCATGTTTTCAGGTGTATCGAGCCCCCAACACACATAAATACACACACCCATCCACCCCAAAAACTAAGGAAGAAAGCTCATATGTGCTCGAGTGCTGTTTCACAAAGACAACATTAACACTATCCGTGTGTTCTCACAAGACAGGCGATGCACTAAATGTCATACCGTAAACTAGTGATTAAACAATTGCTGAGTGATTTATCTACACACACTTGTCAATCTGTAAGTAGAATTTTTATATTACATTACTTTATAAAGACACCATTCCCTTTATCAAATCAACATTTTATGTTTTTTTTCATTATTTCATTGCAATCTATATTATTATTAAATTAAACTTGTTCAGTTAAATAATTTTGTTTAATTTCTGTACTTTTATTAATTAAGACAACATCCATTTCCATTATTTCATTGCACTAATTAAATAATGTATCAAATGTAATTTTCTTATTGGAAAAACATTCCCTTTCTGAAAAAACCTTCACTTACACTTTATAATTTAAATCATTAAATCTACTATTAGTGTTAAACTAATATTAACATGTTCTGTTGAAATAATTAAAAAACTTGTTAAATCTATTAACAAATTTTTAGAAAGTTTTAATTAATAAAAATGTGTAGCATATCAATATATTATTTTTCTCCAAGTTTTCTTGAGTTGGTTTTTAATCACATCAGTATATTTATTTTGTCTATTTGTTTTAAATACAGCTTTATCATATCCAAAAGTATTTTCATTGATAAATAAATACTTTTATTCTTGAATTTTATTCTTTAAAATACATTAAAAATAATAATTATTATATGACTTATTAAAATGTAATAGTAAATTTATTTATTAGTAATTTAAGTCAGTATATTAGTAAAAACAATTTTTATTACTATTTGTGTCGTGAAAAGATGCAGATTAAGCATGTTACGAGATAAAAAGAACGGATTTATATAATTATGTGTCAGTCAGTTTGTGTATCAAAGTTTATATATAGACGAGATAAAAACAACAAAAAAATCTTGTTGACCGAATGATGGAATGAGGGTAATAATTTGAATCAGCAAGAATAATGTATGAAGTTCAGACAAAGTTTAATAATTTTTTAAAAAAATAATTTAACTATTTGATTTGAACGAATTATCAAACAAATTTTGAACTTATATGAAAGTTAAGTTACTAATTGTATCCTTTGACAACAAATAGTGTAAATAAAAGGTTGGTGATGAGATAACTCTTAACAAATAAAGATTCATTACATAAGGATTTAAAATTATAAATTTTAGACTGAGTATTATTGACTTCTAAATAATTTGTTATATCATTTAGAAGATACGTTAAACTACTACAATTTTTATTTGTAAATTTCTTGAAAATATTTTAAAACGAGAATGAAGTGTTTTCTAAATCGGTGCTTCTTAAAATAAACAACCTGTGGGGGTTCTCAGAATCTTGCACAGATTTTTTTTTGTGTAAACCTATTTATCAAGTTTCTTAAGGGTCTGAGAAGGGTTGCTTCAAAAGAAGCTATTTATACATCACCACTTGTCTATAATTTTGGTAACTTAATTAAGTGCATCACAAATAATCGATGTAATCTTAAATAAACTGAAACTTGTGCAGCTACAATCTATAAAAATCCAATTATTAAATATTGTACACAGAAATAAACATTATATAAGTCTAATAAATTCATGATTCAATTCATTATAATATTTATAATTTTTCGCAAAATACTGATTATTCAGTTTATAAATATTTATTAATTTTTCTTCATCATTCGAAAGTTTACAAAATATTTGATTTTTCGAAATAAGATTTGATAATCGCGGATTATTATTCAATCAAAACAATAATAGAATAACAATCCTTGTTTATTCAGAAAAAAAAGATTCAATTAGTACAATAGAATTAATAAAATATTTAATCTATATTATTTATTTTGTACATGAAAGTATTGATTAGATTCACTAGTTTTGTATTTTAATAATAATTTATAACTCAGATTTAGCTAATAGTAAATTTTACTTAATTAGCTACAAATTTAGTTATTTCATAAATTACGATTCAGCTTCTAAAGATTACAGGGTATAACATTTTGCTAATTAACAAGAAAAAAAAGTTACCCTTAAAATGTGTTCATTTCACGCTTTTCATAAATATCTTTGTTTATTGTTTGGACTTTGGAATGAGAAATCATTACTGTTGTCTGTCTAGCGTGGTGTGTAGTCTAGATGAGTAATGCATTCTAGGTAACCGATGCTTCGGGACTTGTGCAAAAAATTAATCACTTAGACTAATTTAAGGCAACAACACAATTGTTGCTTTTTTACTGAACAAAGAACTCTTTGTTTAAAATCACATATTTGAGATTCGGTTTTGAACGTTTAACTTCAAATGATAACACAAAAATTCCTGGAATACCGAGTAGATCGGAATAATATTTTCTTAATTATCACTATTATATAATAGATAATACAATTATGTTGTGTTATTAAGACCTAATTTGTGGAAAATATTTGTATATTTAGTAAGCCGGGAAAATGTGTGTATATTAAAATTATTAATAAAATGCACGGACAGTTTCCGACATAAAATTTCAATTTAGAACCGCTTATAAATAACCGAGATGTGTTCCCAAAATACTGTTTGTAGCTCAGCAACAACAAATGCAAGAATCGCAAATATTTAAAGTACGAACTGGAAGCAATTACTATTAAAAAAAATAATAAAAATAAACATCTATTAGTCAGATTTATATGTCAAAAGTTGTAAGTAAAAATAGTTATAGATTAGTCAGTTTTATATGAATATATAACCTTGTAAGTTTTTTTGACTTACGTTTGTTTTATCTACGATAAAACTAATTTAATAATGAAGAAAGTGTAATTTTGTTATTTGAGCCACGAATGTTATTGGAAATTTGGTAAGCAAAATAAAATTTTGCTAATCTCTGTTTGTTAATCTGTTATTGCTTTCTAATTACATCATTTGCGAATTATGATTTAACCACGTTCCTTATCTGCTACACAACACGGCTTTTCCATCTTCTATTTATATTGTATTCAACGTACAGCCGCTGAGTACCTTTTATTTCAAAAAATCGATTTTTCAATGAATTGGAAATACTATGATCATGAATGAAGTCGCCGTACTTTACGAACGTTTGTTTGATAACAATGCAAATCGAACTGGGTTGATCTGCATCAATATTGATTCACAGCATTAAGTTATTAATACAGTTTGTTGAGTGGGAAAACGTAATCGAATCAGAAGTGTACGTGAAACAAGGTAGTCTCTTCGAAGTTAATTTTCGTTATCGCAAAACTTCCTGGCAGTTGTGACATTACTGTTTTTGGAAATAAGTTTTCTGGGTCAGTGTTATTAACTTGATTCGCCTACGGTGCCGAAGAAAAGCCTGTCTGTTTTATGTATAGGTGTGTGTATATATATTATTATTATTATATGGCGTTTTGTGCAGAATCTATTGTGTCTGGGTAACAATTTTCAAACAACGAGAGACGGGGCGACAATTGAACGCATTCTAAACACGAGGCTTTGCTAATAATAGTTTTGCATGCAAAGATACAATTCCATTATATACAATTCAATTATTATTAATATTCGAAGAGGAGTGAGAATGCAAAGCTTGAATTCACTTCAATGGATACGTTTATAGATTTAGAAGGAAATTGTTTTTTTGATATAAAAACAACAATTAACTTACGTAATATCTTGGGAAACTGTGTATTCAAGCTTAAAACTGCTGTGCCATTAAATTAATTACGCTGGATGTTGGCATTGAATGCAATTTTCGATACATATTCATTTTGTTTCTTAGATGATATTTCTTAGTTTGTTGGATGTATGCTAATTGTGTGTTTGTTTTTTGATTTGCAGGATATTTGGATAGGAGAGAAATAGAACGTGTTTGGGGAACGAAAAATGAACGACGACGATATGTGATGTGACAGGTTCAGGCGATAACCTGAGTCCAAAATGTCTAGACATAAACGAAACACGAACGGAATATTAGTTAGTTTCGAGACGAGGTGACTTGTCAGACGAGAGATTTCGAAGTAAATGAAGATGACGGAGACGAAACGTTATATAGTACAGGTGTACGTTGGTGCCCTGTCCGACCTATACGAGGCCCTTACCGTGGAGGCTAGCAAGCAGACGACCGCCGAAGAGATAGTTTCTTGCATCGTGGATAAGCTGTCCCTGAGGGAGAGTCCCGGTGGTGTTTACGAGTTGGCGGAAGTTATAGGTGATAATTCGGGGCAGGAATGCAAGGAGAGATGTCTTCAGCCGACGGAAAGCCCTGTGCAGCTGATGATGCTCTGGCCAAAGATAAACACGTCTAAGACGAGTACATACAAGTTTTATTTGCGCGAGAAGGCTAACGACTACGTGTGGCGGGACAATTTCGTGATGGATTCTCAGCTGATCAAAGACTATTTTAACCGATTCCTCTACCAGCCGAAAGATAGGGAATACCCGGACCTGTGCCAATTGCCCGATCTGAACGAGGAGACGCTGCTGGAGAACCTGAAAAACCGCTTCATGAACGAACACATTTACACTTACGTGGGATCGATACTAATAGCAGTGAACCCATTTCAATTCTATCCCATCTATAACCCGAAATATGTGAAATTGTACCAGAACCGCAGATTGGGGCCTAACTTGCCGCCGCATATCTTCGCCGTGGCGGACACTGCGTACCATTGCATGTTGAAGGACAGGAAGAACCAGTGTATTGTGATTAGTGGTGAGAGTGGTTCGGGGAAAACGGAGAGCACGAATTTTCTTTTACATCACCTAACTGCTTTGAGTCAGAAAGGGACGCATGGCTGCGGTGTGGAGCAGACCATCTTGAGCGCGGGACCTGTTCTTGAAGCTTTCGGGAACGCCAAGACAGCTCACAACAACAACTCGAGCAGATTTGGAAAGTTCATCCAAGTGAACTACAAAGAAAATGGAATGGTGCATGGGGCGGTTGTCCAGAAATACCTTTTAGAGAAGTCACGCATTTGTACGCAGGGCAGGAATGAACGGAATTACCATGTCTTCTATTACCTTCTTGAAGGAGCGAACGAACAAGAGCGACAGATACTACATCTGAAGCGACCAGATCAATACAATTACTTGAACAAGAACGGTTGTTCGAGTTTGGAGAACGTGGACGAGAGTTACGAGTTTTCCAGGTTGAAACAGTCGATGGAAATGGTCGGTTTCACAGCTGAGAAGCAACGTCGTTTATTCTCCGTGCTGTCCGCCGTTCTCCTTCTCGGCAACGTCGAGTTTCAGCCACGCAAATCCGCCTACCACCATGATGAAGCCGTCGGCGTTAAGAACCCCGAGGTGGTCGCGCTCATATCCGAGCTGCTTCGCGTAAAACAGGAAACCTTGATGCAGGCCCTAACCGCGAAACGAGCTCGAGCCTCTGGTGAAACTCTGGTCATAAACTACAGGCTTCCAGAAGCCATAGCAAGTCGCGACGCGATGGCCAAGTGTCTGTATGGCGCATTGTTCGATTGGATTGTGCTTCAAGTGAACCACGCGCTTCTCTCCAAAAAGGACACCCTCCGTGAACATCAAGGGAACTCTATTGGTGTCTTGGACATTTTCGGCTTCGAAGATTTCGGACCGTGCAACAGTTTCGAACAGCTTTGCATCAATTACGCTAACGAACACCTACAGCACTATTTCAACCAGCATGTATTCAAATACGAGCAGGAAGAGTATAGGAAAGAAAACATACGTTGGAAGAACATAGATTTTATGGACAACACGGGATGTTTGTATTTAATTGAAGGCAAACCGAACGGACTGCTTTGTTTGCTCGACGACCAATGCAAGTGAGTAAACAATTTCATTAATGTAAAGTAATATTTATTTTATAAAATATATTCTTAAACATGTTTGCAGCGAAATTAATTGTTTTTTTTAATTATTAAACAATTGTAGACTATCGAATTGTCTGTTTTCAGTTTTCCGGGAGCAACGAACGAAACGCTTCTGCAGAAGTTCAACACAGTCCATAAGGAGAATAAGTTCTACCAGAAGCCGCAGAAGAAGGAACCGGCGTTCATAATTGTCCACTACGCCGGCAAGGTGAAGTACCAAGTGACGAATATGCGGGAAAAGAATCTCGACCTGATGCGGCAGGACATCGTAGGTGTTTTGAAGAACAGCTCTATGGCTTTTGTTAGAGAACTGGTGGGCGCGGATCCCGTGGCCGTCTTCCGGTGGGCAATAGTTCGCGCCTTCTTCCGTGCATACTTTGCCTTCCACGAGGCTGGCCGCCGCCATCGACAGGGTAGAGTTGATGGCAACAAGAACAACATCCAGCAGCGATACCAGAGGAATCACATTCCAAATGAAAACATTATTAGGTGAATAGGTCCTTCTCCTCACATTAACTAAACTAAATTAAACAAATAATTACCAAAGTCAATTAATTTAACGATGGTTAATCTAACTTGTTTCCTTATATTTATACAAAATCTCAAAAGACTAGTAAACATGTCTGATTGGTTTTCTTTAATTCTGTAGCCATCTTGTGACAGTTTCGGCTGTGAACCTCGCAGTTAACAGAATTGCGTAAGTTTTGAGACGGTGATCGAATCGTTGCATTATATATTTTTTTATTTTCTCTTTAGTACTGTTATTTGAATCACCCTGTTTTGAGTCTTGTTTCTTCAGAGAGTGTTCGGTTTGTTCTTAGGTGAATCTGTCAGTATTTTGTTTTTATAATTTCCTTACATAGATCAGCAAAAATATATTAATTATATATAAGTTATGGGGATGGGCATAAAATACATCATCTCATTTTATTATGTGGATTGCATGTATTCGGTGCTGCAGTATGTTACATTGTTTTTTTAAGGCATGACTTTTCCTTTTGTTTTGACTTATTTATTTTGTTTTTTCCCTCTCTCTCTGTGAAGCCTCGGCAAGCAACGAAATTTGTTATATCAGCCAATAAGCAGAAACAACGAAACAGAAGTTCCTAACAATCAGTACAGGCTTTCCTGGCCGCAGTTTTATAACCGCGGTAAGATCAGTAGCGTAGGCAAAAGTGGCGAGAACGAGCGATCACGTCGCAAGGATGTCGTTACGAACAGCAGTGGTCAGGCCAATTATGATAGGGTCTTAAGACCTGAACAGGCCATGGCTATGCAACGCGCCAATCAAATCGTTATGTATGTACCACCATAGATTATTTACAAAAAGAAAAAAAAATATACAAAAGTGTACCGATCTATTGTGGTGGTGGACTATTCCTAGCAATATTCTTATTTTGCAGCTTGCGTGGTTTTTGGTGGAGGTTACCTATATTTCTTATCATTAGTGTAGATATTTTGCTAACTTCAGATATACAAAATCCTTTGGGCTCGTTCCAGTCCTTTGTTTGATTAAGAGTCTGAAATTTTATGCGGAATGATCCCAACTGTCATATTTTTATGTTGCATGATCTGCATGTCTTCTAAATTTAAGCTTTCGATATACATTTATCTCCTCTGTGAATCATGTTTTTTTTTCATTATATTTTCTGGGGAAAATGCTAATGCAATGATGATACTAATTGTTAAATGCTTTACAGGAAGAACAAGTCGTTCCGGCCTAGAGAGAGAGGCAAGAAGGGTTTGAAAAATTTGCAATCGGTGAAAACGTTGGCGGGTAGAACTGGATTAACCCCATCCAATCAAGGACAACTTGGTAAAGCTCGCAAACAGCCGATGACCGTTACAGCACAATTCCAACAGTCTCTGCAATCGTTGATGGAGACCCTGAATCAGGCGAATCCCTTCTTCATCCGTTGCATCAAATCAAACTCGGAGAAGATTCCGAAGATCTTTGATGTGCCGACTGTACAAAGACAGCTCAGATATACGGGCATGCTGGAAACAGTGCGGATCCGCCGGGCTGGCTTCAACGTCCGCTTGACCTACGATGAATTCATCCAACTGTATCGAATCCTGCTACCTAAAGGATTGCTCAGCTCACAGAACGATGTGCGGAATTTCTTGTCCACTCTGAATTTGGATAGAGAAAATTATCAAGTGGGTACGAGCAAGATTTTCCTGAGGGAATCAGAAAAGGATAAGCTGGATAGCAAATTGCATCAGCAGATCATGGCGAGCATTATGACGTTGCAGCGCTGGTTCCGGGCATGCTTGGAGAGACAACGTTTTCTGCGGATACAAAATGCTGTAATTACGTTGCAATCGTATTGCCGCATGTTTATGGTGCAGAAGAATTTGTCGAATATGGTGAATGCTGTTTTGCGGATACAGAAAATTTGGCGAGGATACAGAGTACGTTCATGGTACAAGAAGTTGAAGAAAGCCATAGTTTCCTTCCAAGCTTTAGCAAGGGGTTATATTGGTAGAAAATTGTTTGCAAGTCTTAAAGCGCAAGCTTTATTGAACAAGAAGGAAGAGGTGCGTTTTACATGTTATGTCATTTTTACAAGAATAATAACATTTGTTTCATTTTTCAGGATATGACTGTTAATAGTAGATTGCTAGTATCTGATGGAGCAGATGAAGCATTTGTCAGCAAGGGTTCTAGCCAGGAGGAGCTGGAGAATGATAAATTCTACCCAGAACGTGATAAAAAAGGACGAGATTCTGATGAGTACGTATTTCTGTTTTATTACTTAGAAACAAAATCTAATTGCTCTTTGTTATTTTTAAGGAGCAGCGGAATCTTGGAAGATGGTGGAGAGATTGAGAATAATGGAAGGAACAAATTACAACTTCGAGCTGCTATTTCGTTACCCACGGTGACCACGTACAACTCTACGGTTTATCCTACTTACAGGTTAGTTTCGTTATTTTTTTGCTACAATGGATTATTACAGTTTGTCTAATTACAATTATTAAAAGTCTTGCGGTTATTATGGAATTGGAAAGGTATGAATTAAAATCGCTTTCTACGAGTATTATATCTCGAGTCAGTATATTGCAAAGAAAGTCTAGTCTAGAGAAGTAGTTTCTTAAAGATGAAATCTTTGATTTATGATTTTAATAAGTATATCTTGAATTGATTACTCAATTATCGACTGAAAATTTAAATGGTAATGATTAAATCTTAATTTAGAAGAGCACAATTCATTAAATGTGAGATTCCATGTGGCATTTTGTAGTTATGTAACTTTGTATACAAGTTATGCAACGTGTATTACATAACAAGGTCGTAGCGGACGAATTTGGTACTATAATTGATGAAATTGTTGAAAATCTATTTTTGTTAACAATTGAACAACAATTTTGTTGTTTAGTTGATATAATATGTAACCTTAATATTAATGTTTACTTTCTGTAGAATTTGTTTTTAGTATATATGTAGGGTAATCTCGTAATTATTTAATTTATAGTAAGCTCTAAAGTACGAGTTAAAATAGCGCGTGAAGTATATATACACCGGGCATGCATATACTGTCGGAGGTGTGTGTCTGTGATGGCACAGCTGAACATTGATCGCTTTAGTTTGGCAGATCTGCTCAGTCGGTGGCGTCACGTGGTCGATCCAGGAGCCATGGACCTGCCGATGCCACAGTTCGGGCTGATGCCGCACGGTGGTCATCCAGGGCTCCTTGAACGTCCGCCATTTCCAAATTTGGGGGGGTTAACGGATAGATTGTACATTTAAGACACCTCCATATAACGGCACTGTGGTAAGCAGTATGCCATTTTTTTACCATTTTCAGCAGTGATGAATTATTTTTATTATTTTAATTATTGAAATAAAGATGTAATATTTTAAGAATATTACCAATTTGTAAACAGTCTGCACAAATAATTGCATAACACACAAAGCTCTGATAATTTTTCGTGCTTAGAATTAAGCTTGTATTTTTGTTTTTAATTATTATAAATTATTTTGTTCTGCTTTCAGAGTTGAAAATAAGGTTGCAAATAATCAAGAACAGATTGTAAAACCTAAGGAACAATTGGCTACAACGAAGAGGAAAGTTACAAAGGCTCATAAGACAATTGATCTCTCAGACATCCATTACACCTATGACACTAAGAAGGGTAGCGAGGATTCTTTAAATTCCGTTCGTAGTTATGAGTCACAGTTCAGCGAGTCAGGCGTTCCGTGCAGCGGTGATTCGAATCCGTATTCGAAACACGAGCTGTGGTCATCTACAAGCACCAAAAGTGAGACGGATTCAGAATTCAGCATATCAAGTCATCACATCCAATCGGCGCCACCCCATTGCGGCAATAATCAATCCACTTACCCAAGTTTCGATGAGAGCCCGTATCCCGTTAAAGCACCGCATAAAAATGTTACCAGAGCCCTACCCATAGGCTTATCTTCATATGCATTACCTGTAAAACGCGAGAAGGCTGAAGGGTTCATCAATTTGGCACCAATCAGACGTAGAGATGGTAGCGATATTCACAAACCAGATAAAGAGAACGACCATGTTCCGGACAAGGCAAAGCAGATGCTGGGATTCCTCCCGATACCGCCGTCTCGGAATAGCAGGAATAATCGGAGGAGTCACGTGAAGAGTCTAGGAGAAGAAGTTACAGATAGCGCAGCCTTTGACAAGATTGCTCATTTAGGCACGATCGACGAATTTGTTGGCACCTACCCACCGGACATTCAAATGCGCGATCTTAAAGACTACTCCGATAATTCCAAGCTTCTAATTGCTGAATCCGATTTGTCCAACAAATCGTTGACACCGAAGAGAACTCGCTCAGGAATAGGCTTAGATCTGAAGCGACGCAACTCTGATCCTGCGACGAAAGTCAGCAGTTTTAGTGATCATCCAGAGGGTCAAGGCACTAAAATGGAATGGCAAACTAGCAGTGATTTCTCCATTGCAGGCCATAAGTTTAGGATAATTAAGAAATTCAATCCGGAGGATAAATGCGTATCGTGCAACGCTAAAATGGATCAATCTTATACGCACAGCTACAAATGCTCGGAGTGCAAAATGGTATTCCATCCGAAGTGCATACAGAACAAGAAAGTATTGGAGACGCCGTGTGGAAACACAGTTCAGAGCAGTAAACCGGGTAGAAGGAAACATAGGAAGCCCTCGCGAACTCCTTACGACATCAATAAGCAGCATAATGCAAGCACCACGACTAAGTTCAATTATCGAACGTCTGAATTTACGGATAGTACGGATCAGATTATTTCCGATGCTAAAGAATTGCAGGAGATGCAGGACTTTATAACCAAGAAGATTTGCTGCATTGAAAAAGATGATGGTAAGAAGCCGAGCGAGGTGGATAGGTTATTCAAACTGGCGTTGCGTGAATTCAAAGACAATCTGGTCCAGTTTTATAGCGCGGCGAATAAAACTGGCTTCGAAGCTTATAGTGTGAAGTACAAGGATCTTATAATGAACTTCATGCAAGCTATGGACACGGTCTGCCAAAGGGAGCAGAAGCAGAATGCTGATTTCCCAGTGACGATGGGCGTGAATGCATTCAGAGGGTTCATGAATGAATTCATGTCTTCACGAGGCGAACCAGAGAAGCCTAGCAAGACGAAGAAAAAGAAAGATAAGAAACGGAAGGGCGAAGAAATCATTACGCACGCCGGCCACACATTCCTATTGACAATCATCAACATTCCGACCGCTTGTGAAATCTGCAGCTCTTTCTTCATGTGGCCTTTAGAGAAAAGTTTAGTTTGTCAATCTTGTAAGATGACTTGCCACAAGAAGTGTTATATGAAATCCACATATTGCACGAAGGACGCAACGCTCGCAGCGCATGATTCCAAGAAGATATTCGGAGTGCCGTTGTCAGTTTTACTCTCAGAGGATTGCAAGATACCTGTGATCATCGAACGATTACTGGCAACCATTGAAATGTATTTCCTTTACATTGAAGGGATTTACAGAAAGCCGGGCGTTAGCTCCAAAGTGAAGGAGCTCAAGTTCAAAATGGAGGAGAACAAGGATGAAGTGAATTTTGCCGATTATCAAGTGCACGTCTTAGCTTCGGTGTTAAAGTGCTTTCTGCGAGAAATGCCCGAACCACTGCTGACTTTCGAGTGTTATGAAAACTTCCTAACTGTAGCGAATATAAGTAATCCGCAAGACAGAGTTGCAACGCTCTACGAGATCTTGAAGAAGCTGCCTACTGCGAATTACGATTTAATGGAGCGCCTGATTTTCCATTTGGCTCGGGTCGCCCTCCACGAAGAAGTAAATAGGATGAGTGCTGCGTCTCTTGCCATTGTTTTCGCGCCGTGCATCCTGCGTACCAACAAGGATGTTCCGGCGCAGGACAGCTTACTAGACATATGTAGCCAGACCCAGTGTATAGAGACTATAATCACGGAGCAACTTCAGAAGATTAGGAACACGTTGGACGATATAGACACCTTGGATACGGCCTGTCAGGCTGCTACCAATCGATTGTCCTCGCTGCGAAGCTCCAAAGTCTTCAGCCCGGACGAGCTGTTACCTCAGCCAGTGTCGTCGAACGAGGAAGAGGAAAACCTTTTGGAAAACCACATACAAGAAATCCAGAAAGAGAAGGAGCACTTGACTTCCACCCTACCAACGTTGACGCACGCAACTTCCGATGATGACATGCTATCGACGGATGGTGATGGCAGCTTGGATGACATCTCGTGCGTGGCAGAACCAAGAAGACTGAACCGGCCAATCATTAGGTCCATATCGGGCGGAGATGCGCGACAATCCAACATGCAGAAGCTGAGGAGGCAAACCTCGTCGGACGTGCCTGTGAAAGTTGTCGGCGAATGCGAAGACACTCCCATTATGGTGTAAGAATGATTTTTTACTTTATAATATTAATTGGATGGGTGCACGGATTACATTTGTTCAATGCTCGCAACTACTACTTCTAATGTCGTGACTTTTAGGACATTCTTTTTTTTTTAATGACATCCCTTAATTTATTCAACATTCGGTTAGTTCTAATCTCTATATTTCCAATCGGATTTCTTCCTTCCTCCCCCAGTGAGTAAAACTAAAGAAAAGAAAAAACAAAATATATCTTTGCTAAGCAATTATCTTTGTATATATTATAAATACACACTACTCTTCTACATCAAACATTACAAAAAAAAATAAGAGAGAAAAACCATTAAGAATTTCCCTTTAAGATGTGTAAATTAAAATAAAAAAGCAAAATATTTTTCTGTATAAAATAATACAAAATGTGTGTGATATATACATATACATTATATAAATATAAATATATAAATATGAATCGTAGCACATGTGTCAAACTGTCTCTGTATTCTGTACATTTATTATTTTCTTATCAAAGTGATATATATTGAGTAAAATATATGATATATACATATTGTGTAATAAGTCAGTGTGTACCATGACCACGAAGATGATGATGATGTTAAAAAAAAATTGTTCATATATAAATATTATTATTATATAAAAAAAACATGTGATTTAATTTTACTCTATGTTTATTGAGAGCAGGGTAAATGTTAGTTCAGTTATTTTTTTTTTATATATAGATTTATACAAATTACATTATTTTTTTGCTGTCGCTCCTTATTACGTTTCAAATAGAAATAAAAAAAAAAGTGTGTAGACTTCTTCTTTTTAGGAAAAGAGATGTGTATCCATTTATTTGGGTATTGTTGCAATTGGAGTTTCAAAGTTCCTTATATGAAAAAAAAAGAAGTTATGCGACAAAGGCCGTTGCGTTCGATTAGTTAAGTTTATTACCTTCCAATGACGGATTTGAAGCAAAAAAAACAGAAGAAAAATGCTCGAAAGAAGCAAAAATTTAAAAGAAGACTTGTTCTCGTTAGTTTTAGTTGTGATGATATCCAAGTATGTGTTTATTATTGAAATACTCTGAATCGGATTCTATTTGTTTTATCAATGTTGAGCAATATTACAATTCGTTTTTTATATATATATTAAATTAAATTATATAATACATGTTATAAGAGCAAACCTGTACATTATTTATTATTATAATATTAACTATGATTACTATATTTCTTGAACGCGAAATGATTGTTTATATTTAAATAATTTTTTTTGGATATTTATTTAATTTTTTTTTTAATTACATTACTTACAACTTAAGGTGTATTTATATTAAGTTATGTCGACTGTATAAGATTACATAAAAAAAATCATTGTTCTGTTCGTTTCATCATCGATCATCCTTTTTAAATTAATTTATTTAATTTTTTTTGTTGTTTCTACTTTTTTTTTTGTAGTAAAGCGTATAATCAAAAGTAACTTGTTTTTTATGCATATTTTTCGTTCTCTTTTGAGTAATAAATACTTTCGTTTGTTAAAGAATCAGGTAACTGTTATTTGCTCACGTGAGAGTGAATCAAATCGAATTTGTACTTTTAATTTATATTCTCTGTTTTGCAAATGACGCTTTTTGCTTTTTTTTCTCTCTTTTTCTTTTAGTTCGTAGAAGGATTACTTAAGTTACTTTACTAACCTCGATCGCTGATTTTCATTTTTATCCGAACATTTTCGTTTTTCTCCGTACTCTCTCTCTCGTTCGAACTACATCCATTCCAGATTCGGTTTTCCTCATCGTAGCTTTTAAGACGAGAATATATATAAAGTAAAAATAATAATAAAACAAAATATATATATATGAATCTATATGACTGCATTCCTATTTCAGCATTTGTGTTTTTTTTTGTAACGATGTTATGAAATTGTACTGAAAAACTTCTTGTAATATATGAGGATAGATTGTGTTATCATTATTTTTTTTTCTTTGTTGCGTATACATGTGGGCATTTCCAGACGATGATGACGAAGAAAATTTATGTTTTTCCACTGTTGATTTGTGTTTTTTGTAGTTTGAAAAACAACCTGCGACGTTTTCCTCCCATTTTCTTGCTGTTCTGAAGAAAACTTTGTTGTTCACTCGTTTATGGTTCCACTTTGATAAATGTTGTTTAGGTGAAGAAAATCTATATTATAGGAGAACATATATAAAAAAAATGAAAACATAAATAATAATGATACGTGAATAAAGAAAAGGAAAAAAACTTAAAAAAATAAATAATTTAAAAAAAACTATATCCAAATTAACTTATATACCAAATGTTACAATAATAATTATTTAAAAGAAATAATATGAAAGTTGTTTATATATATACATACTATATACACAGAAAATATATTAATTCATTCTTTGTAAATAAATTTTTTCATTATCAAAATTCTTTTGTTTTCTTTTTTTTTCAAATATTTATCCTTGATTTATTCCTGATTTGGTAAAAAAATTGTAATATTTTTATCCATTATTTACTAATTTGAAGAGCTTCATTGAATCTTCATCAATTTGATCAGAATCAATAAGTATGGACATTCGAATTTATGAATCACTCAATTTGCACTTTCTTAATGAACAAAATGTATGTAGAAATGAGGTAAGTAAACTTAATTTCAGATAATTGTAACTACAATTTATTTATGCCCGCGGGCACCATGTGGCCCGCCTATCTACTTGTGTGTGCCCTTCGATGTTCTAGCAAGGTACAAAAAAGTTAATAACCAATGACCTAGGTATTCTATGTAATACCGAATATTAATTTTTCCATTGAATAACTTATTCTATAATTTTTTAGGTTTAAGATGGAATTTAAACAGTTTTTTCGACCTGATGAAATTATAATAATTAATGTTCCATTAACCTTTATGAATGTTTATTAATTGGGTTAAAACATTTAGTGGCACGTTACTCATGAATAATATATAATAATTGTCTCGTGCATCTAATCTCCAAATGAAATAAAAACTAATTTTCCTGAAATTATTACTTCGCGCGTTGGAGACAAATATAGTTTAGTTTCTTTTGTAAACACTGTGGGAACAAACAATTTACAAATTGCCGTTACATAATTATCTTCGTTTCCGAATGATGTATAAATAATATTCGGTTTTTTAATGAAATTGTGTAACAATTTCCATTTGGTATTGCGACAGTGAAGAAACTAGGCGTGTTTTAGAATGATGAGACGAGATTTCAGGAGCGACATCAAGTGTTTGCAGCCGTTGCACTTTATATGCAAGTGCTTAGCTTTGCTTCCGAGCTTCAACATAAATGATTTAAGCACGTGCAGACCTCAGTACTTCTTCGGAATATTGATGATCTTGATTTATATTGCAACAGAGGCGTTCTCTATTTATGGAAAAATTATCCATCTAGGACGTGTACTTTATCCTACAGTATACGTAACACTAATCGCTACGGATTTCATTCTTTTGGCTGGTAATATTGGAGCAATTTTCTCTGGTAATTTATATCGGGGGAAGGTGGTTGGTATGTTTTTATCGCATTTTAATAAAATCGACGCGAGTTTCATGAATGTCGATGTTAAGAAGAACATGTTCACATTTATTGGATTAAATTTGGAACTCGTTGCTTCTCATATTGGTTATTGCATCTACATTTCTTTGAATCTGTACACCTGGAACAAACTGACTGGAAATTGGATCTACTTCGTCGGAAGGGATTTTCAAAATTACCAGTTCTTGATCTTCTCGTTGCTGACTCGCTATTGGGCTTTATCGCTCCGTTACAGATTCGAGATTCTCAACAACGTTTTGCGGCAGTTCAAATACAATATTCGTTTTTGCGATTTGAAGACTGGGAATATTCGCAGCGTTTTGAACATTAAGAGGATTTCTAAAGCCTATACGCAACTGACTTGGATGGTCGATGAGTATAACTCGATTTTAGGGTTTCAATTCGTGCTGTTTTACATGAACGTCTTGTTCAATCTTCTGCTACCGATAAATATGGCTTTGGTTTATGGAAATGGAGACAGAGATGTGAATGGGGTTCATTTAGGGGCGGAATTGATTGCTCTTTGCGTGATTTGGTCATCATTTCCTATGGTAAGAACCTTTGACTAATGTTATATAATTATTAATTAAATATTGTTTTAGATTATTAGCACCGGAATGTTTTCTGCGTGCGGATCAGGCGCCAATGAGGCTGCAAAAACTGCCACCATTTGCTATGACATCTTGCACACTCTTCCATCCAATGATCTATTCAAGCAGACGCGAAATGATATCATCATTTTAGCTGAACAGGCTTGCAACAAAGCACCAAAATTTACCGCAGCTGGATTTTTCACAATTGATACTAGTTCATTGTTTGCTCTATTTGGAGCAGTCACTTCATATCTTATAGTACTCATTCAGTTTAACAAATGATCAGTTAATCATTCATAACCAAATTTGACAACTTTGTATATACTTTATCATAACAATAAGTTTCATAATAAATTGTCAATGTCATATGTCAAGCTTGACAGTTAAATGTTTCAAGTTTTGTTAATTCACTTTTCTGGTATTTTCCTTTTTTTGTTAAAACTTTGTAAATGTGTTTCGAATCAATTTTCATTATAATAAAATGAAAAAAATGCATTAGGCTTTAAGTGCATGTAATACAACAATCATTTTATCGTTGCATGCCGACGAGGTGAATGTGAAACTTCAAAAAATGATTATAAAGATAAGTAAAATAATTGGTTTTTTACCCAACACAAAGATCGGCTTGATCTATCCAATTTTCTTGATATCATTCTTGTTTTCTCTACTTTGCTATACCATCTACCACGTGATGAGTAATGATAATATGCCAACAACCCTATTAATAATAACAGTATTATCGTGTGGTGCATCAACCAGTACTAACATTATAGCAATTCTCCAGATGAACATATTGAAAGGGGAAGCAGCCAATGATTTGATTCACGTTTTGGGGATGAAAAAAATCAAATTTACTAAGCAAATTCTAGTAGCTCATTTACTGCATTTCTTTCAAACCATTTTCAATTTTGTGGTAACATACAAAAGTTATGGTTTGGGCGTTCTTGTTGGAGAAATCCTGCAGCTGATTAACTGCTACTTCATATTTATTCTACATTTGTTACTTCATTACCAAACCACAATGATCAAACGAAAACTCATCAAATTCAATAAGCATTTTGCTCAGATGGAAAGTAGCGTGCAAAGTTACTACATCAAGTATATAGATCTAATGAAGATCATTGTGAGTTACAGCGATGTAGCAGGACTTCAGTATACAACGTTGTTTTTGAACAATTTATTCAGTTTGCTCAATTCGCTTCACGTGTTTTGGTTTTACTTAGTTTTTGAAACCGATGTCAATTACAACTTCGTCATCTCCAGTTTGATGCAGACAACTATCGTTTACGTAATTGATTTATTTATTGAAAGTTTAAGAATATTATGATTTGTAATTTTCAGGTTTTGGTTTACATGTTGGTGAGTCCTTGCAACGACGCTATAGTTGAGGCCACGAGGACCGTGCAGATTTGTTACCAGTTGGCTTCAGTGAATATGAAATATTCTAAAGATTTGCTGAAATTCGCAAGGCAAATTCAATTCGTTATTCCTACATTTTCAGCTGGTGGATTTTACGATGTTGATGATCAAATTTTCTGTTCTCTCATCAGCAATATTATTTGTAATTTCATCATTCTCATACAGTTCACCGATAATAAATAGATATATTAATTTATGTAATTTTTATTTGTAAATTTATAAATATATTAAAAGTATGAAATGAGTAATAAAAATATTATTACTGTTTATAACATCAGATATGAATACGCCTTATTTTATTGTCAGTCAACATAATGTATTAACATATTTTTAACTAATCGACTGTTGTATGATGAGAAAATTTTATTGCATTTTATGTAAAAAAAGTTGTAAACTCGAATAATTAGAACGCAACAAATAAACTAAATATTATATAATAAATTTTTGCATGCCAGCAAGCAGTCGTGCTCCATCAATTGAGAGTAGCAATGGCAAAGGTGGAGAGGAACAAATGTTCAGAATTCCTCCACAACGTATGCAAAGTCTTCGGAATTCTTCCAACAAATAATTTAAGCAAGATTTACCCAATTTTGGTGATGATCGTGCAATTGGTAATGTTCGTATTCACCGAGTATCAAAAATATGTTTATATAATCAAAGATACATCCTGGACGATTTATTTATTGGCCTTCTTAAATGTCGTTTCGACTACGTCAAGTATTTTAGGTTGCATCATCAAAAATAACTTTGTGTATAGGGATGAATTGATGGAGTTTATAAAAAAGTGCTCGATTAACACGCAGATCAACTTTAAGAAAGCGTTGATGGTAATGAACATTTTATTCATCCTCTACGCCAGTTCCAATTGGTACAATATTTGGAGCAATTACGATTTTACTTCTGGTTTGATACTCGCCTATAGAGACATAGTCAACTATCAGATGGGTACACTATACTTGTTTCTAACTTATTACCCCACTTTACTGAATGCCCAGATCAAGACTATAAGGGAGACCTTGAACTCACAAACTATAACCACTATACAGATGGATAAATTCCCCAAAACTATGGGAAAGCAATACTTGAACATAACTTTGATGATCAACAAATACAACAAGCTCTTCACTGTAGATTACTTGTTTCTCTACGTGAATTTGGTGATCAATTGTCTTACACCTCTCAATCTCATCTACAAACTTTCTATTGTGACAATGACGAACAGGAGCGCTAGTTTCATCATTTGGGGAATCATCTGGTTTCTCTTTCCTATAGTAAGTACATCTTCAAAACTAATTTCAATTTAATCTCAGCAGTTTTATTTCAGGTTTACATGTGGATTATGATCAAACCTTGCGATGAACTTACCCAGAACTGCTTGGAAATTGCAAATAAATGCAAGCAATTTGAATACGTTGAAGAAATCAATGAAGACACTAGAGCTAAACTAACGGAATTTGCCAACAAAATTATCAGTAATCCTCCTCAAGTATTAGCATCAAACATTACTATAGTGAACTTCAATATGCTTACTTCAATTCTATCAACTGTCGTAACGTATTTCATAGTTCTCATACAGTTTAATCAATAGTACAGTTTGGATTAAATTACATTTGTTATAAGAAGTTAAGTTTCTTGATATGTTATATTGCATTTAATTTTCTTTCATTTTGTGACGTTCAACATCATTTTGACGTTTATCAACTTCATTGTGACGTTTCATGAAATCACCGTGATGTTGATCAATGTCATTGTGACATTGCTTCACGTAAGTGTCACTATTAGGAAATCATAGTTATTTGAACTAATTTATATATAAATCAACAAATTTCGGGTAAATTATAAATATTAGTTTTATTTTAAAGCAATTTGTAATTTATTTAAAATTAAAAACATGCGTTTATAAAATAAAATGTTGTTTCATAAATATTTTTTTCCAAGAAGTTTGGTCACCAAATTTCCAAAATATTTTTTACATAATTTTCAAGTTTTATCTATGAAAAAAAATAAAAATAAAACTGAATAATTTGTTCAGCACGAGAAATTATAGATTTTAAAAATATTATATAATAAAAAAAATAGCACTGTGCATAACATCAAATGTGAATGCGCCGCATTTCATAATCAGTCAATATAACGTAACGTCGCTGATAATTTATGAAATTAGTCTTATTAACTTAATCGACTTTCATATGACGATTCTACTTTTATTTTATTGTTCGTCACACAAAGAGGAAGTTATAATCTTCAAACAAACCTAATCAATACGAAAGTACTTACAATAAATTATGTAAACTCGAACAATTAAAACGCAACAACTAATCTAAATATTGTATTGTAACGTTTTGCACGCGAGCAAGCGGTCGTGTTTTCAGTAAAGTGTAGTAAAGGCAAGAGAAATGGTAAAGGTTGAAAGAAATAAATCTTCAGAATTCCTTCACAACTTATGCAAAGTTTTTGGAATCCTTCCAATAGAGAATTTCAGCATGATTTATCCAATTTGTGTGCTGATCGTGGAATTGGTAATGTTCTTATTCACCGAGTATCAAAAATATGTTTATATAATGAAAGATACGTCTTGGACGATTTATTTAATGGCTTTGTTGAACGTGATTTCAGTCACGTCAAGTATTCTAGGTTGCATCATCAAAAATAACTTTGTGTATAGGGATGAATTGATGGAATTTACGGATAAATGTACGATTAATACACAGATTGAGTTTAAGAAAGCGTTGATCTTAATGAACTTTTTGTTCTTTTTCTACGCCACTTCTAATTGGTGTAATATTTGGAGCACTTACGATTTTACTACAGGTTTGATACTCGCCTACAGAGACGTAGTAAACTATCAACTTGGTACACTATACTTGTTTTTAACTTATTATCCCATTTTACTGAACACACATATCAAGACCTTAAGTGAGAACTTGAACTCTCAAACTATAACCACGATCCAGATGGACAAATTCCCTAAAAATATGGGAAAGCAATACTTGAACATAACTTTGCTGATCAACAGATACAACAAGCTCTTCGGCATAGATTACTTGTTCCTGTACATCAATTTGGTGATTAATTGTTTGACACCTCTTAATCTCCTCTACAAACTATCCATTGTGACATCGACGAACAGAAGCAGCAGTTTCATCATTTTGGGAATTGTTTGGTTTCTTTTTCCTACTGTAAGTACATCATGAAACAAATTTAAATTTACCTAAAGAGTTGCATTTCAGATTTACATGTGGATTATGATCAAACCATGCGATGATCTTACCCAGAACTGCTTGGAAATTGCAAATAAATGTAAGCAATTTGAATATGTAGAGGAAATTAACAAGGAGACTAGAGTGAAACTAACGGAATTTGCCAACAAAATTATCAGTTCTCCTCCTCAAGTCTCAGCATTAAACATTACTATAGTGAACTTCAATATGGTTACTTCAATTTTATCAACTGTTGCAACATATTTCATAGTTCTCATACAGTTCAATCAATAATACATTTTGGAATAAACTAGACATTTTGATCACTTGACATTATTTTAAAAATGTCCTGAAATAACTTCTGTCAAATACTGACATACTTTTAGCAATTAGGTCATAATTACATGTTCTGTTGTGCTTCTAATAGATTGAGAAACGCTGATCTACATTATGTAATATATTTGTCATAGATTGTATGTTATTTTGACATAATAAACGTAATTGTGACGTTTCATCATTATGAAACGTCATTATGACATTGACGCAATTGCCAAATTTTTTTATTAAAATATTTACAGATTTTACAGTTGTGTTTAATATCATACAATTTTAATTCATTAATAAATACGAAAGTAGTCATAATAAATTATGTAAACTACGTAACCACTAAACTAAATGTTGTATTGTAACGTGTTGCATTTGTCATAGATTTTTTGTGACGACTTTGTTATTTTGACATAATAAACGTCATTCTGACGTTTCATCATTATGAAACGTCATTATGACATTGATGCAATTGTCAAATTTTTTTCTTAAATTAATTACAGATTTTACAGTTGTGTTTAATATCATACAATTTTAATTCAGTAATAAATACGAAAGTAGTCATAATAAATTATGTAAACTACGCAATTACTAACCTAAATGTTGTATTGTAACGTGTTGCATTTGTCATAGATTTTTTTGTGACGTAATAAACGTTATTCTGACGTTTCATCATTAAGAAACGTTATTATGACATTTTTTGACGCAATTGTCAAATTTTTCAATTATTTTCTGTTGAATATCATGAAATTTTAATTCAATAAATGTATGCACTGTTGTTAGTAAAATAAAACTTTTCCAAACACTAATGAAGTTATTAGAAGCGAATGTATTATTTACATTCGTAATGATTTATTGATCAACACTTTACATTTATTCCAGTTGAAAACTGTAGAAAATATCATTTCGAATTGAATCCGTACGAAATGACGAAGACAAGAATGTTCAGTGTAATGCAAACAATTTGCAAAATAATGGCAATCCTTCCAATTAAACACAACTTCTTACAAGGTTTCATCATCTTGATTTTAATCATGATTCATTTCGTCTACTACTTTTACAATATAATTAATTTAGTCATGAAAAATAAAAATGATTCAACTAGTTTCATGGACCTTATACTAATTATTATAACTTATCTAAACACTTTCGCTGCAATCATCTTTGTTAACTTCAAACATGGTGAAGAGGTGAAGAGATTTATAACAAATTTCTCGCGATTTAATTATTATAGAAAAAACAATTTTTTATCACTGAATAAGGAATTCTTGATCTTCAATGTCATCTATTTAGGATTCTATTTTTACAACGTAGTTAGAGCTTTCAATGACTCGAACGTCTTTGAAAGTTCTCTTCATAAATTTGTGAAGAACATTAATTACTATTACTTATTGATCATGTGCATGTTAGTGCGGCATTTTCTTCTCAATTTCAAGTGGAAATACGCAGAATTGAATGATGGATTGATCAACATTGATAATATTTCTAGTATTTCCAAGAGCAAATTACATTCTTTAAGACGAACCTACACAGCTTTGCATGGATTGATCAATGATTATAACAAAATATTTGGATTTCAATATGTGATGATCTTCTCCAACATTTTGATAGTTCTATTGGCTTCATTGAATAAAATCTGCTACACTGTCAATTACGTCCCTAATTACAACTATAAAATACTCTTAATTAGTGCTTCATGGGCTATTTTACCATGTGTAAGTATTTTATATAATAGATTTTGTTATATTTTAAGACAAAGTTTTTTTCCAGATATTAATGTTTGTTATGGTAAAACCTTGTGAAGATTGCATCAATGAAGCAATCAAAACTGGATTCATCTGCTGTGACATGCTGAAAACTGCGAAGGAATTTGAATTTCGAAACGAGTTGGAAGAGTTTATGCAAGAAGCTCTGCAATATAAGATTTCCATATCTGCTGCCGGGTATTTCCAAGTCGATTATAAATTGATAAGTTCCCTTATTTCTTCTGCTATAACCTATCTCATAATTCTTATACAATTCAACAAAAAGTAACAATTTACAAATAATTTATTTTTGCGAGAAATATTTGAATAAGCATTAATAAAGTGACCAACTTGTAGATTGATCGTTTTTGAAGATAGATGAGTCCAAAAATAAATTGGATTTGGTTATTTCTTAAGAAAAACCAGAGTATTTCAATTTCGTTGAATATAAGCTTTCTGTCCAAACACATCTCATCTCCAAGAATAACCAGAAGATTACCAAATAAATAATTAACCATTTTCCAATTCCTTTCCAAAATTCGATCATGAAGCAAAGCAAGTTTTATAAATAACCCCTAAAAATAGAATTATAAGAAATTTAAATCTTAATATTGATTAATTTTATTACAACAAATATAATAACTTTTGGTGTTTCGCAAATTAAAATCTTCCAATTGGTTTTATCCAAGAATTGGTTTTCGATTAAAACCAATTTAAAAAATATAACCAAAATTGCAAGAAACGTGGACCATCCGAAGACTTTATTGAAATATTCACTCAAAATCCCAAATTCCTTATAGTTGTTTGTTGAGATTTTTATGGTACAAATATCTTCGTATTTTGGTTGAGTTTTCAATGCGTTTCTAGCCCATCCGATCATGACGAAAACATTCCTTGTTGTTTCGCTCAATTTAGCTTCTGGAATAATTAGAAAACCATCCAACGTTTCTTTAACCATTATAAAACTGCAGTTTAACATTGAATCTAATATGTTTAAAATTTCTATGATTAACATAATTTGTACAAAAAGTGAGTAAAGATGAATTATTTCTAAGAAGTGATAAATAAACTCACTTTTACTCGTTAGTAAATCAATGATTATAGCGATAACAAACAGAATATGGATTAATTTTATGTAATTATTTGTGGGTTTAACTTTTGGAAATACTGATATAGGTGATATAAGGTTGTACAAGTATTTTGAGTTTATTGCTAGGTGAAAGATTGCAGCTTGTATTAGCATTAAGGAATCGCTTAAAATTATTATAAACTTATCGAAGTTCGTCAGGTGTGAATCGTTGGTTGTCTTGTAAATCACTATGATGTAATTAGTTAAACTTAATATTATGATTGTGATAGTTATGATTACTCTTTGATTCTGGTTAGTAAACTTCAAGTTATCAAAGTTTAAGTTTGGTAAAGCGTTAGTGAATACTGCTATTCTGTAGATCGTTTCGAAGTTGGTAGTGGCCATCATCGATCTGAGGGAAAAACGGAGGAAACAGAAATAATTTCAGCAATTAATTCAATTTATTTAAGTGCACAGAAAATAGATCTTATCTTAAGTTTGGAAAATACAAAAGTATCTAAAATTAAAATCCTGAAATTACAATTAAAAAATTTAAATTCTTGAAATGTTTACAAAATTATTTTTACATCTGAAATTAATTAGTACATTTTATATAGGAAATTAATCATGTAATTGCATTAATATGGTAAGGTAAGAACCGATGAAGGTGAGAAATGAGAAAATCGTGGAATAATTCATTACAAAAAAATTGGCAGCGCTAATTTCCGGTACGAAGTTCAAAGTTTGAAAGAATAATAAATTAATGGAGTCTTTGGAGATTTCTTTTACAACCATAATCTTGACTGGATAGTTTTCCAAAATCTTGTAGACCAAAAAACTGGACTTGGAAGCTTCGCTTGTAACTTGATGCGATTTGGCCATGAGTACGATTAGTTGGAACTGAAAATTTTTGAAATTTACAAATTTTGAAGATTTCGTTCAATAACTTACTATTCCCATAAGATGAAAAACGACTTGCTGTAGAACTATTAGATGTTTTCCGTTCTTTAAATCATCTGCATTGATGAAAACCATGTCAGCGGCAAGTAAAGTTATTATGATGTTCAGGGTGTATAAATAGAAAAGTGGATATCCAAAGATATCGTTGAAATAGTTGACGCTGTCTATTAGGTGGACGTGGATTTGGGATAATTTGATGATGTTGCTGCAATCTTTTGAGAGAATTTCATTGAACAGTTTGAATCTCAGTTTGATGGAAGCAAGAATGTTGTAGATGATAGGCATGAAGAGGAAGGAAAAAGTGTTTATAATGAAGTAATAAAAAGTTATCACCAAGGGTTGATCCACTATTATTCTGTTGTAAATTAGTTGCACAACAGATCCAAAAAGTATAGAAAAATATACTGCTAGTTCTACTCGGTAGATGTAATATGACTTCTTATCAAAATCCGCATGAAGATGATAATCCAAAGATTTTAAGTTCTTCCACAGTTCGTTCCAAAGCTTTACCTTTTTGGTGCTTAAAGTCAGCGAAATCATTGCAATTGTGGATACAAAACCCAGAAGAAAGTCCAAGATGATGATGTCCAAGGCGTTGCCAAAATCCGAAGTTCCAGTGTTGAATATTAAGAAATACATGTGATGGCAGAACAAGCATATGTAGCACAGCTGCAACAGAATTATGTAATAACCATACTGCTTGTTCTTGATGATCTTGTTTGATTCTCGATTGTAAGGGGGCGCCAAACCGAAGATCATGAAGAATTTGAAAAGGCCGCTCATGTATTGAATGTTGCTTTTCCTGCACTGCTTGTTCATCACGTCGAAAGTGGATCAATCTATACAAAAATAAATAATAAAACCTAATTTAGTAGGTTTATATAATGCGTGTAGTCGGTGCTAATGGATTTTCTATGTCACTACAAATTTATTATGCATCAAATTTCAATAGACGTAAAGAAAAATATAGTAGAAATAATGAAAATGTTATTATTAGACATAAAATATTTGTTAGGTTCCACCGAGATTTGAACTCGGATCGCTGGATTCAGAGTCCAGAGTGCTAACCGTTACACCATGGAACCTTGATTTGCGCAAATCATATCAAATTGGACCTAACCTCAAAATAACTACTTCAAATATAGACCAAATCAAAGTAAAATGTATTACAAAATAGAAATAGCATATTAAAAATAAATATTATTGTTGTTATATGTTTTTCATCGCAAACTTTTAGTCTAATTATAAATATTTATTTTACATGTATCAAAATATTTGTAGGTTCCACCGAGATTTGAACTCGGATCGCTGGATTCAGAGTCCAGAGTGCTAACCGTTACACCATGGAACCTTGATTTGTGCAAATTCTAAATTACACAATTTAAACTGAGGGCCTTATGTACGTTGGTTATTATTATACATGTTTTTACATTTTTGTAAAATTTAATAATTAATTTATAAAGTCCACAAATGGAAAGTATTTTTATATTATTGCTGCTATAGATTTTATAAAACATGCAATGTACTGTCCTTAAACGGATATAATAATAATAATAGAAATTTGTGCAAATTAAAGGTTCCACCGAGATTTGAACTCGGATCGCTGGATTCAAAGTCCAGAGTGCTAACCATTACACCATGGAACCTGTATTTATCAAAATTTTATCAATTAAAAAATCTTTAACCTTGAACGTTTAAAATGCAATAAAGTAATAAACAGTTATCAATAATTAAAGTCTTACACATGACTGAGTTTCATAAAGAGAGAAACGAGTCAAAGTTTCTAAAACACAGATTAATTTTGTTATAATAATGTTTTTGTTCGAAAATGAATGATGTTACAATATAATAAATTGTGGACTTCTAATTAATTATAACGAACATTTAAAAGCAATGTATATAAGTTAAATGCAATTTCTTTAAATAAATAAGCTAAATGTAAATTTGATGAAAATAGTCAAAATTTGTACAAATGCAGGTTCCATGGTGTAATGGTTAGCACTCTGGACTTTGAATCCAGCGATCCGAGTTCAAATCTCGGTGGAACCTAACTAAATTTTAAGGTAATGCACTTAAGATGTATGCAATTAATTTCAATAGTAAAGATATGTTCAAATTTGACCAAAAATTTTCAAAATTTGCACAAATACAGGTTCCATGGTGTAATGGTTAGCACTCTGGACTTTGAATCCAGCGATCCGAGTTCAAATCTCGGTGGAACCTAACTAAATTTTAAGGTAATGCACTTAAGATGTATGCAATTAATTTAAATAGTAAAGATATGTTCAAATTTGACCAAAAATAGTCAAAATTTGCGCAAATACAGGTTCCATGGTGTAATGGTTAGCACTCTGGACTCTGAATCCAGCGATCCGAGTTCAAATCTCGGTGGAACCTAACTAAATTTTGAGGTAATGCACTCAAAATATATTCAATTAATTCAAATAGTAAAGATATGTTCAAATTTGACCAAAAATAGACAAAATTTGCACAAATACAGGTTCCATGGTGTAATGGTTAGCACTCTGGACTTTGAATCCAGCGATCCGAGTTCAAATCTCGGTGGAACCTAATGATATTTTGAGATAATGCACTCAAGATATATTCAATTAATTTAAATAGTAAAGATATGTTCAAATTTGACCAAAAATTGTCAAAATTTGCACAAATACAGGTTCCATGGTGTAATGGTTAGCACTCTGGACTTTGAATCCAGCGATCCGAGTTCAAATCTCGGTGGAACCTAGCTACATTTTAAAATGTTACCCATAAGCGTAATATAATTGATTTAATTAGTTCACTTAAAGAGTACAAGATTTGCACAGCCTCAAACATTAATGGTTTATGTTTATAAAGAAAAATTTCATTGAGCAAAATTTGTACAAACGTGTGTTGATTTTAAATTAAAAAGTTAGTTTGTAAAGTAATTTGGGCTAAATAATTATATAAATATAAGAAATATTTTATTATGTAGAAAAATATAAAATCTTATAATATACTTGAGTTATTTAATAATATATACATTTTAGGTGGATATATCGTGTTGAATCGTTCTATGAATGTTTTAAAAATGCATATTTACAAATTTTCTTTAATTAATATTCAATTATTCAATTCATTCAACTTGATTTGCGCAAATCAAGATGTAATATCTAGCATTAACTATTAATATATTAATAAGAATATTACGTATTTTTATAAATCACCAAGAAGAAATATAGATAGATGTCAAAATTAACTTTATGGGTTAGTTCCAATTTGATCGTATTTGCGCAAATCAAGATGTTATGTTTATGTAGCATTAACTATTGATGTTTTAATAAGAATATTATGTATTTTTATAAATCTCTACGAATAATTAATCGACAGATGTTAAAATTAACTTTTTGGGTTAGGTCCAATTTGAACGGATTTGCGCAAATCAAGGTTCCATGGTGTAACGGTTAGCACTCTGGACTCTGAATCCAGCGATCCGAGTTCAAATCTCGGTGGAACCTAACAAATATTTTGAATTATTAAAGAAAATAATTATCAATATTAATATAACCACTATTTTTATCTTGTGATGGAATTTTGATAATAAATTAAAAATTATATACAAAATCTAATAGTATCAAAAAACTGAGTTAAAATAATTGTAATTAAGTTTAGAAAATACATATTTATAGTTTATGTTAATAATTATAATATATTTACATATATTTTCGTCTATATTTAAAGTGGATATTTTTAGGAGAAGTCTAACTAAATACGATTTGCGCAAATCAAGGTTCCATGGTGTAATGGTTAGCACTCTGGACTCTGAATCCAGCGATCCGAGTTCAAATCTCGGTGGAACCTACTATTATTTTTAATTTAACCAAATTAATCCAGATTATTGCTAAATATAAGAACCTAAGTTAATTTACATACAAATAAGTTGAAATTGTTATAAATAACCTAAAAAAAAACAATTATTTGAAATTTTCATAAGACTGACTGCTAATTAATTTACACAACAATTAGTTCCAATTTGACATAATTTGCGCAAATCGATAACCATTTAATAGAATAACATAAATGAAATGATGATTTTACTTACATATTTGTTAAAATTTAGGAGACACAAGTAGTGAATTATAAAGAAATAACGTATTTATACCTCAAAAAAAACATTATCTGATATTGTGATTATAGACCTTAATTAGGAATTGATAGAGCCATTAGAACCTCTTTATATTTTCCTAAATAATATGTAAACTAAATAACATAAATCGGATTTAATAATTCATGTTTCAGTAGTTATATTCTACTTTGTTTTTTTTGTCTAAACTACTACCAGTTTCATTGATATTTAGCGTCGATGAAGTGTTGAATTTTAAGTATCTTATACTCGTTTTCACACACATGAGAAGACGCAGCAAGAACAACGATGTCCGTTATATGGATGGTCTATTATTTGTTGCTAATATACTTGGTCTATGTCCTAAATATGATTGGACGAAGAACAGATTCGTGGCTAAATGGAATCACATTATTTTAAACTCTTTGTTCTTCATATTTATAATATCAGCCTTCATCTTCACGATGATCATCAAAGCCAAATATCAATTCCCCATGTTCCCATTCAACGTCATTCTGATTCGTTTAATATCCGAATTAGTAACAGTCATCACCCTCTTGGTATGTCTATACTCTGGATCCTTCAGGAATCTTAGATTATGGAATAAACTGTGGCACAATTTGAAAATCCTCGACAGGTATTTGAATAATTCTTTCTCGAGGAAATTGTATTGGAGCTACTACGTCCAAAACACCGTTATGCTTGTATACACATGTTTTACACTATCTTATGGTAGTTTCGAAATGTTAAGATTAAATGCGACCATCCAGTCTTTACATTTTTTTGTATCCAACGAAATTTCCGTTTGGCCTCTTCTTAGTTTCAACTTCATCAGCAGCTTGACGTACAGATTTAAAACTTTTCACAAAGTTTTGGATTCGAGTAAGAAAATTGATTACAAGTACGTTCAGATTGTTTATGGAAGATTGAGTGAATCTTTGGTTGTGATGAACCGGTTATTCGGATGGCCCATATTCATGATCATTACTAATATTGCTGCTCTGTGCATTATTTCTATTATCAAGTATTTTCCAACGAAAACAACGGCTCCTACAAAAACCAACGAAAATGTTGACATAAATGCATTTATATCTGCTGTTGCTTACGCTGCTATCAATGTCATGATTCCTATGTTGGTAAGTTTAATAATTTATTTGTTATAAAGTTTAATGTTACCTCTTTCAGATGCAAATATCAATATTGATTAAGATTTGCAACGACGCTGCAGAAGAATTCAGCAAAACCAGCTTCAAGATATGTAAATTCATGGTTAGTTCTCAGGCAAGAGGAGTTGAATTACAAGAGATTAAGAATTTATTTTCGGTTATGGAGATGGCACAAAGTAAATTACAATTTTCTGCAGCAGGATTCTTTATAGTTGATCACACACTAGTGATTTCTTTTATTAACCTCATGATTACATTTACTATACTATTTTGGACATGGTAGTAACATTACTAATTTTATGTTATAATAACTAATAATATAGATTGATTTTAAATTCGTATTTATATTTATTTTTAGTAGAATAAAGTAAGTTGTTCATTTCAATAATTTGTATTGATTTGTAAAAACCCTACAAAAAACAACTTCATCCAGTGTTGACAAATGAAATATTTTTTTTTTAAATTTGACGTCTGTCAAGTAAATTTTTAACATCAGTAATTTGGACATAATACAATCTTGTAATTAATATTTACTCTGGATTTGCAAAAACCGTATAAAACGTACAAAATAAATATTGATTAACTGTCATGAGCTGTTAACAGTCATGTTTTCAATAGACGTCAATCATTGTTGACAAAAGAAATATAATTTTTCAAAATTTGACGTCTGTCAAGTACATTTTTGACAACAGTAATTTTGACATAATACAATCTTGTAATGAATATTTACTCTGGACTTGAAAATACCCTAAAAAACGTTGTACGAATCAAATATTGATTAACTGTCGTAAACTATAACATGTCAAGTTTTCAATAGACGTCATTAAGTGTTCATAAATGAAATATAATTACTTAAAATTTGATGTCTGTCAAGTAAATTTTTGACATAAGTCAATTTGAGATAATACAATCATATAATGATTATTAAAACTGGATTTAGAACGCGATGTATTACGTTTTTCAAACTTCATAAATATTTTTAAAGAATTAATTTTATTAATATCATTTTCTTTTCAAATTACTTGAATTTTGATACAAAATTTTCCAAGAATAGTAATCACCAATCCAATTAATGCCCCAATGCATGTTTCTTAACTTTCATAAGCTGTCAACAATAATGTACATGATAGATGTAAGCCGGCATTCATCGAAATAAATATTTGATGATGATAAAAAAAATGACACTACAATCGAGTAGGAAATTTCCTATACATTAATAATTTATATTTCTTTTTCGTTAGAGAATTCAATTACATATCTATTATTAATATTCTCACATTTAAATAGCTGATTTTTTTATAATAACCAGAATACCAATACCAAATATTTCAATCAACAGTTCTAACGATGATAGACGTCTTCCTGAATGTTGCAAACTATTTTGGAATGTGTCCGTTTTACAATAAGTTTTTGGGAAATTTTGAAATTACCTCAAAAGATAGTTTAATTAGTTTGTTATGGATATCTTCACTTATTGCCGGTTATAGCTACGTGTTATATTTAAAGATTCAATTAGTTTTAGTGGATTTACCGTTAGATGATATCATAACAACTGTGGGATCAGAGATAAGCACAGTTGTAGCGGCTGTAACGTGCATTTGCTATGGTTCGAGAATCAAGATTAATTTATGGATAAGTCTTAGGAAAAACCTAATTCAATTAGATAATTTGTTGATTTGCAAAGATGAAGGTTTCAAGAAATATCACAAGAAAAGTATTGCTATTATATTTATTTTTATTATAAGTATTGGTTATTTTATTTACGAAAAAATCGTTAGTGGAGAATTGTTTGTTAAATCAGAATTTGTTGTTCTAATTTATGGTTTCTTTTTATGGATTTTGATTTTCTACAATTTCGCTCAAAATCTTTCTGATAGATTTAGATTGTTTCATGATAAGTTAGAAAAAGGGGCAATCGAATCAAGATATGTTGAACGAGTTTATGGACTTTTAAAAGAATCTCAAGGATTTTTGAATGAAATTTTTGGATTCCCAATGTTTACAGTTATTGCATCTCTCGTAACCTTAATGTTAGTTTCGTTCACCAAACTTCTAATTATGCCAACAGATTCAATACGAGAAAAAAGTATTTCTTATCCTGATCTGAATATAGTTTTAACAACTCTGGTAAGTTTCATTGAAATATTAACTAAATTAAATATAATTTTTATTTTAGACTTTATCATTATTGATTTTAATGATTTGTGATGAGGTAAGCGCCGAATTCAACAAAACTCCTCACGTTTTATGCGAGCTTCTAGTAAAGTTTGAACGACGAAGCGTTAATCCTGAAGTAACGAAAGGATTGTTCAAAGTTCTGAAGTTCAGTCAAGAAAAACTGGAGTTTTCAGCTGGAGGTTTTTTTGAAGTGAATAAATCGCTGATTTTCCCTCTCGTCGCTGTTACTACAACCTTCATGCTAATGATTCAGCAATGGAACACGACGATAGCTTCAGAACACGACACGTCAACATTACAATCACGCATTTAAATTGTATTTTAAACATATAATCAGTTAGATATGTTACGAGGTAGTAAACGCAGCAAAGTTGAATACTTTGTGGATCTCCTAAACTATTTCGGACTTTGTAGCAACCACAATTTTAACGCAAATGGATTAAGTGTAGCAATAAGCATTTTTTGGTTTATAGCAGTGAGTTTAACTTATAATCTTGTTGCTTCAATAGTTTCAAACCGTTTATTCGGAAAGATCTATAGATGTGCTTGTTATCTCCATTCTTTGCAATACTAATTTGCGTTTACAATGGTTCAAAATTTAACTTCCACCAAAAGAAAATGTACTTGGACCGATACCCAAACCAACCTTTTTTTAAGACGTTTTACAAGCTATAATACTGTAATTTTTGTCATCTCTAACTGGAACAGGTTATTTTATAATCAGCGCATATTTGAACGATCAGGTTTTTACAATAGAAATTCTTCAACTAATTATCGAAAACATAGTTCAAAATTTGGTTGTTGATCTTTTACAACTTCACCAGCAGTCTTGAAATTAGGTTCAAGATATTTTACAAATTATTGATTAGTTACAATAGCGTTACGCAAAAGGATTGCAAATATTTCTATAAAATATATGGAAATTTATATGAAACTTATTGCAAAATAAACCGGATTTTTGGATGCTCCATTTTCATGATCATTTTGCTGATTTTTTTTATAATTATTCAATTTCTGATCTCAGACGATTTACTTTATCAAAAATTTTGGATGATGATATTTTTGCAGCTTCAATTGGTTATTTTGATGTACGTTTGCGTAGATAGTTAAATAATACGTCTTACCCTTTATGTAAGCTGATGGTAAAGCTGGAGGTTTTTTCTTTGTAGATCAATCACTGTTTTTCTCTATGATCACAACTATTACATCATTCACAATATTACTCATACAATGGGACAATAAAATCTTAAATTAATGTATAAAAAGAAATTCTTTGATTAGAAAAATATTAGTTGTGAACATGTTTATTTATTTATTTATTTGTATAAAAATAAGCTTACATTGAAAGTTACTTAATATTATAGCGTTTTCGTTCCTGATTATATATTATTCCCTTTTCACACGTAAACGAAAAAATGTGTACCATTAAATTGGAACGTGTAAATGGAAATGCGTTCGCGTTGGACTAAGAATAACAGACGATGCAAACAGAACGACATCAAATATTTAGTGACGCTTTTGCACTTTGGAAGCATTTTTGGCCTTAGCCCAAATTACAGCTCGAAAACCCAAAATTTCTCAATCAAAACGAGGAATAAGTTTTTGAGTTTACTATGGATTATCCTTCTGTGTGCTTTATATCTTTACACGATACTTATGAAGATTCTACTGGAGTTCCACACAACGAGACCAGTAGCAGTTATGGGAATTAGGATATCAGCTGAAGTGATTACAATCGCTACAGGTATCGTGTGCATATATTCAGGATCTTTAAACTACCTGAAAGATTGGAATAAACTGTGGATGAACATGAATAATTTGGATGTGTATTTATTCAACGCGTACGAAACTCGATCAAAGTGGATGTATCGTATCCAAAACACTGCAACCGCAATGTTCATAGGTTTGAACTGGTTATATTTCGCTTACGACATCGTTTCTGATAATAAGAGTTTTTTAATGGAGATTCTTTATCCGATGACAGAATTTTTAAAGTTCATTTGGTTATTGATTTTCTACAATTTCATCAGCTCTTTGCAGGCGAGATTTCGGACTTTCCATAAATTGATCGAGAGAGATTCCTTGAACACTTTGGGTTTAATTGATTGTAAATCCATTGAGACGATTTACTTGCATTTAGTGGAATCGTTCAAAATAGCAAATCGGATTTTTGGTTTACCAATTTTCATGATCACTACTAGTACCATGGTTATGTTCTTATTCGTTATTTCCATTGTGCTGCAAGCGTTGAAAATAAATATATTATCAATATTATTCGCAATGATAAACCTGATGGCTTCCGCTAATGTAAGAACCGCTGTATTGCTGTATTATGTAATTACATATATTTTTTATTTGTTTTAGATACAACTTAGCGTAATGATTATTGCATGCACAGCTATAACAATGGAAATGAATAGGACTTGTTATGTGATCTGCAAATTGATGGTGAAGCTTGAATCGAAAGGCGTTAATATGGATGTGATCAGAGAATTGTATCCGGTTTTGCATGCGAGCAGGACGAACTTTCGATTCACAGCGGCGGGATTTTTCGTTGTTGGAAACTCGTTGGTTTTTGGTCTAATTACATTAGCTACTTCGTTTACCATTATTATTATACAAATTCAATCTGATAACTGAAATAAATGTTTAAATTTCTTTATAATTAATTGATGTGAAAAGTACAAAATGTATTTGAAATGTTGCGTTGATATTCGCAGAAAAATTTTTTGGAAAAAGGACATCTAAAGAGTAAATATTTTCAATTCCGGGATTCCTAATGATAACACTGCTTTTCCAGTCCTTGAATCATCAGTGACTCCTAAATAATGTGTCTTCTAACCTACCTGTATCATCCTTGCAATAAACTTTTGACTCAAAAATTTCACCACCTTCAACATAACTTTTATAAGACTTTCTATAACATTTACCAAAATCTGCATCATCATAAAAAGCATCACATAATACATCAAGAATCAACAGAAAAATTTATCACGATATTTCCTTTCTCGATGTATGACCATGCAAAAAGTGGTCTAATGCCTGAAATGGTAATTATATGTCCAAATGTCTGATAGATTGATAAAGAGTTTCCAAGTTCAACTCATGTAGCTGAGAAATGTTACTCATGCAATATGCAGTCGATTATTACTCTTTTGATGATTATTTTACTCAAGTGGATCTAAAAAGAAGAAGTTTTATCTTTAGAGATTTGTGCCAAACGGTTTATATTTTTGAAATCATAACTTTAGACCAAACATTGTTACTGATTTCAGTTGTATCCCCTTTTACTGCAGCTTTCAGCTCATTATTTTATTTTGAAGTTCAAAATCGTTCATTGCTAAAGATTTCGTTTATATTTTGAGTTACTGCACATAACATAAAATTACTGTACATAAAATATGGTTTACAAAATTTAATTTGCAAAAGACAATTCGACTTCAATTAAAAAAAAAACTAAGAAACTTTAAAATGAAATATCAGCAATAACTGAAGCTTTAATACTTAATATTCACTAAGTATTAAGTAAACAAACAAAATTTGGATATGATATGATTGCATGTTTTTTTTTGTATGTTTTTTTTGTTGTTGTTTTTATAGATTAAATAATTAATTTCCCTAATACATATTTGATAACACGATAGACACGAGTCAATGAATGCTTTCAGTCATAACCAAATATTGAACAAAACCAAGATGTTCTGTAAACCTATACCTTATAACGATTTTCTATTTAATTTCGGGCGATGCACAGGGATCGTGCCCTTCGGAAGATCGGGATTCACATCGGCACTTAACAAGATCCATAAAGTGCTTTGCGGTGTAATAATTATATATTTTAGTTACGTATCAATTATGAGGAAAATAGAAGCTCCGCAATCTCCAATGCCTGTAATCGTGCAAACTTTAGCGCAATTAGCTGTGATCACCATCAATTACACTTGCATAACGAAAGCTCTGCACGCGGATATGTACGACGATCTTTTCGATAAGATGAAAGAAATCGATCGATTATTAAGGAAAGTTTACAAGAAAGGAACTACGTTTTATAGAATTTGGTTTGTTAGTGTCTACTACATTATGATTAAAGCTGTTACTAAATATATAGTGGCCACAAGCTTTATAGGTGATTTGGAGTTTTATTCGGTGCAGGATTACGTGAATGCTAATGTCCTCTTAATGACTTTCATTATTTTCGTGTTCATGGAATCCGTTTATTATAGATGCGTGCTTTTGAAAGATATGTTAATAAATATTCGAAGCATACAGCAAACGCCGTTGGTTTTCGTCGAAAGTTACTTATTGAACATTTCCACTTGTTTAAATGTTTACGTTCTTCTCATGGAATTCATGAACATTTTCAACAAAAAGTTTGGATCAATCATGGTCCTCATCTATACTTATACTATAGTTTACAGCTTGAATAGTATCGACACTGTGTTTAAGTTTTACCTAAATGACGATCAGACCTTGAGAAACAATTTTAGCATGTTAATTACGTTGATGCTCATTTCTACCTTACAATTTATTTTAACTTTGGTAAGTATTTTTAACCAGCGGCTCTTTTTGTACGAAATTGTCCTATTCATTGACCTTGATTCAACATTTATATATTTTTTTAGACACAATTCGTGTTGGTTGTCAATTCATTGCACCGAATTCATATGGAGATTAAGAAGATGTTAATTTTAATACAATCCATAGCTTTTTATGTGATGCACAGTCAAAAGATCGAAGAATTGAGACATCTTCAACTCGCAGTTGCCTTCAAGCCTCTAAGATGGGTGGCGGGTGGAACTATAGATATTAGTAAAGCTTTACTTTTCAATATTTTTGGTATGATAATCACATACACTATAGTTATTATAGTTGTAAAAGATAAATAATTTTTAACCTGAAAAATGACAGCTGTCAAAGTATCAAAATATTTATATTATAAACAATGAAATTGCATTACAATGCAAAAAGTTTGAGAAACTATGATTTGTAATATTTGATTTCAGTAGTTTGCGCAAATTTGACTCAACTTTTTTTATCAATAATTAAATTTTTACAACAAAATCTTTTAAAATGTATTGATTATAGAAAGTAACATAGTATTTTAATATTGCTTATATTAATAATATGTCACAATGTTTTATATTTATAATAAAAATAATTTGATTCTTTTTAGATCTTGTATTGTATCCAACCTTTTCGTGAACTAAAAAACTTTTGAAAGGCTTTTGTCAATGTTACAATATTTGACATTTGATAGATGTCAATAGTTATTATAGTTGTGATTTTTTTTATTATTAATGTTTATAATTAATTAATGACATTATTTATAGATTTGGTTTTCAATTATTGACCCGCAAAATGACAGCTGTCACCTTATGTCAAAAAATTTATATTATAAACAATTGAATTACAGTACAACTATAAACAAATATGTTGGGTAATGCGCAAAAAGTTTGAGAAACCCTGATTTCTAATGTTTGATTTCAGTAGTTTGCGCAAATTTTGTTTAATAATGGAAAAAATTAACTAAACTTTTTTCATCTAAATTTGAACTTATAATTATAAAGAAATCCAACTATAATAATTAAATTTATTACAAAGTCTTTTAAAATGTATTGCCTATCTCAACAATATGTAAAAATGTATTATATTTATAATATACTTATATTATAGTTGTGAAAGAAAAATAATATTTAGTTAATTATTATTTTAGTTTATAATTAATTAACTACATTATTTATAGCTGTGGCTCTCAATTATTGACACGCGAAATGACAGATGTCACCGTATGTCAAAGTGTCAATAACTTTTCATTATAAACAATTTAATCACAGTACAACTATAAACAAATGTGAAATCAGAGTTAGAGAGACTCTGGGTAGTTTGTGCAAATTTTGTCTAAGAACAGACAATTTTAACTAAATATTATAAATTATAATTTTGAGTTTACAATTATAAAAATGAAATTTTTACATCATAATTCAAATAGGTGTGACTTACATATTAATATGTCAAAATACATTACATTTATAATAAAATTAATTTGATTCTTTTTAGATCTTGTATTGTTTCCAACACTTTTGAAGAACTTCTTTCAATGTCATAATTTTTGTCATTTGATAGATGTCAATGACATTATTTATAGCAGTGGTTCTCAATTATTGACCCGCAAAATGACAGCTATCACTTTATGTCAAAATGTCAAAAAATTTATACTATAAACAAATATGTTGGGTAATGCGCAAAACATTTCAAAAACCCTGATTTCTAATGTTTGATTTGGGTAGTTTGTGCAAATTTTGTCTAATAACGGAAAATTTTAACTAAATATTATAAATTAAAATTGAGAGTTTACAATTATAAAAATAAAATTTTTAAATTATAATTCAAATAGGTGTGACTTACAATTCTTTTAAAATGTGTTGATTATAAAAAAAATAATATTAATAATATGTCAAAATATCTGTCATTTTTATCTTAATTGCGCGTAATTTTATTTAGAGTGAATTTTTTTTTGAATGAGAAAATGATTTTTTTTCTTATATAATAATATTTTATTGAAGTAAAGTTGTAAATAAATATTTCGTAAATAAACCAAAGCTTCATTTTTAATTCAGTGCAGATTAATCATCTAAAAATCTATAAAATAAATATAACTACTCAGAAAAATATATTAGGTAATGTCGATCATGCACATGTTTCTGTATAATTGCATGTATTTATACATGTTTTTTAGATTGAATAATTGAATGCCACATTACATAATTGATGACTTTATTTAGACAAGTGGATGAATGCTTTCAGTCATTACAAATAGTCAACAAAACAAAGATGTTCTGCAAACCTGTACCTTATAACGAGCTACTATTTAATTTCGGGCGATGCACAGGGATCGTGCCCTTTGGAAGATCGGGATTCACATCGACACTTAACAAGATGCACAAAGTGATTTGTGTTTTTATAATGATATATTCTTGTTACGTATCAATTTTAAGGAAAATAGAACTTTCGCCAGCTGCAATGACCTTAATAGTGCAATCATTTACGCACATGTCTGCAGTCGCCATCAATTTCAGTTGCGTGATGAAAGCTCTGCATGCGGATATGTATGATGATATCTTCGATAAGATGAAAGAAATTGATCGATTATTAAGGAAGGTTTACCAGAAAGGATCTACTTTTTATAGTATTTGGTTGGTCACTCTGTGCTATATAGTGATTAAACTTGGTACAAGATTGATATTGTTCTGGTATTTTAAAAAAGAATTGGAATACTATACGTTTCTAGATTTCTTGAGTACTAACGTTCTCCTAATGACTTTCATTATATTCGTGTTCATGCAATCTGTTTACTACAGATGCGTGCTTTTGAAAGAAATGTTGATAAATATTCGAAGCATACAGCAATCGCGACTAGTTTTTGTCGAAAGTTACTTGCTGAACATTTCCAAGTGTTTTAAAGTTTATGTTCTTCTAATGGAATTTATGGATATGTTTAATAAGAAGTTTGGATCAATCATGGTCCTCATCTATACTTACACTTTATTTTCCAGCTTGGACAGTATCGACACCGTTTTTAAGTTTTACTTGAACTCATTCTCCAAGTACTATTCGACATTGAAAATTAATTTTCGTATATTGATTACTTTGATGCTAGTTTCTACGTCTCAATTTATTCTAACGATGGTATGTATTGATTCATATATTTTCAAGTTAATTGTAAAGCTGAAACTAACTTTTATATATATTTGCAGACACAATTCGTGCTGATTGTAAATTCATTGCACCGAATTAAAATGGAAATTAATAAATTGTTGGAACTAATCCAATCCATGAGTCTTTATGTAATGCATAATAGAAGTAACGAGGAATTGAGAGATTTCCAAATTGCAGTCGCGTTCAAGCCTCTTAGATGGTTTGCAGCTGGAACAATAAATATTAATAGAGATTTACTGTTCAACATTTTTGGATTGATGATCACATATACTATAGTTATTATTGTGGTTAAAGAGAATTAAGGTTAATATAAATATTTCATTATTTCAAATTTTAATAAACACAATTATATTTCGTTTATTATTGTTTTAAAACTGTAAATATTTACTAATTTTTGTCATTTTTTTAAATACAAATGTTTTAATAATTGAATGTTTTTTTTTATACAAAATTTAGAGGTTCCACCGAGATTTGAACTCGGATCGCTGGATTCAGAGTCCAGAGTGCTAACCATTACACCATGGAACCTGTATTTGCGCAAATTTTACTATTTTTTGATCAAATTTAAACATATCTTAGTTGATTAAATTTATGATAATTATCTTGAATGCATAACCTTAAAATTTAGTTAGGTTCCACCGAGATTTGAACTCGGATCGCTGGATTCAAAGTCCAGAGTGCTAACCATTACACCATGGAACCTGTATTTGTGCAAATTTTGTCTATTTTTGGTCAAATTTGAACATATCTTTACTATTTGAATTAATTGAATATATCTTGAGTGCATTACCTCAAAATTTAGTTAGGTTCCACCGAGATTTGAACTTTTTTTTTGTCAAATTTAAAGATACTTTAACATTTGCTATTAAATTACAACAGATTTGAGCTCAAAGTCATAAAATATTATGAACCTAGGTTCCACCGAGATTTGAACTCGGATCGCTGGATTCAGAGTCCAGAGTGCTAACCGTTACACCATGGAACCTGTATTTGCGCAAATTTTACTATTTTTTTGGTCAAATTTAAACATATCTTAGTTGATTAAATTTATGATAAGTGTCTTGAATGCATTACCTCAAAATTTAGTTAGGTTCCACCGAGATTTGAACTCGGTCGCTGAATACAAAGTCCAGACTGTTAACCATTACACCTTGGAACCTATATTTATGCAAATTTTGACTATTTTTTTTGTCAAATTTAAACATATTTTCAGTATTTAAATTAATTGCATATATCTTGAATGCATTACCTCAAAATTTAGTTAAGTTCCACCGAGATTTGAACTTTTTTTTTGTCAAATTTAAAGATACTTTAACATTTGCTATTAAATTACAACAGATTTGAGCTCAAAGTCATAAAATATTATGAACCTAGGTTCCACCGAGATTTGAACTCGGATCGCTGGATTCAGAGTCCAGAGTGCTAACCGTTACACCATGGAACCTTGATTTGCGCAAATGCGCTCAAATTCGACCTAACCCAAAAAGTTTATTTTGACATATATCTATTAATTTTTCTTGGAGATTTATAAAAATAAATAATATTCTTATTAATATATCAATAGTTAATGCTATCTAAACATTGCATCTTCATTTGCGCAAATACGATCAAATTGGAACTAACTCAAAAAGTTAATTTTCACATCTGTCTATAAATTTTTCTTAGAGAATTATAAAAATACGTAATATTTTTATCAATATATTAATAGTTAATGCAACCTAGATATATCATCTTGATTTGTGCAAATTAAGTTGAATATAGTGAATACTTAAGAAGTAAGTAAAGAAAATTAGAAAATATACATTTTAAAACATTCAAATAACGATTTAACACGATATATCCACCTAAAATTTATATATTATTAAATAAGTCATGTATAATATAAGATTTTCTTTTCTTTTATATGAAAATAATTTCTTAAATTTAAATAATTAATTAGCGCAAAATTAATTTTGAAACTAACTTTCTAATTTAAAATCTAAATTTTATAATGCAAAACACATTTGTGCAAATTTTGCTATATGAAACTTTCTTTTATAAACATAAACTATTAGTGTTTGAGGCAATTATTCTATTTTACAATTTACTAAATCTGTGCAAATCTGCATTTTAAGTGAACAAATTAAATTAATTGAATTACGCTTGTGTGTAACATTTTAAAATGTACCTAGGTTCCACCGAGATTTGAACTCGGATCGCTGGATTCAAAGTCCAGAGTGCTAACCATTACACCATGGAACCTGTATTTGTGCAAATTTTGACTATTTTTTGTCAAATTTGAACATATCTTTACTATTGAAATTAATTGCATATATCTTGAGTGCATTATCTCAAAATTTCATTAGGTTCCACCGAGATTTGAACTCGGATCGCTGGATTCAGAGTCCAGAGTGCTAACCATTACACCATGGAACCTATATTTGCGCCAATTATATGTATATTTTCGTCAAATTTAAAAATGTTTTAACTTTTGCTTTGAATTGAACTACACCTAAATTGAGCACAATATCCTAAAAAGTTGTTTGTCTTTGTACCAGAAAGACATGAAATAACATCACTGCTTTTAAAGTCCACAGTTCTAACAAAAATTTTTGGTCATAATTTGGGTTATCGATTAAGGTCTTTCTACCTAAAAATATATTACTTTATTTTGCATTTGATTGCCTAAATTTCTTAGTATATTTGTTTATATTGATATATAATTTAATATAATCATTTTATAATCAAGTTTTAGCTTTCAAAATAAATTTTCAACATGACATATAATATTTTTTGAAAATTTGATTTATTAAAAAAAATATTCAATTGTTCAAGTAAAAATTTATGAAACTCATGAATAATTCTATAAAATACTGAAATATGTGTAAATATTACGCGGAAACGTCTTATTAATATTAATACTAGCAATTAGTAGGAAAGTGGCATGTGCATAATTTTGAATAACACTAAGAAGTTTTTGCATAAAATGCACATGTCTTTAAATACGCGCAGTTACTTGGAATACATAAAGAAAAGCCAAATAAGTTTCTTCTTTAGTTTGATAATCTCTACTCTTACGTTTAGGTAACAAATTTGATTAAAGTTTTAATCATCAATCAAATTATGGAAAAAAATGTAACCATCTTTATTGTCTTAATTTTCGTTACAAAGATTTCGGGAGCAGTTGATTACTCAACATTACCATCAGCTAAATTATATTTCACGAAAGGAAGTACTTTAGGAGTAAGAAATAATAGTAATTTTAGTAATTTTATAAAATATTTATATTTTTTTAGATAGTTACGGCAATTGCTTTGCCTTTAGAAACACCACTAAAACATTGTTACTTAGCTTACAACTTCAAAAACTTCTTTCGTTTACCAGATAATGCAACATCACCTGAAGTTTATCCACCTATTAAAAGAATGGCCAAACGCTTCAATAGGAGAATATTATATAAGTTGATTGAATCCAAAATCAAATTGTAAGTTGAATCAATTTATTTTAAGCAAATTTTCTATATTAATCGTAGACATGGATTTTCTGGCCGCGAATGTCTCTTGAGAGTAATTTGTGAAGCATCGATATATACTTTTCAACACGCTGGAGTCTTAGCTGACTTATTTCATATTATATTTACGTAAGAAAATTATATTAATATTGATGTTTTAACATAGACTGAATAGAAAATTATGATTTTAGGCCATCCAGTAGTAAAGAAAATGTTATTTCAAGAGTATATCATGAAGCCGAAAAGTTCGGAAAAGAACAAAACTGCAGCAAATACAATGAAAAATGCAACGTTAGTATATTAGACCTATTTAGTTCTATTGGAGACGTTTTATGAATTAATCACTTTTTATAGTTATTTTATTTTAATCAAATTATTGGTGCAAACTGTATTAATATATTCTCAATTTTATACAAATTTTCATTAATTACATATGTTATATTTATTAATCCAGTGTTCAGAACTGTAACAGTTACATCATAGACCTTGTGTTTGTGCAAATTTTGACTATTTTTTGTCAAATTTAAACATATCTTCAGTATTTAAATTAATTACATATATCTTGAGTGCATTATCTCAAAATATAGTTAGGTTCCACCGAGATTTGAACTCGGATCGCTGGATTCAAAGTCCAGAGTGCTAACCATTACACCATGGAACCTGTACTTGTACAAATTTTGACTATTTTTGGACAAATTTAAACATATCTTTACTAGTGAAATTAATTGCATATATCTTGAGTGCATTACCTTAAAATTTAGTTAGGTTCCACCGAGATTTGAACTCGGATCGCTGGATTCAAAGTCCAGAGTGCTAACCATTACACCATGGAACCTGTATTTGTACAAATTTTGACTATTTTTGGTCAAATTTGAACATATCTTCAGTATTTAAATTAATTGCATATATGAGTGCATTACCTCAAAATATAGTTAGGTTCCACCGAGATTTGAACTCGGATCGCTGGATTCAAAGTCCAGAGTGCTAACCATTACACCATGGAACCTGTATTTGTACAAATTTTGACTATTTTTGGTCAAATTTGAACATATCTTCAGTATTTAAATTAATTGCATATATGAGTGCATTACCTCAAAATATAGTTAGGTTCCACCGAGATTTGAACTCGGATCGCTGGATTCAAAGTCCAGAGTGCTAACCATTACACCATGGAACCTGTATTTGTACAAATTATGACTAATTTTGGTCAAATTTGAACATATCTTCAGTATTTAAATTAATTGCATATATCTTGAGTGCATTACCTCAAAATTTAGTTAGGTTCCACCGAGATTTGAACTCGGATCGCTGGATTCAAAGTCCAGAGTGCTAACCATTACACCATGGAACCTGTATTTGTACAAATTTTGACTATTTTTGGTCAAATTTACGCATATCTTCAGTATTTAAATTAATTGCATATATCTTGAGAGTATTACCTTAAAATTTAGTTAGGTTCCACCGAGATTTGAACTCGGATCGCTGGATTCAAAGTCCAGAGTGCTAACCATTACACCATGGAACCTGTATTTGTACAAATTTTGACTATTTTTGGTCAAATTTACGCATATCTTCAGTATTTAAATTAATTGCATATATTTTGAGTGTATTACCTTAAAATTTAGTTAGGTTCCACCGAGATTTGAACTCGGATCGCTGGATTCAAAGTCCAGAGTGCTAACCATTACACCATGGAACCTGTTTTATTAATAATTAATGCATAATTTCTTATTTTTTTAGAAAGTACTTGACCTTCGACTTACAGAGACTTTATCTAATATTTATAAATATCTATTTATGGATTTAATATTTTTGTATATTGAATTTATTTTTCCAGTTTCAATTACTTTTTTAAATTCTTTAATCTAATGCAAATATATTTTATCTATCAAATTCATACATGAAAACACGATCTAAACTTTAATATGATTAATTTGAAATTTGATAAAAACGAAAACACGTATTTGATATGAAACCTCACATAAATTGCTATTCGTCATTATTAATTCATATTAATTTTCACAAACAAGTATAAATATAGCGACGCAGTAAAACTGGATTTAAAGTAAACGAAATGAAGTTTAACATTTTTCCATACAACAACACTTTGTTGAAAATCGCAAATTTCTCTGGGTTAACTCCAATTCTTTTGCAGAATTACGGAAAACGTACAATTTTAGTAAACAAAATATACAGATTTTCTTTAATCTTGGTGATTATTACCAACAAATGTGCTAGTTCGTATTGGAAGTTTAAAGATATTTACGATCTTAATAGACCGCATCTATTTGTTGTGGAGGAGTTGAGTGTGATTTTTACCATAGTTATAAATATTTTAATGATCTATCAATCGCTATTTGTGACTGAAAGCAACTTCAATTTACTCTTTACTTTAATGAAGAAAATCGATGATGATCTGAAGAGATCACTTGAAGATAAAACTGCGATGCAAGTCTTAATTTCACTACATATTTTGTATTTCTTAATAACTATAGCTGAACTATACATGTACTTCTTTTACTTCCTTGAAGATTTTCCAATATTCTTCATTGAAATTATTTTGGATTATAATTTGGCGCTACTCGTGTCTGTGATATTTATCTTCATTCAAGCCATAAAGTGTAGATGTATATTGATCAATAAGATATTACGACAATCTCTGAATAACAATTTCAGATTCATGTTTTACGCTCATTTACTTGGAGGGCATTTTCACTCTGTATTTAGAGTTTATGTAAGTTTGATGGAATACGTACATACTCTTAATAAAATCTTCGGATTTACCATTTTCCTCCTATACCTTCGAAGCATCATCTGCACACTGAACAGCCTTAATTTTGCAATCCTTTACATGATCAACGATCCGAAATTCATCAAAACGGAAAACGTGGGTTTAGAAAAATACCTTTTCATGGTTGTTTCACTCATGAATGCTTCAATATCAGTGGTACGTATTTAAATAATTAATTTAATCCGTTTCGCTTTAAGTTTGACGTCTGTCAAATGAAAACAGTCATAACCTAAAAAATGACATAAAAACGAAACAGTAAAGCTTCTTTTATGACACTCTGTACTAACTAAAATTTTTATTTTTTAGTCATTCTGTGCGATTCTAGCTTTTTCAGCAAATCAGATTCAACTTGAGCTGAAAAAATCTCTTGTCTTGATATATAAATTAAGGGATATATTTGCTTTTGAAAATTACAAAGAAGGACTGAAAAGTTTAGAATATGCGATCGCTGGAAAACCGTTAACAATATCGGCAGCTGGTTTTCTGCAAGTTAATTTTACTATGATGATCACTTACATTACGAAGGTGATTACTTATATCGATGTAATAATAAGTTATAATCATCATTAAATAAATTTTGAATAAAGAAATTAAAACTTTTGTGCATTCTTTTAGACAAAAATTTTGACATCATTTTCAAAAATTTCTCCAAAAAAAAAAACAATTTCTTGCTTCGCTATATCGAAGCTTCGTTGTCAGAGGTAATATAAAAAATATATAAAAATGAAAATATTCGTCTAAAATTTCTTTGAAAAATATTCTTTATGTTCATAGAAAAGTAATAAAAAACATTATAATTATTTGCATGCAAAATATAGTTAATTTAAACATGCGTAGAGCACATATTTAAAATACTGCGTTTACAAGGATAAAAACAGTAATTAAATTTTAATTACCGACATAACTTGAAACGCAAACCTTTCGTGATCAATTCATATTTATTTTAATGAAAACCTTGCATCAAAATATTTTCATCTGTGAATAAACATTCGGTCCAGTGATAAAATTGATCAAAAATGAAACGTGATTGTGCAGGTAAATAAAAAAAAATAGAAAATATGTTGAAGTTTTTATAAAAAAAAATGCATAAAACAGCAGGATTTCACTCAATATTAATTCATTAATTTAATGGTATAATTAGTGATGAAAACCATTAGCTTAATTAAACACAAATATTTTGTAGGTCTCTTTGCAAATATTAATATCATTCAACGTGTGGATATTAAAGTGTAACTACGAGAAGATAAAATGAAAGAACTTCTGAAAAAAAATATTAAAAACGATATAACAGCTATAAAACCTTTAAATATAGTATGCAAATGTATTGGAATTCTGCCCAACATCAACCTGAACGATTTTAACGATTTCAGCTCTTACAAGTTTCTTCCCGTCGCGTTCACAATCGTCTTTTTATCATTTTTTGTTATAACAACTATTGGAAAAATTAATTACTTATATAGTTACGTAGGTGAGTTTGATAAATTTTGATATATTATCAGTAATAATTTAATTTTTCTTTCAGGAATTACGGTACAAATAACCGATTTATCTGTGGACATTAGTTTAATTTTAATAAACGTCGCTTGGTTTTTGGGATTAAATTTGTATCAAGGAAAGAATGTTCATCGATTTTTAGCGAATCTTCGAAAACTCGATGAAGAATTTCACTGCGTCAAAAGCGAAGCGAAATATCCAAATTTGAAATTTATTATTGAATTCACTTTAGTCCATATATTTTATTTAATTCATTTTATAATGAATCTAACTTTATGGTTCAGTTCTATGGATTTCTTCGTGTATCAACATTTTTTGTTAAGAGATATTCAACATTATTTCGTGATTATACAAGTGATGTTGATGAGGAATTACGCGCTTTTAATCAATTACAGATACAAAATTTTGAACAAAATTTTCTCGAATATAAATGTCTCAGGATGCAGCGTTGTTGCTACGAATGAAGATTTAGTTTCCAAGCAGTGGTGTATTCGAAAAGTGAATGAGATTTTTGGAAATTTGGGAGAAATTGTTAATGAATATAATCAAATATTTGGTTGGCAATATTTCTTGATGTACATTCACGTTTTGGTCATTTTATTGTTACCGGTTAACATGTGTTTCGTTTACGGTGATGGTAAAAATCATATAAGAGGTGTCCATTTCGGAATGCAGTTTATTATACTTTGCACTATTTGGTCTATTTTATCCATTGTAAGTTTTTGTGCTTAATTTAAATTAAATTCTAAAGTTTTGATTTATTTTCAGGTTTTATCCTTGGCGGTATTTTCAGTGGGATGGAGTGTCGCAGAAGCTCATAGAACTTCTACAATTGCTTATAATTTGCTTAGAGCATTACCAAATAACGAGAAGTTCTATTATGTAAGAAACGAGCTCTTGGAATTGGCGCATCTTGCAACGAGCAAATATCCTAAAATTTCAGCTGCAGGATTTTTCACTGTTAATTATAAAACGCTTTTTTCGCTTTACGGTTCTGTAGCTTCTTACATAATAGTCTTATTGCAATATAATAAGTAGAACTTTTAATACCAATAAAATATATTTTACACATCTTTAACTAATTAATTATAAGCAGACTGGTAACTTTGAGGGTTAACACTGTTTGAAGATCCTAGACTAGTACTGCTGTGGGCCCTTGACTAACACTGTCTTAGGGTCAAACATTGTTCGAGTGTCTTAGACTGACACTGCTTGAGGCTAATACAGATTGAAGGCTGTGTGGGCCCCTCGTATAAAACTGTTTGAAAGCATAAGACTAACATTGTTTAGGGTTATCAACTAACAGACTAACACAGTTTGATAGACTTAGACTAAAACTATGTGGGTCCCTCATACGAAACTGTTTAAGAGCCTACAACTAACACCTTTTAGGGCCATCAACTAACACTGTTAGAGAGTCTTAGACTAATTCCGTTTGGACCAATAGTTTAACACAGTTTGAGAGTCTTAGATTAAAACTGTGTGGGCCCCTTGTATAAAACTGTTTGAGAGCCTTATAGTAACACTATTTAGGGCCATTAACTAACACTGTTACAGAGCCTTAGACTAGTACTGATTAGGCTAATAGATTAACACAGTTTGAGAGTCTTAGACTAAAACTGCGTGGGCCCCTCGTATAAAACTGTTTGAGAACCTTATACTAACACTGTTTAGGGCTATTAACTAACACTGTTAGAGAGTCTAAGACTTACACAGTTTGGGAGTCCTAGACTAAAACTGAGTGGGCCCCTCGTACCAGTTTTGAGAAGTTTGGACAAACACTGTTTAGGGCTATTAACTAACACTGTTAGAAAGCCTTAGACTAATAGTATTTGGACTAACAGACTAACACAGTATGAGAGTCTTAGACTAAAACTGCGTGGGCCCCTCGTATAAAACTGTTTGAGAGCCTAATACTAACACTGTTTAGGGCCATCAACTAACACTGTTAGAGAGCCTTAGACTAATACTGTTTGGGCCAATAGACTAACACAGTTCTAAGTCCTAGACTAAAATTGCGTGGCCCTTCGTATAAATTTGTTTGAGAGACTTGGACTAACACTATTTAGGTTTCTCAACTAACAGTTTGAAAATCTTAGAATAACACTTTTTGGGCCCCTCTTCTAACACTGTTTGTGATCTTATTCAATTTAGTTTTAGTTAATATTAATTTGGTTGAAATATTCATTTTTAATTATTAGAATACTTATAGAGCACCATTGAATTTCAAAATTTTACATCATTGATTGATCTTATCTTCAGTAATATTTTATAGTGGTAATTTTAATCAATATATATTCAGTTCTATAATTAAAAAATAAATAGTAAACAATTATTACTAAGCTTATTATGTCCATTACCTTTATGAAAAGTCAATATTTAGAAGGTTCTAATACTTATAAATACACTTATTATTAAAAGCGAACTGTAAAGAGTAAATAACCATTCACCGTTGAATCATTAAACTGTGAATAAGGAAACATGTTGGAGCTCGTAAAGAAAAACATTAAAAACGATATAACAGCTTTGAAACCCTTGATTTCAATCTGCAAATTTATAGGAATTTTACCAAACATAAACCTAAAAAATATCAACCAATTTCGCAGCTCCAACGTTTTTCCTATCGGAATTACAATAATTTTTCTCGTTGTTTTTGTATTAACAACCATAGGAAAGCTTACCTATATGTACAATTACGTTGGTGAGATTATGTAATTATTAATAAATTAAGATAAATTTTGATATTTTTTGGTTTCAGGAATTACGGTTAAAATTACAGATTTATCAGTTGATATTAGTTTAACTGTAATCAACGTTTCATGTTTCATTGGTTTGAATCTTTGGAATGGAAATAATATACATAAGTTTTTAGTTAACTTGAGGAAACTGGATGAGAAATTTCGTTACGTCAAGTGCGTTTCGAAATATCCAAATTTCATGTTTTTCATCGAATTCTCATCGGTCCACGTATTTTACATTATACAATTATTAATGAACTTCACTTTGTGGTTCAATTCCATGAGTTTATTCGTGTATCAGCATTTCTTGTTGAGAGATATTCAACATTATTTCGTGATTATGCAAGTGATGATGATGAGGAACTTCGCGCTTTTGATCACTTACAGATACGAAATTCTTAATAAAATTTTCGCAAATATTCATATTACACGATGCAGGATTGTAAATAATAACGAATATTTTATTCCTGATTGGAGTATCCGTAAAGTTAATGAGACTTTCGAGAATTTGGGTGAAATTGTTTCTGAATACAATCAAATTTTCGGTGGACAATATTTCTTGATGTACATTCACGTTTTAGTTATCTTACTTTTACCTATAAACATGTGCTTCGTTTATGGAGATGGACATAATGATATAAGAGGTGTCCATTTCGGAACGCAGTTTATTCTACTTTGTCTGATTTGGTCCATTTTATCAGTTGTAAGATTTTAGTGAAATATTTAAAAAAAAAATTTTTTTTTTTCATAATTTCAGATATTGTCTTTGGCGATATTTTCAGTTGGAAGTGGTGTTATTGAGGCTCAAAGAACTTCGACTATTGCTTACAACCTATTGAGAGAATTACCTAATAACGAGAAGTTTTATTATGTAAGAAACGAACTTATGGAACTTGCCCATGCTTCCAGTAAATGCCCAAAGTTTTCAGCTGCAGGATTTTTCACTGTTAATTATAAAACGCTTTTTTCACTTTACGGTTCTGTTACTTCTTATTTAATTGTATTAATGCAATATAATAAATAAATATTCATACATTTTTTAAGCACAAAATTTAAATAATTTTTTTACATTTCTATTTTTATATATTAGTTTTTTTTTAATTTATAGTTAAAATAATTTCATGAATAATTTACGATTATTTTATAAAACTGCACAGATTATCAGAAATAATAATTAAATAAAAAATTTATGAAGTGTTAAAATATTTTGCTAATACCTAAGAAAATCTATATGAAAATTCTGTTATTGACTAAATATTAAATAAAGTTATAAATTTTGGTATAACTTTTATAAAAATGTTAATAAAATATTGTTCATTTTAATTTATATTAGAAAATAAAATATTTTATTAATAGAAAAAATAAAATAATATTTTAAGAAAACCTGAAAAAATATCCATATTTTTTTCGCAAATCATTTTTGAAATTAGAAATATTAGATTTATCCTAATTATTTACATTCAAAAATCTTTGGAATTAAAACTAATTAAAATTATTTAAATTTAATAAAAATGGATAGAAATTTAATAAATGTATAGAAAAAAGAAATAAATTCATAAAAAATTATAAAATATACAAATTAATTTATATTCTGTAATGATATTAATAAAATAACTTATAAAATCTGTAATTATTAAATTATGAATTATTTATTAGCTGAAACTAAATTTTGAGTATTATTTATTTATTTTCTGTACTTTTCAACATTTTGTTGTTTGTTAATAAAAAAATATTTCAATAAATTTTTGAAGAGAAAAAAATTGTTAGGAATAAATATACTTGAAGTTAATTAAATTAATGGTACATTTAGTAAACATTTTTTATTGACATCGTTAGGCTTATTAAAAGCTAATATACGGAAAGTCAATTTGCTTATACAAACAATGATATAGAAAACTGTATTTCTGAAAGAAAATATCATTCAACATTGCACCGTTAAACTCTGAATAAGGAAAATGTTGAATTTTCTAAAGAAAAACATTAAAAACGATATAACAGCAATAAACCCGCTGATCACAGTTTGCAAATTCATAGGAATTCTTCCCAACATAAACTTGAACGACATGAAAGAATTTAAAACTTACAATTTTATACCTGTTGTAATCACAGTCGTCTTTATCTGCTTATTCTTTATAACAATTTTTGGAAAGATCACTTATTTATATGATTCCGTTGGTGAGGTTTTTCAATTAATTATAAAAATAATTGTAAATTTTATAGTTGTTTTTCTTGTAGGAATTACAGTTCGAATTACGGATTTGTCTGTTGACTTCAGTTTTGCTTTAATCAACATCGCTTCTTTCATGGGTTTGAATTTATGGAAAGGAAACAGAGTGTATAAGTTTCTTCTGAAATTGCAAAAGTTGGATGAGCAGTTTTGCTTTGTCAAGAGCGATTCCAAATATCCGAACATTAAGTTTTGCATCGAATTTGCTTTAGTGCATATGTTTAGTTTGCTTCATTTCATCATGAATTTCACGCTTTGGTTTAATTCCATGAGTTTTTACGTTTATCAACATTTCTTGTTAAGAGATATTCAACATTATTACTTATTCGTAGAAGTGATGTTGATGCGGAATTTGGCGCTTCTGATTAGCTACCGTTACGAAATTTTGAACAAGATTTTATCGAATTTGAATATCACCGAGCATAAAGTTGGAAGATCGCCTGAAAATGTTGTTTCTACGCAATGGTGCATTCGGAAAGTGAATGAGATTTTTGGAAATCTCGATGAAATCTTTGCTGATTATAATGGAATTTTCGGTTGGCAATATTTCCTGATGTACATTCACGTTTTAGCTAACTTATTATTGCCTATCTACATGTGCTTTGTTTATGGAGATGGCAAGAATCACATAGACGGTGTCCATTTCGGAACGCAGTTTGTTATATTTTGCTTGATTTGGACAATTTTATCAGTTGTAAGTTTAATAACTAATACATTTTTTTCATACTAATTTATTTATTTCAGCTGTTGTCTTTGGTGATATTTTCAGCGGGATGGAGCGTTTCAGAAGCACGCAGAACCTCGACAATTGCTTATAAATTGTTAAGGGAATTACCGAATAACGAAAAGTTCTATTATGTAAGAAACGAGCTTTCGGAACTTGCCCAACTTGCGTCGAACAATTGTCCTAAAATTACGGCCGCAGGATTTTTCACTGTTAATTATAAAACCTTATTTTCACTTTACGGTTCCGTTGCTTCTTATGTAATAGTTTTGATGCAATATAATAAATAATTGTTGGCACTTTTCTTAATTTATAATCTTAGTCAATATTTCATTTTTGAACAAAATCTGCACAAAAACACTTAGTATTTTAATATAATATTATAATTTTTAAAATTCTAATTTTAGTGTTATTATCGCAATAATAAAATATACAAATAATTAAATAGTATTCTGATTTATTTTTAAAAATAAATATTTCTTATACATAAATAATTATAAGTTTTTCAATAAATGTAGATTTAAAGTACTTAACGGACGATTGGCGGATATATCCGCCCTATCCTTTATACATGTTAGTGAGAAACCACTAGTCTGTTTCAGTCGGAGCTTGTCATATATTTCTTTGGGAGAGGTTATAAATATTTGTTTTTGATAAAGTTTTGATTTACGCAACATAAATTGAAGAACGTAATAATTTTAGGTATAAATTTTTTAATAAATGAAATTAGGAAATATTAAAAAATATATATTTTTTAAAAGCATAAATTTTATAATAAAGGTTAGATGTTGTAATTGGGTTTTTTTTTTGCCTTTGAGCAAAATCTTGTAAATTCAAGAATTTCTTTTACTATTAAAAACCAATTATATTTTTTATTTAAAAAAAATAATGTTAAAACTGGCAATAATTATTTTTTCCTTTAATTTTTTTATTTATTAAAATATATTGCCCACGTTGGTCACCAAAAAAGATTAAATCCTGTAAATTTTATACAATTATTTTTTCTTAAATTAATCGTTTTTGAAATTTTTGTTTCTAATTGTAATTACTAAAAGTATTTTACTAATTCCTTGTATTGACATTTACGATGACAGCTGTCATTTTGCGACCTATTAAAAATGTTATGCGACTCATAGATTGATGCTTTAACACTTACGGTGACAGCTGTCATTTTGCGATCTATTAAAAATATTATGAGACTTGTATCGATGTTTTAACACTTACGGTGACAGCTGTCATTTTGCGACCGATTAAAAATGTTATAGGACTCATGCCTTATTTTTCTAATTTTATCGTTTATCGTTTGTAGTTTGATATCCAATTACTAAAAGTTCCTTAAATTGACACTAGATGACAGCTGTTATATCGCGACTCATTAAAAAAAAAATGAAAAAATGTAAATTATAAAATATTTTGATCCCTTAGACCAGAGTTCCTCAAAACTTCTTTTTCTCGCGACTCAATATAACTATTTGTAGTTGTAGTGAGAACAAATTATTAAAAGCATTTCAATAGTTTCTTGCTTTAACACATTATGACATTTTGCGAATCATTAAAAAAAGTAATTAAAAACTAGAGTTTTTTAATGTCAATTAAAAATAAATTATTTATTAAGTGCTTATTACGTAACAAAGTATTAAATCGATATGTTTACAGGTAAAGTAAATAATCGAGTCAATTAACTTAATGTGAAATAATATTGGATCACAGAAAAGATGTTATAGAACATTTCACTGCGGATGACTTTAGACATCGAATTGTAGATAAATGTGGAAAATAATGAATAAAAATATAAAAAACGATATCACAGCAATAAATCCATTAAATACAATTTGCAAATTTATGGGAATTTTACCTTGGATAAACTTGAATGATTATTCTCATTTTAAGACTTTACATTTTCTTCCTATCACGATGGTAATTGTAATCATCTCGTTATATGTGACTACAACAAAGGGGAAAATCATCTATTTGTACCAAGAAGTTGGTAAGAAAAAATAATTAAAAATAATTTAAATTATTATAAATTTCGTTTTTATTGTAGGAATTTCTGCTCAAATTACTGATTTGTTAGTAGATTTCAGCTTATTAGTAACTAATATTACTGGTTTGATTGGATTGAATTTGTGGCATGGAAAACGCGTGTTTAAATTTTTGGTAAATCTGCAGAAGCTGGATGAAGAATTCAAATCTTTCAAAATCAATTCCAAATATCCCAATCTTAAGTTTTATACCGAATTCGTTTTGATACACGTGTTCCTTGTATTGCATGTGATTATGAACATTACTCTTTGGTTCAACACCATGGATTTTTTCGTTTATCAGCATTTCCTCTTGAGAGATTTGCAGTATTATTTCGTTATTTTACAAGTGATGTTACTAAGGCATTACGGGCTTCTGATGAATTACAGATTTGAACTACTGAATAAAATGTTTCTTAATTTGAGTATCAGAGGTTGCAAAGCTGCTGGTGTCCAGAAGGATCCATCACAAAATCGATGGTCTGTGCGAAAAGTGAACGAGATTTATGGACGCCTCAGCGATATAGTTGAGGCTTACAACAAGATTTTTGGATGGCAATTTTTCCTGATGTACATCCACATTTTAGTTATTTTACTTTTACCAATTAACATGTGCTTCGTTTACGGAGATGGAGTGAAAGATATACGAGGTGTTCACTTTGGACCGCAATTCGTTATAATTTGTCTAGTTTGGTTCGCTTTATCAGTTGTAAGATTAAAACACTTAAAAAAAAATCAATAATAATTACAATTTTTTAGATATTATCATTTGCTATATTTTCAGTTGGAGTTTCAGAAGCGCAAAGAACTTCTACCATTGCTTACAAACTACTTAGGGAGTTACCAAGTAATGAGAAGTTCTTCTACATTCGAAACGAGATTTTCGAATTAGCTCAATTTTCTTCAACGAAATGTCCTGAAATTTCAGCCGCAGGATTTTTCACCGTCAATTTTAAAACGCTGTTTTCACTCTACGGTTCCGTAACATCTTACGTAATAGTTTTACTTCAGTATAGTAAATAAATATTATTTATATCACACAAATAAAATTTATGATCATTTTTTGTTGAGAAAATGTGAAATAATTGTTTTTAAAACATCAATTATTTATTCGAAAATAATTCACAAAACCATTATATTTTATAAATTGTTTGAAATAGAATTATTTATTTATTTAATAATTCTGTGTGGCCCAACGGCCGAAAGGTCTATGGCTTGAAATTTTTCTCTCCATAAAAATATCGTACATTTGATAATCTTCTTTGTCACTGCAATGGTCTCGACAGTAACTGGACTTTAGATGGAATTTGGCACATACGAAACATCTTCTCCAGGCCTAAAAATGGTATAAATAATATGTGAGTATAATTTAAATAAGGGATGACTTACAAGACTCCTATATCCTTCTACAATAAAAATCGCGAAGAAAAGTAACGTGAAAATTGATACACGCAGGGACAACATGTCGTGTTAAAGTGCTGAGAAACCGTTTATTAATTGCTATTGTATTACTTTTTTCTTATCTTGCCAATAAAATGTTACTACGAGTTTCGCTTCGGAACAAAACGATATTTAATAGTACATTGTTGTATTAATTAAAAAAAAAATGCGTTTAATTTATTTCTAAAATATATATATTTTTTAATTAATTAAGTTGTTGAAACAAATTTTGGTGGTTGCCAAAATTTAGAGATCAATATCTAATAATTAACAAATCGTTTATTTAAATATAAATTCCCAACACCAAAAAATTTTTTTTTAAAACATCTAAGATTATTCTGTAGTGTCCTTTGGTTTTGTAACATTCTTGTCCTGATTATCATTTTCTTTGAGAGAAGCGCAAATCTTTCTGCAAAAGTTCTTGTTTAGTTGCAGTTTGTCACAAAGGAAACATCCTGTTATGCACTAAAATCATTGAAATAATATGTGAGTGTTTAATTAAAATAATAGTTGACTTACCCCATCGGCTTGAGCGTCGAGAAATGCCAAGAAAAGTAATGTGACAATAGTTGCTTTTAGGTAAAACATTTTGGATGATTGTGAGGAGAAAACAATTCTGAATTACTTATATACTATTATTTCATGTTATCTTAGTTGTAAAGTTTAACATTTTGCTCACGACATGTGGACGAGCACGATTTTAGCTTCATGACAAAATGATATTTAATAGTAACTAATAAAAATTACATTTTAATCTCTAGTTTATTTCTAAATTTAGGTAACTTTAAATATTGAAAAAATATTAGATTGAAAATTGAAAGAATTAATTGTTATTTTATTTATTAAACTGTATGATGACTATCAAGTAAGAAGTGACGGATCCGAAGAGTTGGAACATATTTTCGTGGTTTATGAAGAAGTATCCAGCAGCTGAAAAGCTTAAGTTTAGTTTTGAAGCCTGCTGAGCTAAGAGCAAAAGTTGCTTTTTATTTTGCTCAGATTTCGTAAGTTGGTAAACTTCGTAGCAAATAACTACTGTTCTATTTTGCTTCGTTGGTGTTATCTCCAGTTTATTTCTAAATTAAGTGCAAACTATTGAAACAATATTAGATTAAAAATTGTTATTTTATTTATTAAACTGTATGATGACTATCAAGTAAGAAGTGACGGATCCGAAGAGTTGGAACATATTTTCGTGGTTTATAAAGAAGTATCCAGCAGCTGAAAAACTTAAGTTCAGTTTTGAAGCTTGTTGAGCTAATAGTAAAAGTTGCTTTTTATTTTGCTCGGATTTCGTAAGTTGGTAAACTTCGTAGCAAATAATTGCTGTTCTCTTAGCTTCGTTGGTGGTTGATTCACAAGCTGTGAATATACAAGAAGCTGTAAGCTGAAGGAAAAGTTTAATATTTTTTTTGTAAATAGTTAACAGACTTACAATAGGTAGCATTCCCCAAAAGATAGAAAACATCAAAATATCCACTCCGTAAGTATTTCCGGCGATTTCGGTTTGTCCTCCAGAATAAACGATTGATGAACTGATGGATAGAAGAATGTTGGAGAGGATGTTTAAATAGAGGAAGACGAATTGCCAACCGAAAATCTTGTTGTACTCCAAAATACTCCTAGTTAATTCCGTGTAAATTTCCGCAACTTTTTCCAAATCAACTTTTTCGGTTTGATCCGTTAACAAATCGTTGATAGTTTTAAATCTCCTTCTGATGAGAAGCGCATAATGCCTAAGAACCATAGCCAAAGTAATTATATGGTAGCTCTCGTAATCCCGGTAAGAAACTGTAAGATACAGCTTGTAACTAAGAGTATAGATCCAGAGGAACATATCCATTCCTACGAAACCAATCAGGAATATATGCACAAAAATTGCTAACTTGTAGAAGCTCCAAGGAACTTTTGGACTGTAATCATCTTTCATCTTATGCAATTTCTTATCCACATTCTGCAGACGCAGTAACATCTTTTGAAGCGCCCTACCGTTCTTCAACTTCAAAAACACAATTGAAGCAATCACAGGAAGAAACGCTGTTACATCATAGACTAAATCTATGTAATAGAGAGAAGGCACCAGGATTTGTCGGAGATTCGTGTTCTTCATATAAATCGTTGCAAGGAATATGCAAATGTGTACAGCAATCATCAAAATTGCTCTTAAATACGTTTGTCGATATTGCTTCTTAATATCTAATTTGGGTAAGATCAGCAATATTTTGCAAACTTTGTTCAACGAAATTTCATCCAAATCAGAAGTCATCTTCTCAATGTGTTGACTCGCTGTTTGTAAAGGAAATTATCGGTGTGACAACGGGTTTATTGGAATCCATCGATGTTCGGTCGCTTTAATATTAATTGAAGCTTTAATTGGGAAATGAGATGTTTGACTTCTACGTGGAGCGTTTTTATTCCTATTTCTTTTTCATGGAAGATTGTAATCGTAAAAGTTTAATGCAATGTATACTTTACGAATGGAATAATAAAACTTCTGCTGCCACCCAGGAATTACATTAAACGCGATTCACCGTTTCAATCCCATTACAAATGGAATTCATATGAATAGAAGAATTTTATACTTTATTTCATTTTATTATCGTCCTTAAAATATAATTTTATTTAAATCAATTGTAAGAAAAACAGTTTTTTTGACAGTTCAATATTAAAATTAGGTTAGGATTCGTTTCATCATATAGATGCAAGTAAATATTCATTGCATCAAGTGAAGTTAACATGAAAAACTCAGACTGTACGATACGGTTTCATGAACTGAAGTTAGATTTAGGTTAGGTTAACTTTTTTTTAGTTTATGCCACTCAATAATATATATTTTAGTAAGGTTAGGTTGAGTTTCTCGTTTGATTTATAATAAGTTTAGGTTACATCAATTTTCGATTTACAATAATTAAAACGATTAAATTTAGGTTAATATTTGGTTAGGTTAAATTTTGTCAGGTTAGGACTAATGATCAATAATCTAATGACTCAGGCTGTATAATAAATTTATCAAATTAGTTGAACAGAAAAGTTGGAAATGTTTTAGGTAGAAATAATTGGAAAAATATTATTTCAAGAAAATTTTGTAATCATCAAATTGTATATTCTTAATTGTGTAATGAATAATTTATTAAGAAATAACATGAAAGAACCTTAGAGTGAGACATACACAGAAAATCTTAGGATTAGGGTTATTTGTAAAGATTCAGATTGGGTTAAATAATATTAGGTCTTCGTAAAGTTTAGAATGTTAGAATAATGTAAGCTTATGTATACTTAGGAAGTAGTACAAGATATAATTCTTAATTTATTTCAGAACTTTATAAAATGACTTTAATCTAATGTAACAAAATTTATAGTCGAACTGAAAGATTGTCGTTTTATTCATTAAATTGTATGATTACTAATAAATAGGTCATTATTGATCCGAACATAGTAAATAACACTTTGTAGCTAACGTCGAAGAAACCTGCAGCTGTAAACCTAGGATGTCTGTCGCATGCTTGTTGAGCAAACATCAGCAAATCCTTTTTATATTCTGCATCAAACGAATTTTCTGATAGATTTTGTAGCAAGCAATAGCAAATGGTTGATGTCCTGTTTCCTTCCCTGGCTGCAGACTCGCATCCCGAGTAAATAAAAATACTCATCGTCTGAAATAGAAAAGGAAATAAAAAATGGTATGTATAAATATTAAAGAATCTTACAATTGGTAGTAAAAACCATAATATGGAAAGTATAAGCAAGTTCAAACCGAAGGTGGTTCCATCGATTTCATTGGATCCATACGAATAGAAGAGAGATATGCAAATGGTGAGGAGCAAATAGATGATTATGTTTATGTAGAGAGCAACGAACTGCCAACCGAAGAGTTCGTTGTACTCATCAACGCACGAGCTTAATTCAGTGAAAATCTTTATGATTTTCTTCAAATTCCACTCATCGATTTGCTGTTTCTGTTGCTTTAGTACACTCCCGAAATCGGAAATTAACATGATGCCTTTCGGTCTCCAAGCTTGCGACATGAGCAAATCATTGATGGCTTCATACTTCCGCTTAATTAAAACAGCGTAGTTCCTCAAAAGCATGGACAACATTAGGACGTGGTAATTCTGAATGTCGCGGAATATGTAGAATTTGAAGATGTTGAATCCTAAAGTTTGGAACCAATTGTTCATGTTGTACGTGGTGTATATTATGATGAAGATGTGAGCTGCTGTAAATTCAAGATAAAATCTCAACTTGTAGTTGCTTTTTGCTTCTGGTAATTGCTCATCTATTCTATTCAAAGTGTTTAAGAATCGAGTGAATCTATCGCGGTTGAGGATGTTGATTAAGATGATTGAACTTAAATTGGCAACTATTAGGGAGAGGTCCGTGGCTAAATCTATGATGGAAATGATCGGAACGATCAGCGATTTGATGAAGACTATTTTCCCGTAAGTATCAAATGTGAAGACGGAGATGAACACGAGGATCACGAAAATTGCGTACAGATGCGAGAAGCGGGGTTTGTTCAAATTGATTGGTGGTAAAATGGCAAGAGCTTTGCATATGTTGTTCAAAGGTGTGATCCATTCTATATCCAAGCATCTTCCCACGCGATTCATCTTCTTTGCACAACCACCACTAATTTCTAAATATTTTGCAATTACTTTTAAAGATTTCAACTATCGGGACGAGTTGCGTGACCGTTACTGTATGATATTTTATATAAATAACATTTTGTTCGAAGTGCACAACAAACATACACACCAATTATTTCGTCACGCCCCAAACGTAATGGAATATAGAATTTGCTGTGTCTATTCTCCGTTGATATCATTGTAATTACGTCAAGAATAACTAATTGGAGCTGAATATAAATTACTACTGACACATTTTGCTTCCAATGGTTCAAATGACATGTAACATTATTGATCGTCGCAATAATCTTCAAAAATGATCAAATTTGATGTAGTGATAACAATGCAGTATATAAATAGTAATTAATAAATAATACTTAACACTTACTGAAAAAAAACTAACGACTTTCCACTCAAAAAGTAATTACCTCAGTACAAACATTTTCTAAGATAATTCTAAAAAAAAAAATTCACATCCAAGTCTTTAAGTAAAATTTAAACTTAAAGTCTTCAAATAATAAGAAACATCTTTATTGAACAAACACCAAAGTCCGGTTTCAAACAATCCAAGATATCATCTATTTCTGATTACTGTACTTATTTCTAAATCCAAAATAATATTTATATAATTTTTATATTGAGTTGAATGGAATTTTTTTTTAATTAATATTAGTGGAAAGTCATGTAATTAATAATTAAAAATAATACTTAACAATTACTGAAAAAACTAACGACTTTCCTCTTAAAAAGTGATTACTTCAGTACAAACATAGGAAGATTTTTGGAATCTTTTATACCTCCCCTAATTCTAAAAAAAAAAAATTTTTTTCACATCCAAGTCTCTTTTAGTAAAATTTATACTTAAAGTCTTTGAATAATAATATACATCTTATATTGAACGAACACCAAAGTTTGGATTCAAATAAACCGTGATATCATCTATTTCTGATTACTGTACTTATTTCTAAATCCAATATAATATTTATATAATCTTTATATTGAGTTGAATGGAATTTTTTTTGATCAATATTAGTGGAAAGTCATGTAATTAATAATTAATAAACAATACTTAACAATTACTGAAAAAACTAGGGACTTTCCTCTCAAAAAGTGATTACTTCAGTACAATCATAGGAAGATTTTTGGAATTTTTTATACCTCACATAATTCAAAAAAAAAATTTTTTCACATCCAAATCTCTTTAAATAAAATTTATACTTAGTCTTCGAATAATAATAAACATCTTTATTGAACGAACACCGGAGTTTGGATTCAAATAAACCGAGATATCAGCTATTTCTGATTACTGTACTTATTTCTAAATCCAAAATAATATTTATATAATCTTTATATTGAGTTGAATAGAAAATGTTTTGGTCAATATTAGTGGAAAGTCATGTAATTAATAATTAATAAATAATACTTAACAATTACTGAAAAAACTAACGATATTCCTCTCCAAAAAGTGATTGTTGGAACCTTTTATACGTCGCAGAATTCATAAAAAAAATTTATATAACAAACACCAAAGTTTGGTTCCAAACAGTTCTATATATCAGCTATTTCTGCTTACTGTACTTATTTCTAAATCCAAAATAATACTTGTATAATCTTTATATTGAGTTGAATGGATTTTTTTTTTATCAATATTAGTGGAAAATGATGAAATAAAATTCAGAAGTTCACTAACTCAATTCAAAACTAAATTCTCAATATTTCTAAATTAAGATAATAGTAAATAAATTATAACTTAAATTTTAAGAACTTTTTGCCAATAAAAGTTGTAAATAATAAATAAGTATCATTTAGAAAATTTCAAATAAAATTTGTAAAAAAAATAAATAAAAAATGTTAATTTATAATTTTTTTAAGACAAATCTAATATATTTTTATTGATGAATTATTTGTATAAAACTTTTAGCAAAATACAATTTCATGTTTTTTTCTATTATTAAAATAATCGTTATTTTTATGTAAGCATTGCATAATTTTGAAAACTGAAAAAAAATAAACCTTTTCATAAAAAGTTAAAATTTTAGTTAAGTTTATTGCAAATAAATAATAAAATACATTTTTTAATGTGTTATGATTGTGTAAATATTTTTTATTTATTTATGATTTTTATGTATTAATTAGTTTTTGTATTTATTTGATATTTAAAAAAATAAATTATTAATTCAAAAACTTTAATCAATAATTTCTTGCTTAATTAATAAAGATGTAATTAGAGACAAAATAATGGTTATTGGAAATCTATATTTATGTGGGTCATTTTGTTCATTTATTAAATTGAATTAGGACTATGAGATATGAAGTGATGGATCCAATTAAGCCGAATAAAATGCTGTAATTAACAGTAAAAAATCCAGCGGCTGAAAATGTTGGACATTTGTTGGTAGCCAATTCTGCTAGTTCTTGCAATTCCACTTTATGATTCAAGTCGTCTTCAAGTTCTTGGAGAAGATTGTAGGTGATGACCGATGTACGTCTCATTTCTTCAGTTGCGTAAGTACAAGCAGAGAAAATAGCAATTCCGGTGATCTGAAACAGTAAAAATTTGTATTGATTTCAAATGAAGATTTAGATTGGTATATTTACAATTGGTAAAGACGCCCACATTATGCAAAGAGCAATCAGTTCAGGTCCATATTTGAATCCGCTGATATCTTTGTCTCCCGTTCCATAAATTAAGGCTAAGTTTATAGGTAGCAAGAGGTTCATCACGATGACCACGTAAAGACTGACGAATTGCCAACCGAAAATCGTGTTGTAAATATCAATCAGATTGGTTAAGTTAGCGACCTGCTTGGTGATTTTCTTCAAAGTCCAATGCGGTTTTGTCTTCACATTAGCTGAGATGCATCCTGAATATTCAGAGACGAAAATCTTGTTATTCTGCGTCCATTCTCCTCTCGACAAAATTCCATTTAACATTTCCATCCTATATTTGATGGCGTACGCGTAGTTCCTCAAGAGCATTGCTAGAACTATGATATAATAGTTCTGGAAGTCTCTTAGTAAAAAGAACTTGTAAGTATGTATTCCCAAGGTGCTCAACCATGTGTAAACGTTGAAGGTAATAAAGATGAAGATGTAGATGTGAATTAGTATCATTTCCATTACGAACCTTTTATTGGGATGCTTACATTTGCACGGAAGATACTGGAATTCGTGGTCTATTTTCTTTAAATTAGTTAAGAAAATGCAGACGGTGTTTCCATTCATCAAGTTGATACCTACGATGGAGACGAGGTTGGCCACAATCAAGGAAAAATCCGAACCAACGTCAATCAGGAATCCGGTTACAGTCATGTTTTGCTTCACATAAGCGAACTTTCCGAAGGTCGTGTAAGCGTACGATGATAAGAGGAGGCAAGTAACCACAGATCCATAAAAATACTTGCGTTTATAATCCTCGACGCTGCACAAGTTTACAGGTGGTAAAATTGCTATGGTCTTGCATAACGTGTGCAACGTTTGTATGGATCTGATGTTCGTTTTCGCGTTCAAGTTCAACATTTTGAACGCGACTGAAACCATGCTTTCCCGACTGTTACGTAATGTTGCTTTTTTTTTTCCTTAATTACATTATTCGAATACCGCGCACGCACAGCTTAATGATAGGAAACTTTCTGATGAAAATGAAATTCGCTATAAAGTGCGGGTACAGCCGGAAATTACTGCTCGAGTTTTCATTATGTAAAAAGGGTAACCCCAGGATGATTGCGTTCTCATGCGCGTACATATTTTGTTGTTTTTTCATATTCTAATTAGAGCAAATTGCTTGTTTGTGTGTATTTATTGAACGACTTTAATATCGCTAATAAAGGGACCGTTTTGTCGTTAAACACGTTTAGAAAAAATATATTCTGTTTGTCGTTTCAATAATTAAACACATCGAATTAGCTGAAATAATTTTTATGATAATATCAATAATTAAGTAGAAAATTGATATTCAACAGCTACAATATAATATTTATTACGCACTACTTGCTAATTAATTAATTTTTGATTTAAAGATCAAAATATATTTATTTTTGTAAAAGTGTAAATGATAATTTCAATTTGATTAAATTATTTTTGTTTAAAAAATATTTGAGATAAATGAAAATATTTCTTTTTGCAAAAAATAAGTAAAATAAATAAATCCATTATGTAATTATAATTTAAACTTTACAATTTTTAATGGTAACTACAAATTATACCTTTATTCAGAATTATTTCACGCAAAAAAAAAATCATCCCCTAAAATTTTTTTTTAACAAATCTCGATTTATTTCTTCTGTTTGTGCTATTTTATTACTTGCTTTCTTATAAATAAACCATAAAAATGATTTTTTATTAAAATCAATAAAAATAATTTTGTAAAGATAAATATTTATTATTCACATATTTCGATGTAGCTCAATAATTAAACGTTTTATACTGAAAAATTAGTAATTATGAAAAATACCGTAACTTCTGCAAATTAATACAATTAAATCTTGTTTACATAATTATTACATTATTACATTACATAATAATTCATTTGTGTTTGTCTTTGTTGTACTAAATTTAAATTTTAATTTGATTGACTAAAATTTTTGATTAAAAAAATATTTGAGAAAAATGAAAAAAAACCTTTTTGTAATAAAATTTCTATAAAATAATTAAAATAAATAAATCCATTATATTATTATAATTTAAAATTTACAATTTTTAATGACAACTACAAATTATACCTTTATTCAAAATTATTTCAAGCAAAAAAAAAAAATTTAGTCATCCCCTAAAAAAATTTTTTTTAGCCAAACTCGATTTAATCTTCTGTTTGTGCTATTTTATTATTTGCTTTGTTATAAATAACCCTAAAATTTTAATTTACATCAAAAACAATGCAAATAATTTTGTGATGATAAATATTTATTCACAAATTTTGATGTGTATTTTTACCCTTAAATGTAGCTTAATAATTAAACGTTTCATACTGAAAAAATAGTAAATATGAAAAATACCGTAACTTCTGCAAATTAATACAATTAAATCCTATTTACATAATAATTCATTTGTCTTTGTTGTACTAAATTTTAATTTCAATTTGATTGAATTATTTTTGTTTAAAAACATATTTGAGATAAATAAAAATATTTCTTTTTTGTAATGAAATGTCTATAAAATAATTAAAATAAATAAATCCATTATATTATTATAATTTAAAATTTACAATTTTTAATGACAACTACAAATTATACCTTTATTCAAAATTATTTCAAGCAAAAAAAAAAAATTTAGTCATCCCCTAAAAAAATTTTTTTTAGCCAAACTCGATTTAATCTTCTGTTTGTGCTATTTTATTATTTGCTTTGTTATAAATAACCCTAAAATTTTAATTTACATCAAAAACAATGCAAATAATTTTGTGATGATAAATATTTATTCACAAATTTTGATGTGTATTTTTACCCTTAAATGTAGCTTAATAATTAAACGTTTCATACTGAAAAAATAGTAAATATGAAAAATACCGTAACTTCTGCAAATTAATACAATTAAATCCTATTTACATAATAATTCATTTGTCTTTGTTGTACTAAATTTTAATTTCAATTTGATTGAATTATTTTTGTTTAAAAACATATTTGAGATAAATAAAAATATTTCTTTTTTGTAATGAAATGTCTATAAAATAATTAAAATAAATAAATCGATTATGTAATTATAGTTTAAAATGTACAATTTTTAATGACAACTACAAATTATACCTTTATTCAGAATTATTTTAAGCAAAAAAAAAATGATCCCTAAATTTTTTTTTTAACTAAATTCGATTTATTTCATCTGTTTGTGCTATTTTATTACTTGCTTTGTTATAAATAATTATACAAATATGATTTTCATCAAAATCGATACAAATAATTTTGTGAAAATAAATATTTATTTCTAAGTGTATTTTTACCCTTAAATGTAGCTTAATAATTAAACGTTTTATATTGAAAAATTAATAATCATAGAAAATACCGTAACTTCTGTAAATTAATACAATTAAATCCTGTTTACATAATAATTCATTTATGTTTGTTTTCGATGTACTAAATTTAGAAAACCGGGAATTGGAAATTGGACGATGGAATTGTTTTCATGCAGCTTAATTAGTGCCCATGGTGAGAGTACCGTTAATTGTAATGCCGGTCAAATATCCAAACGGCTTTGTTTCACACTTCGTAATCAGTGCTTCAATGAAAGTTTTCGTGCGGTTTTCTTACCTAAAAAAATGTACTTTAACAGTGTTAAACAATTTGCAAAATGTATCATATTTTCAATCATCTTCAACAAAATCCTTGCTGACGATGGATACGCAACTTTAAAAGCTGCTAAAGTATACTTTACTAAAGGAAGTTCAATTGGGGTAAGCTTATTTTTTAGAATTAGATTATCATATTTTTTGGTATAAATTATTATTTTTAATATTTTATATAAAATAAGGAAAATTTTAAAGGTAAATGTGAATTTTATTTTTTTTAGTATTAGTTTGTAAAAGTTGTATAAATTACATAAGATTGTATAAATTTCATAAGATGTATAAATATTTAAATGTTTTTTTTTAGATGCTTTTAGCTTTGGCTCTGCCTTTAGAAGAACCTTACAAAAATTCTTTTGTGGCCTACAATATTGAAGCTAACTTCAATTTACCTGACAATGCGACAGCTGTAGAATATCCACCTTTATTGGAAAGGGAAGCAAAATTCTTAAACAGGAAATTTGTATACAACTTAATCGAATCAAAAATGAAATCGTAAGTCCCTATTTTTTAGCTATAATTCAAGTTTTATTATATTTATTACAAAAAAAAGTAATTAAATCTACTAATTTAAATAACGGGGGCGCATTAAGCAAAGGGGCGGCGAAAATAATATAATTTTTAGAGGGCGCAAGATTTTTAATCAAATATTTATTATTGATAACTGGACAACACTTAGAAATCTATTAATTAAATTACCAATTAAATTAAATAATTATTAACTAATTTAATGATGATAAATCATTGAATTAATTTACGAATAAAAAAAATGAACATAAATAATCAATGTAAAAAAAAAATTCTTGAAAACTTTTATTTTTTTTTATTGAGAATAACCTATAATTAAAGTTTAATTATTTTTATTACAAAAAAGTAGTTAAATCTACTAATTTAAATAATGGGGGCGAATTAAGCGCAGGGGCTGTCAAAATAGTAAAATTTTTAGGGGGCGCAAGATTTTTAATCAAATATTTATTGTTGACAACTGGATAATACTTAGAAATTAGTTAAATAAATAACCAATTAAATTAACTAATTTAACCATGAAAAATCTTTGGATTAATTTACGAATAAAAATAATTAAACATAAATAATCAAAAGAAAATGTCGAAATTTTATTGAAAATTTAATTTAAATAATATTTATTGTAGAAAAATTATATATAATATAATGAATAAAATATGAAGTTTTTTTTTAAATTTAATTTTTGTTTAAAAAAATAAGAGGAAATGTAGTGTAGTGTACCTATACATAAATATATTTGTTTGTATAAGGTGTAATTATCACTCGTTAGTATTAATAAATATTGGTATTGTTGTATGTTTGCTCTTGTGGTTAGTGGAGATCGATTGAAACGTTTCTATTACAGCAATGGCGTTCCGGGCAAAAGCTGTCTTCTCAGAATCATCTGCGAGGCGTCATCTCACACCATGGACCACAACGGCGTTTTGGCCGATCTTCTACACGTACTTTTGACGTAAGAACTCATTAAAAAAAAACATTAAAATATGGAAAAATGTTTTGTTAAAAAAAGGATCACATTTTAATGATTTTGGTTGGAAATAAAAAATATTGATTGAGAAATTATGAAAAAAAATTTTTGTTTTCATAAATTTAATCCATAAAAATTATAAAAAATGATGTAAATAATAGGAATTAATAATTAGTAACATTTTAAAATTAATTTATTACTAATTTTATATTTTTGACATAAAATAAAATAAATAATTTTTTTAATGATTTTTTTAAGAATTAATTTATATTATTTTAACTTTTGTAATTATTTTGTTTTTTCTTTGGTTTTAGACCATCGAGTAGTAATGAAGAAGGAATATCCAAAGAGTATTACGAAGCAGAAGAACTTGGTGCATCTCATAATTGCGAAAAGTATAATAAAATCTGTAAAATTAGTTTCCTAAATATGTTTAGTTGGATCGGAAACGCTTTATGATATTGAATAAATCTTAGCTAATTATATCACACAATGTATCTTTTTATATAAAAAAAAGTAAAAAGTAAACTAAAATTGCAAAGAATAAAAAAAATAATAACTTACTTTTAACAATCATCATTACTTCTTTTATTAAATTAAATTAATGTTAATTTTGGACCATAAAACGGTTTCAAATTTTAAGTTGATTTTTATAGAAAAATATGTCCCGAAAAATACTATAATTAAGTAAAATTAAATAAATAAGTAGTTATATTCAATATAAATTATATAAATTAAAAGGAATTACAACATATTGTGGTAAAAATTAAATTTTAGATGTTTAATAATAAAATATCAAAAAAAATATATAAATCTGTTTTCTGAGATTATTATGAAAACTATTGTTAATTTATTTAAAAATAAAAATTTGTTATATAATAATTTTTAATTTTATGAATTTTTAGAAGAACTACATATACTTTTTTTTGAATGAATATTTTTTTTGGTATTCGATGAGATACAGGTAGAATCTGACGTAAATGTAATAACAGTTAACTCTTGTTAACACGTCCAGGTACATAAATTAACACCGAGAGCGTTCAACTAAATAATCTTTCCAAAGCGTGAAACGAAGGTGTCGCACTTCTTGTAACGATCAAAGAAGAAGAAAGAAAAAAAAAAATTACAAAAAAAATGCAGCATATTTCAACGCGCGTTTGTGTAATAAGCATACTTCTGCTGACGTGCACTTTAAGAAGGACGAAATCGGACGGCGAAAAAGGATCCATCAGGAATCCCATTAGGTTCCCATACGGTGATTGCTTCATGGGCGTGAGTACTTCAATTTAAAGCTTAATGCAGCATTTACGATGTTCATATTCTAGTTGTTTGTAGCGCTCGCTCTTCCATTGGAAGTGGACAATATAGACTTGTTCTTCTCTTACAACTTCGAAGGTAACTACGTGCTACCACAAAACGAAACAGAATGGGAATATCCTCCCATCATATCGAAATCCTTCAATATTGCAAGGAAATTCGTCTACGACGCCTTCGAATTCAAGTTAAAATCGTAAGTTTATTTTATTATAACATTTATATAAATAAAAATAAAATAATTGTAATTTTAGTAATGGTTTTCCTGGGAAACCTTGTTTGTTGAGAAGTATTTGCGAGGCTGCTGAATACAGCATGGACCACAACGGCGTTCTGGCCGATTTAATTCACATAATGCTGTCGTGAGTTACGCAATTTGCGAGATTGACACATTAAAACGCTTCAATCATCATTTCAGGCCGTCGACGTCGAAAACGGAAGGTCTGCACGAGTACGAGAACGCCGAGAATTACGGAAGATTACATAAGCACTGCAAAAAGTATAGGAAGAAGTGTCCCATCAGCGTGCTCGACATGGTTTCTCATATAGGTGATGTAATTCAATAAAATTAAGAGTAAAATAAAAAAATTAAAAACATAATTTTTATTTATTTTTTTTATTAAATTTATTCATTACAAATAATGTAATAAAATTGAAAAAGTATACAAAATTATTTAATATAATAAAATAAAGAAATTACTTAATTAATCAAAATTGATATTTGAAGTAAAATTACAATTAATACTAAAATTTACTGTAATTAATGAAAGTTTGAATTTTACTGTATGTTTCCAGTTTTAGAAATTTACGATATTTTTCTTAATTTTAAAATTTATGGTATTTTTCTAGTTTTTGAAATTTACAGTATTTTTCTAGTTTTTTAAATTTACGGTATTTTTATAATTTTTGAAATTTTCATTATTTTTCAAGTTTTTTAAATTTACTTTATTTATACATTAGAAAGTTAATAAATAATACAAAAACTTCTAATTTATTTTCACGTAAAAATTACGTAGCAATTTTTATTAAATTAGCAGAAATATATGTGAATAAGTGCACATATTGCGTATGCAAAATGACACACTCAAGAGAATAATGAAACAATGTACAATGTGCATGTACAATTCATATTTCAGTCTATATTCAAATTCAATATTCACGAAACACGTGCGGTATAATTAAATAATTGTTATATAATTGCATACAATAATAATATTCTGTAATATTTCACGATTTTAATAAATTATTTATGAAACTCGTGTTGTAATGGATAAAAATAATAATGTAAGATTACATCACAAATTTCACCAGTACTCAATACTAGTATTATTTCTTATAAATTCACATATATAAAATTATTATTAAAATTACTATAATATTATTTTTTTCTATTAAAATATAATTTTTCTGAGTACAAATTTAACTGAATATTATTATGTCCGATTCTTGGAAAATACTGTGTCTATATGAAAATACTTGAAATTATTATATTTTCTTATATAATCAATAAATTATAATAACCAATGATAATAAGAAATGATAATAAGCAACAACATGTTTTTAAAGGAAATAAAACGAAAATCGGGTACAAAGTACAAAAAAGTTTTCGGATAAATTATTTATCTGTATTATAAATAAATAATTTACAGATATGAATAATTGAAATTACTGGTATAACTTTGTTAAAAAAATTAACAAATTTGTGTATTTTTAAAAAACTTTACGAAGAAAAGTATTATTTCTTAAAAATATTATTATTCTAAAATTTTCTTTCATTATTTTTTTTTTGGAAATTTCTAAAAAAGACTAAATATTTACTATAAAAAACTAAATAATCTTATGCAATTATTCTACAGAGTTTTACTTTTAAATAAAATTACAAAAAAAATCAAGATTTTTTTTGATTCCAAATGGCTTTACTTTTTGCTCAATTTTTTCTTTTAGTAAATATTTATCTTCTGTAATGTTAACCACTTTTCGTCACGTAAGATATAGAATATTAACCACTTTTTCCAACAAAATGATGCCACAAGTTGTGATTTGACGTGAAATCTTGCTTGCGAAAATGTAATAAAAAAATGTTGATATATTGAAAACATTGTTTGAAAATTAATTATTCGAAACATATAATACTGGAAAAGTACGCGAAACACGTATAAAATATTTACAATAAAAAAAATAATTTCGATACATTAATTACAAAAATAAATAAATCATGAATATTATTATCAAACTGAACGTATTATATTTGCGTGTTTCCGTGTAAAAACATAAATATGTATGCTTATCATTTGCGTATAAAAACTCGCGTTTTTAAATCAAAATCAGTAAACGCACTTTACACTTCTCAGAGAATTACCATTATTTTTGCTGAAAAAACGATAGATTCATACAATTTGTAAGCAATTTATTATGAAAATTAAGTAATTTTTTAAGTAAATTAATTTGTTTTCAGTTGATTGTGAAAATGGATTTCGGTGATATGTTGGAAATACAGAAGATCCAAAATTTGTTGGATAATATTTCGGATAACGCGTACAACTTTTTATATTTATTGTACATTGTTAACGTGTAACTTCGAAGTGTTCAATTGAATTGTATTACAACAATCAGGTATGAAGCTACTGATGTTATGATGGTTAAAACCATGGTGTAGTCTACGGGAAAGAAGCCAGCAGCTGATAGTATTAACGGTCGGAAGGATATTTCTTGCACCAGGAAATTGAGATTAGTCCTTTCGTTGGAGTTGGTGTCCACTGGAAGGAGACACAGGATCTTGTAGGAAATCAAGAGAGTTTCTTGGCTTTTATCCAAAATTTTGTTGGCTCCAGAAGCTAAAATAACGCAGTATATCTACAATATATGAAGTTTAGGTGTTAATTAAATGATTTATCTTGAAGTTCTTACAATTTCCATGATAAGCCAAAGGACGTAAACGGTTATATTAAAATACTTGTAATCGCTCATAATTGAAGATTTCTCGATTCCATAAATGATGATGTTGTTCATGCTTAATAAAATCTGAACTATAGTTCTTATACTGGTAAAGAAAATTTTCCATCCAAAGATATTGTTGAAGATATCTATCAGTTCCGTGATTGCAGTGTAGATTTGCGGAGCAGTTTCTATGCTTCGGTCTGTGAACCACTTGTATTTCTTCTTGCTGTGATCCACCTCATTTCCCATAACCTGCAGCTTCTTATCCAGAAGAAAATTTAAATGCTTCAAACGTACAACTATGGATAGCAAGAAGTTATACTGAACCAGGCAAGATATGGTCATGAATAACGATTGGAAATATTCGTACATCGAATATTGGAGTAGACTCAAACCGTGAATGGAAACTTGCACGTAAATCTCCAGAACTATAACGGTTATCATTAAGATGTTGATGGTAGCTGTTTCGAGGTTCATAGATTCCTTATTGGACTTCATGTAAAGGCTTTGGTCTACTGAATGCATGATCCTGAAGAAATCCTTGTACTTCTCTTGATTCCACAGTAGAGCACCTAAGATTGTTGAAGTGCAGATGAAGTACGTTCCGAATTTGAAGAGGCAGTTTAGGACGATGACGTTCGTTTGCATAGTCGGAAAGCGATACGTCAAGTCACCGTAAACGTTGTACACTGAACCTAAGACTGTGAACGCGAATAAACCGAATCTGTAGAATCTGTTGCAATTCGAACTAGACTTTCCTTTGAGAGCCTCGTATTCAGGAACTATACCCAAATAGTTGGCTAAAGTATAGAAAGCCCTATTGTAGGGCATGTTTATTGTCGTAAACATCGTGTGGAAATGAATTTATGTATTCAATTACTTATTATTGCCGCTCGTTAATGTGTGACACAATTTATTCAAATTGAATTTGTTGTTGACGATTGCCGGCGTTTCATAATTAATAATATTTCGCTAATTTTCGATCCACTACAGTTTTCCTTTTCAGAATTACGTAGTCACGCGATATTTCATGCAGCCTTTATTTTCATTTCACGTGTCATAAATAATGCATTTATGATATATACTTGCTGCAATTATACACCACCTAGATAATAATAAAGTAAACAATGAAAGTGTACCAAAAACTTGGATTATATTTGAGGTTTTGCTTTATTCTGGATGTTAAAAGATTTTCATATTCATTAGAATTAGTCATGCAAACTATACGAAAAAATCTGGTAAGATTTAATACTTTATTCTGATACTTTACTTGACGCACTACATGTACGTTCATTTGAACATAGTGTACGTTCACATGAATATAGTGTACATTCATGCGAACCAAAAGACAAGTTCATACAAATAACTGTAAATGCATTGAATTCATTGAATTTTTGTCATGCAAACTATATGAAAAAATCAGGTAAAATTTAAAACATTATTCTGATACTTTATTGGACGCACTACATTCTAAATTCATTTGAACATAGCGTACGTTCATATGAATACAGTGTACGTTCATATAAACATAGTGTACGTTTATGCGAACCAAAAAACACATACATACAAATGACTGTAAATGCATTGAATTTATTATATTTTTATCATGAAAACTATATGAAAAAATCAGATAAAATTAATACATTATTCTGATACTTTACTTGACGCACTACGTTCTAAATTCATTTGAACATAGTGTATGTTCATATAAATACAGTGTACGTTCTTTTGAACATAATGTACGTTCATGTGAACTAAAAAACACTTACATACAAATAACTGTAAATGAATTGAATTCATTGTAATTTTATCATGCAAACTATTTGAAAAAATCAGGTAAGATTTAATACATTATTCAGATACTTTATTGGACGCACTACATTCTAAATTCATTTGAACATAGTGCACGTTCATATGAATACAGTGTACGTTCATTTGAAAATAGTTTTGTTCATGCGAACCAAAAGACACGTACATACAAATAACTGTAAATACATTGCATTTTTGTCATACAAATTATATGAAAAAACCTGGTAAGATTTAATACATTATTCTGATACTTGATACTTGATACACTACATTCTAAATTCATTTGAACATAGTGTACGTTCATATGAATACAGAGTACGTTCATTTGAACATGGTGTACGTTCATTGAAACTATTTTGATACTTTACTTGACGCACTACATATGAACATATTGTACGTTCATTCTAATAAAAAGATACGTTCATACAAATAACTGTAAATGCATTGAATTCATTGCATTTTTGTTCTGAAAAATTTTGTAATAATTTCTGCACTAAATATTTTTTTTGTGAAAACTAAATATTTATACTATATAAAATCACGTTTCATCGTTTCAATTTTCTTTAGATAGCACGTATTAATTATTTTAAGATAAATTCTGACCTTATCTGCAGTTACACGTCAATATTAAAATAGTGTACGTTTATGCGAACAAATAGTACGGTCATGCGAACATTATGTAGGTTCAAGTGAACGAAAAGACACGTGCGTACAAAATAATTTAAATATTATTGCAATGCAAATAGGCTTTATAAAAATATGTACATACATTTGAATACATAATATAATTAAATTAAATCCGTATTTTTGTGCCAACAAAATTTGTATATTATATAAACAGTCACTATTAATTTTAACATACATTATAATTTATGAAATGTAGTAGAAGGTAAAATGCATGTTCGTATGAATATAGAGTACGTTCGAGTGAACAAAGGAACACGTGTATACAATCGTAAATGCATGCAATTATATGTAAATTCATTGTACAATTCAAATATTGTAGTTTTTAACGTAAATTCTATATTAAATTTATAATACAAATATTATTTTTTTGTACAATTGGAAAATGCTCACATAAATCACTATTTACGTAATGTTAAGTTAATTACAAAATCCTTTTATATAAATTACAGAAATCAATACATCAATACACGCAATAATAGCATTCCTGAAATGAATCTCGGGCGTGTCACAATGCTGAAATTCAAAGAAAAAATTTATAATAATTTTAATAAAGTGAAAACATGTATTAAACAAAAATTTAGTATAAAATTTAATATAACAAAGTTGAAATTCACTAAAGTTAATTTATACACAGTATACGAAATATTTGGGTTACAAATACCAAACATCGAAAACTATAATGGTTTAAGTGTAGTTTACATTTTCTATACTTTATTTTTGATAACATTATATGGAATTACATCAATCGTGAGTGTATTAGAAATAAATAAATCTAAAGAACGTTCCGGAGAAAAAATATTTTTGTCAGTGAAAAAAATAATTTTCTTATTGCTTTACATTATTTCCGTGCTAAATTCAGTGATTTTCCAAAGAAAAAACCGAGTGAAAATTGTGCAAAGACTTGGAAATATTAATATGAAAACATTTTTGGAGATTTACAGTTTTTCATTATTAATTTTCTTACATTTAATACTAGAAATTAAATACAATTTATTTGTATCTTCGATTGATCTTATAACATCTTCATTGATAATTTGCCAAATCAATTATTTGGTTCTCACTTTACGCGATAAATTCGTGAGTTTAAAAAAAGATTTCCAAAGTGTTTCGAGTGATTATAAGACTAGTAAAAATTTTAACAATAAGAGTATTTTGTGTTACAATGGAGATTTCATAAATAGTTTGAAATATCATCATGAGTTTTGTGATGTTATGGATGAAATTGGTGATAGTTTTGGAGCTCAAATAATATTGATAATATTAGTGTTAATTATAATTTTAATACAGAATTTGATTGCGTTTTTAGAAATAATTTTTGTTAACGATTTCGAGAAGTTTCATGTGTTTTTGGAAGGTATCATAGCTATGGTAGGCAACTGAATTTACACGCTTGTATTAGCGTAAAGTATATCTTTAAAGAGCATTTTTCAGGAGATGTCTATAATCCTTTTTGCAAGCTGTGATCAAGTTTCTAAAGAAGCTAATGGATTCGTGCATGTTTGTGGAATTATAAAGTTGGAATTGGATTTAGAAGATCTTAAGTACCAAATGGATCTTCTCATCGCGCAGATCGCATTCCGTAAACCATCGATTACAGCTTTGGGAATACGCGTTAATTTGAAGACTTTCATATTTACGTTTACAAATGGTTTAATCTGTTTTTTGCTGATAATTCAGTTGTATTTTTGATTTCAGTTTTTTGAACCCGGAAGAAAAGTGAAAAGTTAAAAGTAAAAGGAATTGTCTTTCGGGATTATTTTACTTATTGATCGCGTTCGGATTAATTGGGTCGATAATGACTTGAAATATTGCTGCTCTGAGAATAGATTGAATTATTTATGGTGATCAGCTTTTTCCAATCTCGTAATAGCCTCTTATGGTCCTGTATGTATTATTAACATATTATGCCCTGGTTTCTAGTAGATTCCTAGATGTAAAGCTCGAGATAGCTAAGAACACAATTTATTGCGAGGAAGAGAATAAAGAGGAGGCTTAATGGGAACTTAGCTTCGTAATTTTCAGCCATAAACTATGAGCTTTAGCTTCTTTTATTGTTATACACATTTTTTTAATCTCCTCGTTAAAGTCTCTTTATTTAACAAGTAACTCGTAACTTAGTTTACATTTTATTAATAAATTATGTATATTTTAGATCTCAAAAATTATTGATATTACCAAGATGATTAAGATTTTATACTTTTGTACGTAATAAAATGAAACGCTGCGACGATAACGAGGTGAGAAAACTGTTCATTTTGCGCTTATTGTCATCGCGTTCATTACGTATTCACGCACTTTATTGAATCGGCAGCATTTCCGATATTATTTCATAATTATATTTAAAATCAACAGTTTATGGTCACGATGTGCCTTTCAAACGTTTCTGTTACATAAATACTCAAAATACCTACAACTAATTGCAAATATTTGCATTTGATTTGCTTAAAAATCACATTATATAAAATTCAATATTAAAAATATTATCAAATTAAATAATTTTATGTATTAAGAATTAAAATATTTATAATATTAATAAATTTAGTTTCCTAATCACAATTGACAATTAAATATGAATACAGATTTAAATATTTAATTGAAAAATTACATAATATTATTTTTCGAATTATTTTCATGTGATTACAATTTTTTATAATTTGAAAATGTGTAAAATGAAATAGAATAAATAATTGTAATTTTACTAAACTTTATAATATTTAAATTTATTGAAATTATTAACTTTGTTAAGTTTTATATAATATTATTTTTGGTTTATTTTTGGTCTATTGGCAAAAAAAAAAAAATTTCACTTTTCATAAACGTGTGTGTTTTTTCTTTAATTCAATCTAATGGAAACCAGTTTACAACTAATAAATGCCATAAAGAAATTGAAAATAAAGATGTATAAAAATCTGATATAAATCAGAGGAATATATATTTCTTTATATTATTCTTGGAAAATCTCCGATTATGTGAATTTCAATGGCCTTTTATTTGCACTCCGAATATCGATTAAAACATAATTAAAATATTATTAAGTCCAATTACGCCCGTCGTCAATCTTAATCAGGATTCCAGAAACGGTAATTAAAACCACTCGAGCTGCACGCGAAGATCTCAAGCCAGATTTATATGTAATTTCCTAAAAAAAAAAATAAGAAAATAAAGAAGAGGAAAGATATTATATTTACAACCCAACCTTTATGAAAAAATACAAAAAAAGTAATATAAAAAATTTTACTTTTAATATTTTGATTAATATTTTTTTTTTTTCAATTATTACAAATTATTTATAAAACTAGATTTAGAATTAGAAAATAATAAATATTGGTTACTAAATATCTGATTGAAAATTTGAATTAGGTTAGATGTAATTTAGATTTGCAAAACATGTTTTTGGTGAATAATAAATTGTAAGTATTTCAAGAATTTCAAGGTAAAACGTTTTGAATTAATTAGACGTAATTTTGATTTACAAAACGCGATTTTGCTGAACAATAAACAGTAGTTAGTGATTATCTGATTGAAATTTTGAATTAGGTTAGATGTAATTTAGATTTGTAAAACATGCTTTTCATGAACGATAAATTGCATTTAGAAAATGTGCCCTAAAAACAGATTGAATCATTAAAAATAATTTATGAAAAATATGATAATTTCTCAAATGTTCAACTAAATATTTATGTAATTAGCGTAAACTTATGTTAACATAAAATGTAAATGTGTTATATAAACATGAATAAAATTATCATTTCGTTAAGTATTATTATAATTGTTGATTAATAAATATCATATGAATTGTTAAATTAGAAATCCAATCATTAGAAAATATGTTAATTATACAAAGTAATTTATATAATTATTTGTAGTAAACACGTGTTATCAGATATTTTCATGGGTTATGAATTCAAGTAGTTTCATTTAAATAAATTTACATTTATAAATAAAATTAATACCATTCAAGTTTCGCAGATTTTTTTTTATTATTTAAAAATTAATACTTAATTTATAGCAAATTTTTTTTTTAATTCATTATTTTTATATCATACTTTCTACATTTTTCAAGTCGAAATGAGACCCAAATTTTGTATGAAAAGTTAATAATTTTAGTCTCCTAAAAAAAAAATAGATTTAATTGTAGTTATTAAAAATTGTCTTAATTCTAAAGTATTTCAATTTGTTATTTTTTAATAATTCAAATATTTTTTAAATGTATTACAAAAAAATATACTTTTTTTATGACAAAGAAAAATTATGTAAAATATAATTTTTCTTTTATATATATATATTATTTTTTATTATTATTTGAGAAAAATATGGAAATATATTGAAATTGTTGAATCCACAAGTTTAAATTTTACTTGGTTGAAAATTTTCAAACAATTTCAGAAATTTCAATAATTTCAATGGTTAGTAATATTTTTGCATAAAACAATAATATGTGAGATTTTAATTATAATTAATTGCATTGATATTATTTGCGAAATTAACAAAATTTTAAAATATTATAATTTGACAATCCGAAGTTTTTTTTTCCGCATAGAAAATATAATTTTTCTAATTGAGTAAACATTTTCTAATATTATTAAAAAAAAATGCAATTTAAGTTATATAAATAATAAATTATTAAAATTGCGTCTAAAATATTTTAAAAAATATGAGAAAATAATAAAAATTTGAGAAATAGTAATTTAAAAAAAATAAGTTTCATGAATAATAAATTATTAAAAATGTGACCTAAATCCAGTCTTAAATGTTTAAATTGATAATGAAAGTTTGTATATTAAAATTAGTTTTTAAAAATTTAATAATTTGTGAAATATAAAAAAAAAATATTTTAAACTTAATTTTTCCTAATTAATTAAGCATTTGAAAACCTGTTAAAATTGTTTGGAATTAATGATTAGTTTATGAGTATTTTTGGAATGTAGTTGCTTGCATAATGACTGTAGTTATTTAATGAAAACAGTGATAATTTAATTAAGCCCGTAAAAAAATGGTTTATTAAATGAAATACCGCAAAACCTGCTCGAACCAGTCAATATAATATTTAAATTACCAGTTCGCTATTTATAGGAAAGCATTATATAATTGCGCCGAGTCCAAAGTGGGCGATATGCCTATAATCATGCAACATATAACCTTAATTATTTTCGGAAAACGAAAACTCACGGGAGTTCCAGCGATAATATTAGTGTGTATTACAACTAAGTGCGTCTGATTAAAATGCGTAATTAACGTAAATTGATCAATTATTGCAGATCTGTCAGGAGCAACTTTGTAGCGATGCAAAAGAAAATACGTTTTTTTTTACTCCTTTCGCGCAGAAAATCAATTACGGTTTATTTTAATTGCTTTTAAATCATGTAATGATTTCGGAACGCACCGTCCGGATAATTACCGAATTAAGCAATTACAGTCGATCCACGTATTATCTTCCATAATTATACAAATAAATATTCATTAATTTGTTTTAGCGGAGAAATTCCCGCTTCCATTCCTACTTCATCTCATCTCATTCTCATTCGTTCCTCCGCTTTCGTTTCGCGGTGCTGTTTTCTTTTCTTTTTTTTTTTGGTTGTTTGTTTTTTCTTTTTTTTTTCGTTCCTCCAGTTTACATTTTGGTTGAATGCATTTCGGTCGGAGCTGCTTCTGCTGCTTCTTCTTAGGTTGTTAAACGTGATCCAACTGGGACTGCGACAGCTTTATCGGTAGCTTATTTCTTTTGGTAATGCCTGTGTGTTGGTGGTCGCTCTGATGGCAACAAAAAGAACAACCTTTATAATTGATGTTGCACCACACAGAGATTTAATTTATATATCAACTCTACCTCTGAAAGTCAACCCAACAACAAGAAGAGGAGGATGGGAAATGAAGCGAGAGGAAAGGAGCGGTGTGGAAGAGGAGGCGGAGAACGGACGAGAAGGAAACGGAGCCAAAGTATGAATTGTTCATATACGCTTATATTTATTCACTTTTAATTCCATTCTTCGGACGGTATAGCAACTGCTGTTGGATGCTGCAAGAAACTTATTACTCACTATCATGGAACTATTATATAAAAGTTTATTTAATTATTTCTTTTACAAAGAAATAGAAAAATAATTATTTTTATTACGATATTGAATTTTATTTTCTCAAAAAAATAAGCAGTATGAAAATTCATGAAAGTTTCACCTAAATTATTTTAACTGCTGTTGGATGCTGCAAGAAACTTATTTCTCACTATCATGGAACTATTTTATACAGCTTTATATAATTATTTATTTTTTCAAAGATATAAGAAAATAATTATTTTAATTACAAGATTGTATTATATTTTCTGAAAAAATAAGCGATATGAAAATTCATGAAAATTTCACCTAAATTCAATTAAATTTTATTTCATATTTACAAAAAAAAATATGAAAATTATTAATTTTATAAATAATTTCGGAGGAGATTGAACGAAACTTATTACTCACTATCTCTTAACTATTTTATACAGGTTTATTTTTTATTTTTTTTAAAGATATAAAGAAAATAATTATTTTTGTTACGAGATTGAATTTTATTTTCTCAAAAAAATAAGCAACATGAAAATTCATGAAAATTTTAACTAAATCAATTAAATTTTATTTCATATTTACAAAAAAAATATATGAAAATTATTAATTTTATAAATAATTTCGGAGGAGGTTGCAAGAAACTTATTTCTCACTATCATGGAACTATTTTATACAGCTTTATATAATTATTTATTTTTTCAAAGATATAAAGAAAATAATTATTTTAATTACAAGATTGTATTATATTTTCTGAAAAAAATAAGCGATATGAAAATTCATGAAAATTTTATTCCATATTTACAAAAAAAAATATGAAAATTATTAATTTTATAAATAATTTCGGAGATGGTTGCAATAAACTTATTTCTCACTATCATGGAACTATGTGTACTTAATATCTTCATTAATATCTTCAGAAATATTGTTAAAAAAATGCTAAAAAAAATTATTATATGAAAAATAAAAATAATAAAATTAACAAAGAAATAAATACATTTAATTAATAGTTTCAGAAATGTTCACATTTTTTTTTTCAATAAATCAACAAGATTTGAAATTTTAAAGAAATTTACATTTAAGAAAAAAAATAGATGCATGTAATTAATATATTCAGAAATTTTCATAATTTGTTTTTAAATAATTCAACAAGTTCAACAAGAACAGAATTTTTTATTTAAATTATTGAAACATTCATGAAAATTTCACTGAAACTATATAATAAATTTCAATTAAATTATCAATTTTATAAAAAAAATGTAATAAAATAATTAATATTCTAAAGCTGTTATTATATAAAAAGTAATTAAAATCTTCAGAAATTTTCATTTTTTTTTAATAATATTGATGAAAATTTCAGCTAAATCAATTAAATTATTAATTTTATAAAAAAATGTAAAAATTTAAATGTTAAAAAAAAATTCTAAAATAATTTAACAATATTTTTACTTTTGCGAAAACGAATATTAAAACCAGTGGTATTTACTTAATTAATACTTACATAATATAATTTCACAACTAATAACTATACTAATTATCATATAAACTAATTCGATTAATTATAATTAAAATCTAATATTATCAGTATTTGCAATTATTTTTCTAGAAAATTTATGTATTAACATTAGTGCCGCTAGTATTTTCAAAAACTTAACTCAACTACTGCCATACGATTTTTCATATTTCCTTTTGGTTTTACTATGAAAAATACATATAAACAATTTGTAGAAATTTATAGTACCTTTAATGTTGTAGGTTTTTCAAATTTGAGTTTGCTTAAAAAACATAAATAATTTGGAGAAATATGTTTGGTAGAAATATGTTTTTCTATATTATTTTTAGTTTGAAGAGTTTGATTTTTGGTATATTTAAAAAAAATACATATAAATAATTTGAAGAAATGTGTATTTTCATACTCACACTAGTGCCATAAGATTCTTCATATTTCGTTTTATTGTTACTTTGAAAAATACTTATAAACAATTTGTTGAAATATGAAGTTCTATATTAGCTCTAATGCTATAGATTTTTCAAGCTTGGGTTTGGTTTTATTTAAAAAATAAATAGAAACAATTTACAGAAATATGTATTTCTATATTCATACTAGTGCCAGAAAATTTTTCATATTTCATTTTGTTTTACTTTGAAAAATATATAAACTGTAGATTCTTCAAGTTTGGTTTATGTATTTCCATATTAACTTCAGTGTTTCAGTTTAAATTATTCTGTAGTGCAATTTGTTATTATTAATTAGTTTTTTTTTATCAAATTATATTAGATACTAATTTTATTAAATTATTTTCAAACAATCTTTTAAAGTAATAAATAAAACTAGTTATGAATTATTAATTTTTTAAACAAATTACATTATGTTTCCTTTATTTGTATATATTTCTTGTTTGTTTAACAAATTTAGTAGTTGCGTTATCTAAAGTAATAATTCAAACTGTAATTACATGTATAAACATTTTAAATATGCACAACAATAGCTTTTGCTTTTCTAAATGATGGATTATGTAATTTAATATACTTTTTAATTTTATCAGAGATAATTAAAAGTGTTTTTCAAAATATAGTTATATAATTAGAAAGAAATAAAGTTTCCTAAAAAAATCTTAACTGTGATTTTTTCTTTTAAATGTTTAAATAAATAATATTAGTTTTCATTATATTTCTACCAACATTTTTATAATTGTAAGTAAATAAAGTGAATTTAAAAAATAATGATTGTAATTTTCTTCCAAATTCTTTAATTTTGAATAAATTAAATAAATTATTAATTCTTAGGCACAAATAAAAATTTCTAAATAATTTTCAAACAATAAACTTATGTTTTAAAAATATGTTAAAATATTTATTTAGCAATTATCCATATATTTTAATGAAGAGAAAAATATAGAAATAATTAATAACAAAATTTGAACAATTATAAAATAATTACATAATTATAATCCAAAAAAACAATAAATAGATGAAAAATTGTATCAATCTACAAATAATATGTATTTTCGAACTTAATTTAATTAAAATTATTAAATATATAACAAATATATTTGATATTCACTTAATTAAAAGAGTTATTAGGGGACACCCGGGTTTGAACCGGGGACCTCTCGATCTGCAGTCGAATGCTCTACCACTGAGCTATATCCCCTTTTTATATGTTATTAAAAATAACTATTTTCAAAATAATTGCAATATTTATATATACTTAACTTGAATTTCAGATTTACGTACAAACTTCTTTAGTATTTATATTTATAAAATTGTGATTAATGAAAATCACTATTAATATAAACAACTATTATTCATAAAATTATATAATTTTTCGAATTAGAATTAACTGCAAAAAAATATGCATTAATTGACTTAAGTAATATATGTGTAGTGTAAATGCGCGAAGAAGTGGACGGTACTTTTTTAACTAAATGGTAGTTATTTACACTATAAATCCCTAAAAATATAAGCTAAAAATATATGTGCGGGCCTTAAAAAAATCATGACTGTGTCGGGTGCGGCCCGCGGGCCGTCAGTTAGAAATCACTGGTGTAAGCTGTAGTATAAAATATTTATATGGAAAATTCACAGTGCAAACTCAAATTAACAATTAAAAATTATATGTTAATAATACAAGTTCTTTTTTACATCAATAATATTTTAATTCTATTTTACGTAAGAAAAAATATCAAAATTTATTTTGCAATCAGTTTTGTTAACATAAGGAACTTTAAATAAAGAGAAAAATAATTAAAAATGCAAATATTATATTATTTAATTTGATATATTCACTAAAATGTAACTTTAAGTGAACGACAAAATTGTTATTCTATTGTGATGGCTAGATGGTTGTAATGAATGCGGTCGTAATTAAAGTTAACGACTCGTTATGTATGAAAGGAATTAATGATGTATTAGACATTGATGATTCTATGATGACGCCACTTTGGTGGAAATATTTTTTAATCTATTCATGCTCCGCAAATATGTCCATGTAATAATAGTAATTATTGGATTTAAGTGACTTAAAACGTAATTAATAGCGCAATCATATTTAACAAACGGCGTGCAGATGGCGTCTGGAATGCCGTATTTGAAACTGCCTGTTTCACTTTTAATTGAACCCCGAGACGTCGTTGCTCTCCGCTCTCCGTTTTTCCATTTTCGTCGGCCGTTTGTTTTCCCTTCTCGTGCGTCGCATTAAATTCAATATTATATAATGCGGCTCATTAATGCCGCGCATCGCAGCGATTATTTCCTATATAAATTATACGAGCAAACGGCCGTTTTCGCAGCGTTTTTAACGTTCCTTTTTTTTTGTATTAAGTGCCACATAAATTGCGACGAGTTTGTATTAATTTGTTTGCGTATCTTTATCTATATAGATACGTATTTTATAGATCCAACCAAGATTATATGCTAAAGTGTGCGGATGCATGAATATGTTTATATTTAGATAGATTATTATGATGATCGTAATTATTATTATGATGTTCGACGTGACGCTCGATTATTATGCAAAGTAACAAACTTTGAATACTAATAATGATGACGATGTTAATACATTGTTTGAGAATAGCAGAATTACTAAACTAAATCAAAAAATTTATTATAGAAAATTCGTAATGTTTAAAAAATTAGTCAATAGATGGCGTGACAAAAATGTGACGTTACTATATAGTATTTTTGGTAATATGCCTACCGAATCTACAGGAATAAGGTTACAGAATTATAAAAAATAAAATGTCATAACCTCAACTTCTTTTGGTTATATTACGTCGACCAATGACGTCTAATAAAGACTAGTGGCGCCTCACTAAGAACTAAGATTCGATGTTCACGATACCGCAAAGGCCTTGCATACAATTTTGTATAAGTACGTAAAGTATAAGGCGTATATATCCGCCGCTCATAAAGAATTTTTGCAACAATGCAATAAACTTAGTATTTTGTAATCATATCGGTTACTTTTTTTTCTATTTTCTTTAATTATATAATTTTCAGATTATTCAGATATATCTATTTTATTGAATTTGATTCAAAAATATTACTCTAATTCATTTTGCTTTCTAAAACCTTCCTGTTCATTATGCATAAATATTAATTTATTTGAATCATTTTTGTTTCTTTTCTTGGAAAATTTACATTAATTATTTTTAATGAAATATAAAAAAAATTGTGTAATGTTGAAAATAAAAAATGTTGCAGTTAAAGTTCATGTTAAACTTTAATACTTCGCATCTAAGCTTTATTAGTTGATATCAATTATAATCAATAGATCTATTATACCAATATATTAGAAGGTATGGCATTTTCATTTGCTAGGATTAACACTAATCTTTGCACGCAATTCCTAATTGGAGATTAACACTAATCTTTGCAAGCAATTCATAATTAGAAATAGGATAAAAAAATATTTTTTATTAAAATAAAGGTAAAAAATTTCGTTAGATATATTTTTTTTTCATGAAATTTATCAAAAATTTGACTGAAAACATAAAATATGTACATAATTTTTATCATTTATTCTCAAAATAATTGATTTTAAATATTATAATGGTTAAAAATCTAATAATTCTGTTTTTACAATTGGTGACCTTGAAAATATTTATATTTTATAAATCATTGCCATTAATAAATAATTTAGCTATTAGAAAAATGTTTCTTAAAATATGATGTTTTATGATGATCATAATTTTGATTATATTGATGATGATTATCACAAAATTGTCCAGGATTATTATGTAATGGATCGAATGCGGAATGTTGATGATGATGATGATGATAATAATAACAATAATGATGATAATGTTAACAAAGTACAAGTGGGAATAAGAGATGCGGAGGGATGAATGGAATGAAGTAGAACTGATAAATAAGTAAATAAGGAAAAACGAAAACAAATGTGGCCTATTTTATGATTGCGTTCCGTGAATAATGGGGCGGCTTATATAAGTGGAACCCCGTCGCGCTCTCTGACAGGTTTATAGAGATGCCACGAGTTGCATTAATAAGTTCGGGTGGTCAACCTACCTCTCTTCCTCACCAACAGAAATGCCGAATACAAGAAGTATTCATTCGAAGACCTATGTTTCGATTTATTTATTTTTACGAATCAACTATTTTACATACCAAAACATAAATCATAATTTTAGTACATTTCAAACTAATATTAACTAATAATCTTTGATTAACGTAATTTAGTTTAGTTGAAATGTATATTCAAATTAATTATTTTTCACAACTAACAATAAATTTACACTTTAAGAGCGCTTTAAAGTTTGAATCTTATATTTGTCAAAATAGTCATTTTATTACAATTTTTTAACTAAAATTAGCAATATAATTAATTTAATTTTGATTACGTGTTTCTTATGGCTGAAATGTTAATTTCCAATTAGTATCTTAAGACTATTACATCATTAAAAAATAATTTGAAATTTGCATTAACAATTTGAAAAGTTTTGAAAAGTAACGGTAAAAACATAATGCATAATTCTGAAGACACATTTCATATAGTTAAAGTATGAATTTCAATCTACAGCAGAAGTTTTAAACTTTCTTTAAAAAAATACAATGTTGACGATTATTATAATTTTCAAATTTTTTTATATGTGATGAGAAGAGACAACATTTCCAATATTATTTTTTTCAAAAAAACAGATTGTATAATTCTGGAGACAAATTTAATTTAAAGTGTGAATTTCAATGTACAGCAGAAGTTTTCAAACTTTTTGTTACTACGTTTTTCTTTAAAAAAAAACAATATTATATTGACGCTTCTTATAATTTCTAAAAACTTTCGTATCTCAAAAGGAAAGATGATTTCGAATGTTATTTTTCATAAATTTTTCATCTCAGTAAATATAGACTCGGAATGTTACATCAGCAAATTTTTATGTAAAAATCCTAAAGAATTCGAAAACATTAAAAAAAAATATAATTATAATATATATTACATAAGCATTTTATATTAACCGAATTTCTAATTATTCAAAAATTATCATTTGATACCATTTTTTTCGAATAAGTTATAGTTAATAGTTTACAATTAAATTCGTTTTTAAAAAGCAATAATTACTAACCTTTTGTAACATATTAATTATTTTTGTCCATATTTTTAACGTTTAACTATATTTTTTTTTCAGTTGCAATACTAATTTCAACCCAATATTTAGTTGACGAATTATTGCATATAATAATTCATGTAAACTATAATAAATTAATAAAAACACAATATTGTATAACTGCTTTATTAGTACATTTTTTAACATTAAACAACATTACCTTAAATTCCCAAATTATAAATTATTGTTAATAAAAAAAAATCAACCAGTTGTTACTGCAGGTACTGTAGTTGCAGGCGCATCAGTGGCAGCACCATTTGCAGTGGTTATTGCAGGGGCTTTCGTGGTTTCAGAGGGTGTCTCAACTGTAGTACTGGTAGTGACCGTAACAGATGGTTTGGTAGTTGACTCATCATCTTCGTCTTCGCAGAAATACTCGCAGAAAAAATCCAGTAAGATATCATCGTTATCATCCGAACAATCATCGCAACAATAAAACTAAAAAGTTTAAATAATATATGAAAAATTTGCTAAAAAGTGATTTAATTGACTAATTTAGTGCTACGCCATCTTTTGGTTTATTTTGGAAACTTTTTTTAATCAATCTTTGTTTTCTCAATAAATTAATATAAATGTTTTGATTTAGTGGTAGATATAGGTAAAGTATATAATATAGTTAAGCAACGAATGGGTGGATATATTAGATTATATAGTTAAGATAACTTTTTTTTTTTTGTAAAAACTTACTGCTTCGGTTTTGGAAACACCAAGCACCAAAAGCAAAATGCCAAACGTAACTGTTTTCTTGCTGAACATTCTAATGCTTTCTGTCTGCTTGTGCATCGAAAACACCTTTTATAATCAGAAAAGAGGATAATCATCGTAACAAACCCTTTTGTTTCGAGCACGAATCGAAAACGTCCTTCGGGTTTTATTTTCAACAACATCCGAAAGAAAAACGGAAAAACTATGTCATCCCCATAATCTGCAATTGGTCGAACGATAATCAACATTAGTTGCGCTCATTTCAACCGCTTTATTAGCGGTACAAAGCTTTGTTCTAGTTCGGTCGTAATTTTTTAAATTTTATAGTTGTTTACAAAATTTGAAAACATAATTGTTTAAACGCTTGAACTAACATGATTTTTAATATTTCTAAGATGCATAAATCACCAATAAATTAGTATTAGCATATAGTGAATTATAGTAGTTTCAAGCAATGTTATGTAATTTTTGATAAATGTAACAGTTGTGTCGTGCGTGCAGAATTGGATTATTTATATTTATTATTGTCGAGCAATATTTTTAAACTTCATCTAAATCGCTTACCTTTACATAATATCAGAAGCAATGAACTTAATCAGCGTTTATACAAGATTTACAGTGTCTTCTTGCACAAAGTAGTTTCTTATTTCGATCTCTACGATATGGAAACCAGTTTCAAGGTTATCAAAAAATCATGACTTTGCGTACTTTATAAATCACATTTTTTATCATTTTGCAATTAAATTATCATTAAATTAAATAAATAAATATTATTTTTTTTTAATTCAAACTACAGAATTTAAAAATAAAAATAAAAGTGAATATTTTGAAGACTACCACATTTTATATTATTTTAGAATTAAGATATAAATATCTTGAGTTATAAAATAAAGCAATTTAAAATCTATTTCCTATACTTTAAAATAGAAGCAGCAGTAAACTATGTAATTTTTGGCACACATCAATATTTCGGTTTGTTGAAAAATATAGATTTTATGCAGTAGTAAATTGTGTCGTAATAATAGTAGGAAATTTATCGTTCGACAATTTTGAAATAATACAGCAAGTGCAACTGATCTAAAAATAAATGAATATTCTTTATTTCAATTCTATTAACGGATATATCTTGTAATTACAAAATAACATATGTTATTCGGCAGTATTTGGATTTAATAAACATTTGCTAAACTATTACGTAAGAAATGATTAAATAAGTAATTTATTTAATTTATTACATATAATAAATATTATATAAAACTAATAATGTTTATTGCAACGTTTATATGAACATAAATATTTTATATTTTTTTATTGTAAATGCAAAAATGTGCGTTATAAATAAATATTATTAATTCGACAAAGTAAATCCAATAAGGATGTAAAGATATAAAATTTAGAACAAAAAAAATAAATAATATGATAACCTCATTCGATTGAGTTAATTTATGGTTAAAATGCATCATTCATTTTGATAAATATTGACCAGATAAAAGCAATCGAATGTGAAAAGTTCAAAAACAATTTTTCAACAATCGACGAGTTAAAAATAGCGTCTGCAAATCTTAATTATTCCGCGAATCTTAATTGTAAACGCTCGAATCTTGCGACACTTGCGACAATTCCCCGGAGTCTTCGAAACGAAACTCAGATAATTTTAATTACATTTATCCACCATAGAATCAAAGAAAAAATAAATAAAATATAAAGAATTTTCTTAATTAAATTATTTCTCTGTGGTCCTCGAGTGAATTGTGTAAAAGGTTACACAAAGAATTATCATTACACTCTTAACAGCAGCGCTGATTAAGAAGTCACGGAATGCCCGGCTGTAATAAACTCGTTATATAAGTAAGCCGGAGTGCGAAAAGCGTTTGTCCGTTGCACGTCAATTTGTGACAGAAAACTAAATAAAATAAACGAAAAATTGAAGAGGAAAGTCGAGAAAATGCAAAGAGAAGAGATGCAAGGCCAAGGATCTTTATTTACTTATTTGTTTATTTATCGTTGCGTCGGCAATAAAACTGGACGAGGTGCGGACGACGAAAGCAAAATCTTAATTAATAGGACTTATCTAATTGGTATGAAAGTTTACGATTGTAATTACGTGTTTTATGTGCAAATTCTGATATCGAGACGACGAGAGTCGTAATTAAAGTAAGTAAATTTTGAAAATATTTACCGTAATTTTTAAATAATTTTACATTATGTAATATTACAATTTAAAATGTTTTGCTATAATTGTTGAAGTTAATTTTGAATATAAGCTGTGGGTATTTCCAGTGTGTTTATTTTGAGTGTTTGCGGGAAATGAAGGAGGATGATGATGATGATGATGATGAAGGTGTTTTTGGGTTTTAATTTAAGTTCATCTTGTTTATTTCGCTTCGCTTCGTTTCCTTTTTTTTATTAAGATTATTATTATTTTTACGTTGTTGTTTTTTGTTGTTGTTGTTGTTGTTTCATCATCATAATCTCTTTTTGTTGTGTTTATGTTTTTGGGTGGTGGCCGAATCGTATTTTCCCGTTAATATAGGTGAGGAAAGTAGGTAAGTACCACAGGGGCCACAGGGATACGAGATCTAACTAGTTAGTCAGAGTATGGCAGTAGTCACAGCCGGCAGCAGCAGCAGCTGGCAGTATGGTCTGGTCGTCGTCGGTGGTGCAGCATACAAGTGTCCTCCTCCTTCTGCTGGTGGCGGCTCAACTGGCCACTACTGTGTTAAGTGGCCGGCATCGACCCAAGACCAAAGAGTATGAGCACTATGATGTCCTCATTGTGGCTACCTGCGAAGCCAAATGCTGGGATAACTCCCATAGGAACGTCGTAAGTCATACTATTTCAACATTTCCATCTTCAAAACGTAATCTTCAAATCCAACACATTTTAATCCATATTTTGTATACGAAATATTATTTTCATTAATTAAATAATTTTATTAACTTTTTTATTATTTTTAACAGAAATATTTATTTACAATTTTATTAACTATTATTTAAAACACACTTTATTTTACCTATATAACATTTTCTATTAATATTGTTTTAAAAATATTAATTTTATTACAATTTTGTTATTTTCTTACATTTTTTTTAATATTTATTAATTAAACGAAAAACTGATATTTTAACATTATGTTTCATTTTAAAATTATGTTATTTTTTTTCTATAAATTAGACGAAAAACTAAAAATTCATATTAGTTAGCAAAATTTTATAATTTGTAATTAATATATCGCAATATATGTTTACATAATCTAATTATTATATAAATAATTAGTTAAAAATCGTTTAAATTTAGAAGTTATAAAAAAACTAATCAATTCTTTCTGATTATTTTGTAAAAATATATAATATTGATAAGCAAAAAATATATTAATTATAAATATATGTTTTTATTTATTTCTCAGCTAATTAAAAATGTAACAAAGTAAAATTATTTATGTACAATTTTACTAAAAATATATTTTAAAATATTAATTACATTTAAAATTAATTAAGTAAAGAAATATTAATTTTTAATTACTATTCATTCAATCTCTATAAAAAATGTAAATAAATTTAAAGTTTAAAATAAAGACATTTTATTTTAAACATATAAAATTTACTATTAAATATTGTATGATAATTATTTATTTTAATGTAAAAAAAATAGAATTGTAAGAAAATTAATATTTTTGATTTTCTTACAATTCTGTATTTTTTTGTCATAAATTTGACGAAGAATTTGACAATTCATAGTAGTTAATCAAAATTTCATCATTTGTAATTTAAATTTTATTATCACAATATATACTTACATAATCAAATAAATAATTAATTACAATTTGTTTTAATTTAGACTTTTTTTCTTATGGATTAAAGCTAATTAAAAATGTAACAATGTAAAATTATTTATTAACAATTTTCTTAGAAATATATTTCATAAAATTAATTATATTATTAATAATACATTTTATTTTACCCATATAAAATTTTGTTTCATTAAAATGATTGATTTTCCTACAATTTTGTTATTTTCTTATAATTTTTGTTATATTTATTGTAAATTGGACGAAAAACTAACAAAATTTCCTAATTTGTAATTAATATTTTATTATCATAGTAAATATTTATATAATCAATTCGCTTAAATTTAGACTTAATAGAAAATTCGTAGTAAGAAACTGAAAATTCGTAGTAGTTAAATTTCATAATTTATAATTAATATTTTATTATCACGATATATGTTTACATAATCAAATTTCGTTTAAATTTAGACATAATAATCAATTATATTTTTTTCCATTTAAAATTACTTATGTACAATTTTATTAGAAATATATTTTAAAATATTAATTAAATTATTTACTACGATCTAATTAAAGAAATATTAATTTTTAATTATTATTCATTTATAAAAAACATAAAAAAAATAAAGATTTAACAATTACATTTTATTTATATATTTTTTTTATTAAATATTGTTCGTAAATTATTTATTTTTATTTTATTAAAAATATTGTTATTCTTAGAATTCTGTTTTTTTTTTCATAAATTTTTTTGAAAATAAACATGAAAAATAATTTAAATTTAATATAAACCGTTGATAAATTGATACAAAAAGTCTAGTATTATTAATAAATGTTTGTAAAAATTTAATTAATTTTATTTCAAATATTAAATTAATTAAAAGAATATTATTATAATTTTTAATTAATTTTATTTTTTAAATAAAAATCTTAACATACCAAAATCATATTTTATGTAAGTATTAAGTTTTATATAAGTAATAATTGATTTCAGATTGTTCTGAAAATAATACATTTAACATTTTTCTCATGGTATTATGCAATAATATTAAAAAAATGAAAAAAATAAAATATTTTTGCAATAATATATTTTACATATTTGTTGAACTGATACTGATTTCAGCATAATTACATAACTACACAAATATAAATATACGTTTCCCTTTTTGCAAAACTGTTAATTATAAAAGTCGAAAGAGAAAGCATTGTTTTCCACTTATTACTAATTATTATATTTATTCAGTAAATATAAATAAAGTGATAGTACAAAATAAAATATTTAAACATTTCCAAGAAACGACCGATACTCCTATAAATCACGCTCATTACTTTCTATTAACAATTTTATTCATTAAAAAGTTTAATTAAATTATCGCTGATTAATTTAATTAAATTTATCTACAATATAATTTTATATTATTTTTTTTATTAAAAATAATATTTTTTAATTCGACAAAAAAAATAAAAAGTGAATTATTTTCAATTATATAAAATTTGTCAAAATATAATTAATTTAATTAAAATATCTATAATCAATTACTTGTAAAAGTAATAATATTTTTTAGACAAATGCAAATTACTTGTTAAGTTACTTGAAACGAGAGATGAAAAGTACTAGTTAAGAAGTTGTTATAAAAACTAAAAATTATTGAATATTGCATTAAAATTTTGGTAATTAAATTTTTAAAATTTAAATAATTACTTGATTCTTGTCAATTAACGTTTACATTATACTTGTATGTTCCATTAACATATTTTGAGATACCAACAACACATGAAAATTACTTGTCAATAAGTTGTATCATGGTTTTAAATTACTGACTACTCGGTACTTGCCAATTAATTTATATTCAAATTGTACGTCTATACAATCCCAACAGAAATTATATTCAATTTATCAACATCATTCTGAAAATTAAAGTAATTACTTGATACTTGCCAATTAACTTTTTAAAGTGATACTTGTGAAAGTACATGCTTAATATAATGCAGAGTTCCATAAAATATTAGTTTTTTTAGATATTTACGAAACATAAAAATTACTTGTCACACGTAAACTTGACTATAAAATCAGTTCAATAAAATTATTTTAAATTACAAAATTATATAAGCTGTGTGTAAGGAAATAGTTTTAGGTTAAACCTATTAAGAATATTGTATAAATTTCAATGATTTTCTCATAAATTTGAAACAATGTATTAAGAAATCTCATATTACCAATTTATAATTTTTATATAAAGCAAATTGACAACAATAATGTGAATTTATGATTTTGTACTCAATTAAGCTGAGTTTCCTTTCATTTTCTGTTATTTTAACATATGTAAATAATCCCAAAAAGATAAAAATCATAAGGAAATTATTAAATATTTGATGCAAATTCAATATTTTCTATTTAAGTTACGTAAATAATAATTGATTTCATAACAGATGTATATAATCTTACAAAGAATAATAATTCTACAATGTGAAAAATAAATTGTATTGAAATGTCTGAGTAATAGCGGAGTTACGCAAATAGAATTCTAATTGTTTGATAATAAAAAGTTTTGCGTTTTAGTTTTGCTTAAAATAAATGGAATTGAATGGTTATTATATGGAAAGCCGTTTACTTCCAGATTATATTCGAGTGGAAGACGGTCTGCGGCGATGGAACGTCGGGAATGCGAATGCTGCATCTTTCCACGAGTATTCCGATCATTTTGATGTAACTCAACTTAACATATGTAATACCGACAAGGCAACAAGGAAAAAGCGAACGTAATATGTTTAATGTAACGTAATGCAACTTAATGTTGATTTATAGAGTATGAAAATTAGATATTCCTTATTTGGGATTAGTGACTTTATTTGCACCAGTCGCAATTTGCTGGACGGAAAACAATTTATAATTTACACAAAATAAAGTAGTTGGAACGAATTGAGATTCTTTAGTTTCAATTAGCTGCGGTATCTGCATTTTCTATCTTAAGAGATTTCTTTTCTAATAGTTTCTTAACCTTTAAGCGTTCATCTCAGTACAAATGATTGCTTAACTTTTAAAAGCTACTACCTACTTAATACTTGTCAAATTAACAGTACTTGAATACTTGTAGAAGTACATGCTTCGTTCAATATGTGCAGATGATTAACATAAAAAAATGATTATAAAATACTTGTTAAATTAACAACTACTTCAATGCTTGTAGATGTAGTTTTAGACCATATATTCAAATAGCGTTTAGTTGTATTAACTTGAAAAAAGTATTAACTTCTATTAAGATACTTGTAAAAGTACATGTAGCATATCCTGTTGTATTAATATTTTTTTAGATAAGTTACTTGAAACATACTTGTTTTCAAGTTATAAAATCAATTTTGACTACTTGATACTTGTCAATTAACCTATAAAAAAAATTATTTGTGCATGTGCATGTAGAGTGTCGTGTCCATTAAAATATTTTTAGGTACCAACGACACATAACAATGAATTGTCAAAAAAGTTTTCAGATGAATACTTGGTACTTGTCAATTAATTTGTACTCGTCTTAGTGTAAATATGTCAGTCAAGGTGTGTACATTTGTAAATTACTTCTCTAAATTTAATAATACAAAACTAATTACAAGATACTTGGCAAGTTTAATTCGCAATGCATATTCATTTTTGTACCTTATAAACTTGTTTCTACTTGCAAGTATTTTTTGACTTTAAAATATAAATTAAAATTAATTAAGTTAGATACACATTACGTGTTACTTGCCATATAACTTGTCAAGTATGTATACCATATTATGTTTATTAGGACCTGTACACGGACCTTAATTATATATTACTCAATACTTGTCAAGTATTTTGTATTAATAAAAAATAGAAAGTATCAAGTAAAAATAGATTTGACGAGTTACTTGACAAGTATAGTTATTTGAAGTAAAATCATTCCATTATATGAAATATACAGAATACTTGTAAAGTAATTGTTAAAAAGATTGTGACAAAATTAATTATATAAACAAAACATCTTTGTTTCGTATTCACGTTAAATTATTACTCACTAATTTGCACGCAAATAAACAAAAACTGTAATTTTAACTATTTATATGCAAATTACTTATTTTTTCTTTCACTCTCTCACACACATTCTTCAGATTTTATTTACTTCGTTATGTTTCAAACATTATATAATTCACATGCATGTTCTTTTGTTGCCTTTTACCTGCTGCAACCTGCATCCTTCGCGCCTGAACGCGAGAAGTTCTTTGTTTCGTTTTAGCATGAATCATTCATTTCTGGTTACACTCTTACCAGCAATAATCATAATTTATGTTTATGCCCTTTTACGCCGCTATATTCAACTTAAATTTAATAAAATTAATACAAAATTTACATTTATTTAAATTTATTTTCTTAATATTTATAATGTTTAAAACACATTTTTAATACATTTTTTTATTTAAATTTGTTATAATTTTTTTTTCCTTAAAAATGTTTGTTTATTGCTGGAAATGGCAGATTACAAATAAATCAAAATTACAATAATTTTTTTTTTAACTACTTTAATATTTTTACATTTATTTAAATTTATTTTCTTAATATTTATAATGTTTATTATATTTAATTAATTTTTGATTTAAACTTGTAAAAAAAATTTTCTATGTCAAAAATACTTGTTTAATACTGAAATGTGGCAGATTAGAAATAAATCAAAATAATTTTAATAAAAGTATTATATTTTTTTAACTACATTAATATTTAAATTATTGATTAAGTAGTTTTTTTTTAATCTCATTTATGTTTAAATATGACTTCATAAACTTGTATCTATTTAAGTGCGCCTTTTAAACAAGTCTTGATGATAATATTATTATTAGTATATAACTGGTTTACCAAGTAATTTATATATTTATTTTTGGAAATTTTACATTTTTTTTTAAATTAATAAATATTGATATATAATAACTTAAGAATCTTGTTTCTGTAACATATAAGCTTAAACTTGACATGGAATAATAATTTAATAATAATGCGAGTTGTGAAACAAGTTAAATTATTAGTTTATAGATCAAAACGGTATTTATTACCATGTGCGTCATTCATAAATTTACTTATAGATTCTGATATTAACCAATTCATATTATTACACAATATAATGTTAATATATCATTATTAAAGTGAAATAGTAGACAAATTTCTACTATTTATTTATTACTTTTAAGTTTATAATTAATATAAAAAATAATAAAGAAATTTTATGCGTGAAATTTAATATTAAAATCTTAAAATTGAATATTAAAAATATTAGAATATTTCTATTTTAAGTGTCTCCCATCCAAGTATAACATTTAAAATTCTTGCTTAACTTTTTGAAAAATGGATATTTTTTTTTTCAAAAAATCTATTCGATTTTATAATGAGTTTTTTTTTTAATGTAGATTTGTCCGTCTGATGCAACCAAACTTAACTTTATTGAATATTTATTTATGTCCTAAAACCGTTAAAAAATGAAAAAAAAATGAAAATGAAAAAAATACGTATTTAATTCATAAATTATAATTATAAATTGGTGCGTATTATATAACGAAAAAATACTGAAAAGGGGAAGTTATTGAGTAAAAGTTAATTTTATTGAAATTACGATGTAGATATTTAATAACATGAAAGCGTCTTGTAATTTAGTGCACATTATATAATAAAATAAAAACTAGAATAAGAAAAGTTAATTGGAAGTTTACGACAATATGGAGCTAACACTAACTAAGTTCATTGAATATAAAGGAAACATATTTTATTCGAAAGATTCGTTTTATAAATTGGTGCGTATTATACAACGAAAAATACAGAATAAGAAAAATTAATTGATAGTTGATAACATTATTTTAGAACTAATATCTAAAGTAATTTTATTGAATAGACGTCTTTTATATCGAAAGTACGTCTCATAAATTGGTGCGTATTATATAAAGGAATATATACAATAAAAAAAGTTATTTGGAAGTTCTTATATAAATATGGAGCTAACATTATTTTTTTTTAAATATATAAAAATTGGTGCGTATTATAGAACGAAAAATACAAAATATGAAAAGTTAATTGAAAGTTGCTTATATAAATATGGAACTAACATTAAGTTCATTGAATATATAATTTGGTGCGTATTATACAACAAAAAATATAGAATAAAAAAAATATTTGGAAGTTTCTTATATAAATATGGATCTAACATTAAATATATAAAAATTGGTGCGCATTATATAACGAAAAATACAAAATAAAAGAAGTTAATTATAAGTTGCTTACATAAATATGAAGCTAAGAAACGTCCTTTATATTAAAAAAGCGTCTTATAAATTGGTGCGTATTAGATAACGAAAAATACAAAATAAATAAAGTTAATTGAAAGTTGCTTATAGAAATATAGTACTAACGTTAATATTTTGAAGTTGTTTATATAAATATGGATCTAACATTAAATATTAAATATATAAAAAATGGTGCGTATTATATAACGAAAAATACAAAATAAAAGAAGTTAATTGAAAGTTGCTTACATAAATATGGAGCTATGGAAAATTACAGAATAAGAAAAGTTATATGAGGAATATCGTTTATACCAAAGATGCATCTTATTACATGCAGCAAAAAATGAAAAATACAAGATACAAACAAAATACAAAAATACAAGTTATATGAGGAATATCGTTTATACCAAAGATGCATCTGATTATATGCAGCAAAAAATGAAAAATACAAGAAGATAATTGTAAGTTCTTATAGTTTAGTTAATTTTACCGAACATATGAGATGAATCTTTTGAAGCATTTGAAAAATTTTCTTGATGGTAAAAAACTGGCCTCAAAAGAGGCTTGTAAAAATGAGCTGGTCAAGTTTTTTACCAGTTTTTTCCTTCAAAATGAACAAATGTTATGGAACAAAACGGCGCATATTTGATCTAAATTCGATAATTCTAACTTACATCGTCGAAATAAAGAGAAAAAACGCTCAGAACTTGTAAAAATGAGCTGGTCAAGTTTTTTACCAGTTTTTTCCTTCAAAAAGAACAAATGTTATGGAACAAAACGGCGCATATTTGATCTAAATCCGATAATTCTAACTTAGTTAATTTCATCGTCGAAATAAAGAGAAAAAACGCTTAGAACTTTTTACTTCACCTAATATATCGAAGATGCGTCTAATTTATTTATAGGTGCATGTTATGTACCGCAAAAAATACAAACTTAATTTTATTGAATTCTTATAGATTTTCCAAGCTGATAAATGAGCTAATATTGTTAAAATTGAGAAGAGGTCAAAGTTCCATAAGCGCCGACAAACTCTTCGCTTGAATTAGTAAACGGCAAGAGAAATTGAATGTCTCTACATCTAAATGTATAATTTATTAACAATAATTGTCTGTGGCAGTAAAAATAAATCGCGGAACAATGAATGATTAAATCCGCCCACGGATGTCGGAGAGATGTGACCAACTTTGTAGCATCGCCGTTAGTCCCATCTAACAAAATCCGCATCAAACATCAACAAGAATCGGTCATATCTAATTGCACACGTCACAAATATGACATTTATTTATACGTTTGCATTGCGCCGGACCCGTAATCACTTAAATCCATCTGACTTAACCTTTTCTCGTTTTGGCTTTCATTTTATTTATTTCAGACAATGAATTAACTAAATTAATCTACGTCTATTTTCGTAGAATGACCAGTTCTTAAAGTGGTTTGAATGCGAAATACTATATGGTCGTGAAATGTAAATTGTATGTTATATCACACGCAATTAGAGCCTTGACATTTTCAAATTAACTCCGTCTAATTAATAAAACTTATTATTACATTTTAAATTTCTTTAACATTTATAATTTAAATTAATTCTAAAATTATGTAAAATATTAATTTTCTGAAAATAATTATTTAATAACGTTATAAACTTTAACTCTTGAACAAATTTAAATAATTTCTAAATTATAAAGTTTAATTTTCCTTTTTTAAATTAGACTTTTTTAATCTTAATCCAGTAATTTCATTGACTAAACTTATAGATAAAGATTAACCACAAGATAAATTTTATTTACTTAATCTAATTGGAAATAACAAATATTTTATTTTTAATTAACAATAAATTATTCTACTTTATATTTCTGCAAATTAACATTATTTTCAAGATGATAATTTTTCACTTACTTAACTTTATAATATTTTCAATTTTAATTAGAACTTTAAAAGGGTAATTTGTAAATTTATTATATATTTTATTTCCATTTTACAATTAAAGTTTTCTTAAATAATGTCACAAATTCCAATGGAAATCTATATTATAATAGAAAAAGGAGTTGATTAAAAAAAATATTTACTCTATAATTTTATTAATTAAAATTATTTCTAATTTCTCACAACAGTAAACCTTTCATAATTTTGTAATTAATTATGATTTTATGGATTTATTAATTATATTTTCAAATAAGTTAATTATGTAATATTCTTATAAGGGGAACGTTGCTCTTGACATAAATAGGTCACAGGCTAATTTCTTCGTGAAATTTTATTTTACATTGCTAATTGTAAGAAAACCTTCGTAACGGCATTCCTTTCATTGAAAAATTTGATTCATACAATACAATTCTTCGAATTTGAATGGAAAATTGTTTTTTTTTAAGTCATTATTAATATAGCAATCAATGGTTGCGCTAATATTCCGTACTAATAGAGGACCTTTAAAATTATCTGTTTGTTTAAAGGAGAAAATTAAAATTAATGTAAAAAATATAATTTTATAATAAAAACTTAGTTTCCACACACTATGTGGTATTCCTGTTTTTTTTTTTTGTAAAATTATTTTATATTATTAGAACTAAACATAAATTGGAGACAATTTTTTCAGTAAAGAATATTTTTTAATTTATAGAACATATTTGGTATATACTTGAAATTATTTTATTTTGAACTTTTTGTATAATTTGTTAAGAAATACGAATAATTATATTATTTATTAATTATACATTTATTGGTAAAAATATCAATTTTTCAAAATGAACAAGTTCATAAAATGTTAATTTTAAAGGAAATTTTAGACAATAGTTAGTTTGTTTAAAAATACCAATAATTGTATTATTTATTAACAAAAAAAATTGTTGGCAAAAATATCAATTTTTAAAGATATACAAGTTCATGATATCTCAATTTTAAAGAAAATTATAGTCATTAGTTAGTTTGAATTATTTTTTTTTAAACTTGTATAATTTTTATATAATTTGTGCAGAAATATTACTAATTATATTATTTATTAACTAAGAATTTGTTAACAAAAATATTAATTTTTCAAAGTATACCAGTTCATAAATTATTATTTTTAAAGGAAATTATAGTCATCAGTTAGTTTGTCCAGCAATACCAATAATTATATTATTTATTTACTAAAAATTTATCTCTAAAAATATCTTTTTTTTCAAAATATACAAGTTTATCAAATATTTAAAAATTTAGTTAGTTAGTTAGTTTCAAGTAATTTATTTTAAATTTGTATAATTTTTATATAATTTGTCCAAAAATTATTTATTAACTAAAAAATTGTTGATGAAAAATATCAATTTTTTAAAGTATACCAGTTCATAAATGATCGATCTTAAAGCAAGTTTGTCCAGAAATATCAATAATTCTATTATTTATACATTAAAAAGTTCTTAATAAAAATATCATTTTTTCAAAATATACAGGTTCATAAAATGTCAATTTTAAAGGAAATTATAGTTAATAGTTAGTTTGTTTGGAAATATCAATAATTGTATTATTTATTACAGAAAATATAAAATTTTCAAAATATACAGGTTCATAAAATGTCAATTTTAAGGGAAATTATAGTCATTACTTAATTTAAAGTAATTTATTTTAAATTTGTATAATTTTTATATACTTTAATAACTAAAAATTTGTTACTAAAAATATCAATTTTTCCAAATATAGAAGGTCATAAAAATGTCAATTCTAATGGAAATTATACTTAATAGTAAGTTTATACAAAAATATCAATAATTGTATTATTTATTAATTAAAAATTTGTTTCTAAAAATCATAATTTTCAAAATATACAGGTTCATAAAATGTCAATTTTAAAGGAAATTATAGTCAATAGGTCAAAGTATTTTATTTTAAATTTGTTTAAAGAACTGTTTTAATTTCCTGAAATACCAACAATTCTATTATTTAGTAACTAAAAAGATATTGGTAAAAAAAACAATTTCATCAACCAAAATGTATGTTAGAAGTTTAGAAAATTTTAATTTTATTGGAAATTATGAGAATAGTTAGATTAAAAAAATGTATTTTAAACTTAATAATTTTTATATAATCTTGATACATATCAATAATTATATCATTTATTAACTACAAATTTGTTGGGAACAAATCATTTTTTCAAAGTTCACCAATTCATAAATTATCAATTTTAAATTAAAAATTATAGACACTAGTTATTAAAGTAATTTATTTGAAACTTGTATAATTTTAATATAATTTGTGCAGAAAAATATCAATTATTTATTATCTAAAAATTTGTTAGTAAATTTTTTTTTTTCAAGTTTATAAAATGTCAATTTTAATGGAAATTATAGTTATTAGTTTAAAGTTATTTATTTGAAAATAGTATAATTTTTATATAATTTGTGCAGAAATATCAATAATTATATTATTTATTAACTAAAAATTTGTTAGTAAAATTTTTTTTTTTTTCAAAATGTACTAATTAATAAAATGTAAATTTTAAATGAATGTGTAAAAATAAATTCTTGTAACATATATTTCTATAGATTTAACTGTATTTTCATACACAATTGGAGAGAGTAGCGTGGGCGTAATTGAGATTCAATGCATATCATGACTAACATGTCTAACACCTATATGTCTTTTATTTTGATACTAAACCATAAGTAATTAGAATGTAATTCACTGACATATATATAATTTAAGTAAGCTGTCTATTAATAGGTCTAATACAGTCAGTGAGTGTTTATTATATACAGGTATCACGCATATTATGATATACGGTTTAAACCTCAGACAAGACATGGACACCACGTTGAGTTTATTGCTTGCGTGTTGGAGCTATATCAAGAAAATGGGTCAAGGTAAATGTCCCTTTCATTTATTTTGCCAATATAATTTCACATTGAAAAACCCACCAAAAATAAACTACAATTTTTATTAAACATTTTGATTAATATCTTAATTTTATTATGTAAACTGTAAATTAAAAAAAAAAATCTAATTAGTTTTTAATTATAAAAAAATTTAATTGAAAATGTATACCAGTGATGGAAGTTTATATGAAATTGATGGAAGTGGTCAGATTAACAAATTTTTCTACCATCGATAAGAAATAATAATCGGAATTACTTTAAACGTATTTTATTTAAATATATTTTAATACCATTTTAATCTAAATATTTCAAAATTAACAAATTTGCATGAAAATATTTTTTAGTAAAATAATTAATTTACATATTTCATATTTATTGGATTAAATTATTAGAAATCATGAAATTGCATTAATAATTAAAATATTATAATATTTTTCAAAAATTCTTTGAACAAATTAATTAATTATATAATTTGTGTTAATTTTTTTAATAACGTTTCTTATAAAATTGAAAAGTTTCACCAGTAAAATAATTAATAAAAAATATTGTAATTTGATAAAATTAGAGGAAATGCTGAAATTTCATATTTTTACATAATTTCTTTATTATAAACAATTTTTCAGAAATTAAACAAATTATTTTTTTAATACTTCTAAACTTAAAAAATTAAGAGAAATATTGAAAATTTACAGAAAATTAATGCAAAATTCTATATTAACTAATGAACTTTGTCTTCATTATTTCCCAATTTTAATTAAAAGTTTCACCAGTAAAATAATTAATGAACAATATTTAAATTAATTTAAAAAGTTCGAGAAAATGCTGAAATTTCAGTAATTTCTCTATTTTTGTAATAAATCAATTTTTCAGATCGTTTTGCTATTTTTTTTTAATTCTGTTTTTTATAAACTTGAAAAATTAATTTAACAAATTTAAATTAAAAAGATTCACCTGTAAAATAATTATATGAAATATTGAAAATTTAAAGAAAAATAATGCAAAATTCTATAAAATCTAAAGAATTTTATCTTCATTATTTCACAATTTTAATTTAAAGTTTCACCAGTAAAATAATTAATGAAAAATATTGAAATTAATTTAAGAATTTCGATAAAATTAGAAAAAAAGCTGAAATTTAATATTTTACATAATTTATCTTTTTTTTATTATAAATCAATGTTTCAGATATTAAAAATATATGTATTAAGTATTTTTTCTATTTTTTTAATACAGTTTCTTATAAACTTAAAAAATGAAATTAACAAATTTGAACTAAAAAGCAAAAGCTTTCATTATTTTTCACAAGAATTGACATCTAAGTTTACTTATTTTATTAGTAAACTTTGATAAAAAAAACTAAGTTTAAATTAGAAACTTATTAATGAAATTATCTACTATTAAGTTTACAAGAAATTATAATTGATTAATCCTACAAACAAAGTAAATAATGACTTAATTATAAATTTAAAACGTAAATTAATGACTCAAGTCCGAGAACAGCAATTAATTAATTTCATCTCGGTATAAGCAATTACAAATCAATTAACTTCACATTTTTTATACTTATCTTAGAAAATAAATAAAATTTCTACAATTAGCAAATTGTAGAGTTGTCTAAGGTCATTGTTCCCATAATTCAAACTTTATTTAACTAATAAATACTGTTCATAATGATAACGATTGTAAAAATTATATAAAAGCATTAGTTGAATTATAATATAATCTCTCGAGATTAAAAGGCGATTCATTCTGCTTGAAATATGAACCTTCCCAGACGTAAATAAATATGTGGGCATTGACCCATTTCCATTACAAACATCGAACGTTGTATTAATTATTAAAACTAACATTTATTTCTTTCAACTGACGTTTGCACGTTTTCCAGTCTAAACATAAATTAATTATATACATCCATCAGTTCATGTGTTAAGTTTGTATTCAATTCGAAATATAAAAATAAATTAAATGAACTTTAAACATAATTTAAACTTAAAATTATTAATTTTAACAACAACATTAAATTTATTAAAATTTAATAAGTAGTTACATTTTTAAATCATAATATTGGGTTCATCAAAACTTATTAATTATTTATAATAAATATTTCTTTACAAGAAAACGATTAAAATTAAGAAAATTCTAAAAACAGCATTTATTTAAAATGCAATAACTTTCTTTGTATTCGAACTTCACCTGAATTGCCTTTAGATTTACTCAATCTTCCTGCTGGAATGTCGTCGTTGGTTCTTCAATTCCTCAACTTTCTATTGAATTTCTCTATAATTTCATCAATTATCCCACCAAATACAAACTTTTATACAAATATCAATTAGTAATTATTCTCAATTTGTAAATTTTCATTTTTAATTTTATAATAAATTATATTTGTAATTATAATAAATATATTAATGCATATTATTAAATAAAATAAAATTTAGAACTGAAGATAAAAAAATTATGTATCAAATATCAAATATTTTCATTCACTAATAGAATGGTGAATCTTTTTAATTCAAATTTGTTAATTTTATGTATCAATTTTATATATCCTTTTATAATAAGTAATTACTGTATCGTCTTATAAAACACTAATTTAATATTATTGATTTTAAACGAATTTTTGTTGAAAAAAATCCTAAAAATGAATTAAATTCTTTCTAAGAAATTCGTATTATTTTGATTATTTATAATTCAACATTAAAGACTTTTTACAAATTTATTATTTACCTCTGATAACAAAGTTTCGATATTACAAAGTCTATAATTTCAGAAGAAAATGGAACACCATAACAGTAAGTTTCAAAAATATCGATGAAGATGTCAGAAATTTATTGAATGCGGAAAATGATTTTTTTTAGTGAAAAATGTAGAAAATTTTGTTAGTAAAAAAATATTTAGAGAAAATTAAATATATTTCTGCAGAAAAAATGTTAATTGCTACAAAATGTTAAATATTAATTAATATTTTAAAATGTTTATTTGTTTGGATAAAAAGATTTACATTTTCTTGGCAACAAAAAATCTTGCAATTATCTTTGCGTTAAAAATAATCCAAATTATTTAACTAATTATTTCTATAATAATTAATTTTATTTTTTAAACGTTTTCGTGCAGATCTATTTTTTTTATCATTTTGAATAATTATTTTTAGAATTAAATATTTTTCTTTGTAATAGAAAATTATTTAATAATTTATTTAAAATATGAATAATCTTAAAAACTCATTATTTTAAATATATAGTGTTTTTTTATCTTGAACTAAACGTAGTAAAAATAGTTGAGAAATTCAAGCTAGATCAAAATTTTTACTAATTCTTTTACAGCTACAAAAATGACTGCAAACCTATTAATGATATCATAATATTCACTATTAGTGATTTTATAGATGATACATGAGCCTTTCATAATAAATCCATGTATTTGAATATTTATATTTATTATGCGCGCAGTTACGTAATAATTTATAGGAGAGAGTTTAAAAAAATAAGTTTATAATTACGGTGTTTCATATTTATTATATCAATAAAAACAAACGGTCCAATTTAGAGGAGAGCAGAAAATTAGCGATGATAATGCCCAATAATCGTTACGATTCCGTAATTGCGGTCCATCATGTTCTGATGAAATTAGCTATTATGCAAAATGGTCAGATCGTCTCAGACGTTACGAAAATCGGGCAATAAAATTTAATTAATTTAAAGGAGATTACGTCGAGCAGGAAAAGCGGTTCAATTGGAAATTACATACACCAATTACATAGGATTATACAGGATTATAATTTTAATATTTGATACAGTGCGTTTTGTAGAATAGTTTTAATAATTTATTAACAGTTTCCTGAATATTTTAAAAAATTTCCATTAACTAATAAAAATATAAACTTATTATTTAAAAACAATAAAATTTAGATTTGTAATTATAATTGTTTAGCATTATAATTTTAATACTAGTTACAGTGTGTTTTGTACAATAATTTAAATAATTTCTTGGATATTTTTCAAAATTTTCTATCCATTATTCTGAAAAAATAAATATAAGTTAAAATATTATAATAAACTTTGATTTTTTAATTAATTCAAAGCAAAAATGTTATGTAATTAATTGTACTAAAGTTTTTTGGACATTTTCCTATCATTTCTATAAATTATAACGTGAAAAAAATATAAACTTAACAATAAACACGAAAATTATAGTTTTGAAAGCAAAAAAAAATCAAAATTTTCTCTCATTTCTATTTTTTTCTATAAGAGCTAAAATATAGATTTGAAACCAAAAATGTTATATAAATAATTATATTAAAAACCGGACTAATCGAGGACTTTGAAACATTATCAAATAATTGTATAAAAGAAAAACTAAATAATAAGCTTGTGTATTAATTTTTCAATTTTTTTTTTACTCAATGAAAAATTAGATTGTACTGAAATTTTGGCCTGAAAATTAATTTAATTTAGAACTTAAAATATTTAAAAATCATTAATTTAATGAATAAACTTCTTTCAATATAAATAAAGTTAATTGGCAACAAATTATATTGCTTACAATAAATTCATTAATTATCGGATTTTATTGCTGAAATTTTATTGCCGACAACGTCGTATTTTGTAGTTTATAATTTACGCGTTTATTTCTTTTTGTTGTATTTTTCAAATAAATTATTATGATTGGGAAATTAAAAGTAAAAAGTTTTACATTGATTTTAAACGAAGATCATTATAGTAATTACAACATAATTAAAACTGAAAATTATATCTATTTATTCGTAATAAACATTCCCAGATATTTAATAGGTGTAAAATAATTAAATCTGCAATAACCGGTAACTAAAGTTGCATTAGAAATATGCATTAATACGTTGGAATTTAATTACGAGATATTAATTTCATCCATTTAACGACAAAGACATAAATTGTTTTTTTTTTAACTACAATCAAAAGCTTAATGAATATTTCATAAACTTTGTTCATGTTTAATGGATTTTTTTTTAATTATTTGTAATATTTAGTTATTTTATTATATAATTAATATTTAATGACATCTTTAAGATTAATTACAATTTTGTAATAAAAATTCTTCTATTCGAAAATCCTCATAAATTTAGAAAATATTAACATTAATTTAGTAATTTAATGTGGGTAACCGGACTGATCGGGGAATTTAAAATTACATAAAAATAAACTATCTTAAAGAAAATTTTTGTAGATTTTTTTAATTTTTCTTTTATTTTGCTGATTTACTAAATCCGGACTGATCGAAGCCTGATTGTGGTATTGCTGTATATTTGTGTGTTGATTTAATAAGAAATAATTTGTAATCTGAATAATTATTTAAAAAAAAAGATGAATAAGCTATGAGAAATTTCGAGGATTTTTTTTTTCAATAAATAATTATTAAATATTTTAATGATTAATAAAATCAATATGTATAAATTATTTTAAATACTTTGAAATTATAATAATTTATATACAAAAAATATTAATAACATTTTTGAGAAATTAAAAAAAAAATGGTACAAAATATTGAAATTGAAATGTTTTTATTAATAATTTAATTATTATTAAAATCAACACAATTAAATTGTATATTAATTAGTTTATAAATATAATCATTTTAATAAAAATTATGAATAAAATTTTGAGAAAACGGAGGGAAATTCAAAAAAATTGGTATAAAATATTGAAATTGAAATGTTGTTGTCAAAATAATTAAGTCTTGTATTAATTAGTTTAAAACTATTATCAAACGAAGGAAAATGATAAGAAAATAGTAGAAAATTTTGAAATTAATTTGTACCAAAAATATTGAAATTGAAATATTTTTATTAAATAATTTAATTATTAGTAAAATCAACATAATTAAGTCTTGTATTAATTAGTTTAAAAATATAATAATTTGCATCAAAATTAGGAATAAAATTTTGAGAAAACCGAGGGAAATTGTAAAAAATTGGTACAAAATATTGGAAAATATTAGATATTTTAATTATTGATAAAATCAACATAATTAAATCATGTATAAATTAGTTTAAAAATGTAATCATTAACATAAAAAAATATTAATAATATTTTGTAAAAAAACGGAGTGAAATTAGAAAGAAAAAATTGGTGGAAAATTTTGAAATTGAAATGTTATTAAATATTTTAATTAATAATTTAATCAACATAATTAAATCTTGTATTCATTAGTTTAAAAATGTAATAATTAGTAAAAAAAATATTAATAATATTTTGTGACAAACGGAGTGAAATTAAAAAAAATTGTAGAAAATTTTGAATTTAAAAATTTAAATTATTAATAAAATTAACTTAATTATAGTCTTGTATTAATTAGTTTAAAACTATTATCAATTTCATAAAAAATATGAATAGAATTTTGAGATAATGAAGGGATACGAAAAAAAGAGATAAAATAAAATTTAAGTTTACAAATATAATTTGCATAAAAAAATTTAATTGGTTTAATGTAAGATAATAATTTTGATTTATTTGTAAAGTGATAAATTCTTAAAAATAAATAAAAAAAAGTGTAGAAATTTGTATAAGACTTTGATTTGTTGTTCTTTGGAAATGCAAACTGAAGAACTGGTTTGTATATAAATCATAACGAGTGGAAGAGCGTTTTGCATCTATGACATAGGAAGATATCGATAAATAATTGAATATATCAATGTTGAATCTTATATCGGATTGTCGTTCGTAAACGGTCGTTTGTGACAGGGCATCGGGCATAATGGTAGGGAGTAGTAGCATTAGCAAGTCTGAAATACTGCTGCTATTCAATTCCCCGATGTATGGACATGCATTATTTATGAAGCCAAGTAAAACTAAATACATTATGCACAAATTAACGAATTCATCGAATATTTTTTACATTTTTAATAACAAGAAAATGCGCGCACGCTTTTACGCAGAACTCATTTCCATTTCACTGAACACAAACTAGTTAAATTTTTAATAAAATAATTGGTTATATAATATTATTATGTTTCTTCACAGAAATATGGTTTCAATTAGTCAGTTTACTTAAATACAGTTTAAAAATGTAATTTTTTTTTTCTTATATAAAAATTATCGTTTTTTTTTTCGCTTTTTACAGCTATTTTCCCTTCTTAGAAAATTAACAATTACACATAAAAATATAAACAAAATAATACCTCGCATTGTCCGGTTTAAATTTTTTATAATAAACAATTAAATAAAGCACAAATTCATCGAATATATTTTTTAATTTTAATAACAAGAAAATGCGCACGTTTTTACGCAGAACTCATTTCCATTTCACTCAACACAAACTAATTAAATTTTTAATAAAATAACTGGTTATATAATATTATTATGTTTTTCACAGAAATGTAGTTTTGATTAGTGTCAGTTTACTAAAGTACAGTTTAAAAATGTCATTAAAAAAAATCAAAAAAAAAATTTTTTCTTATATTAAATTTATCGTTTTCTTTCGTTTTTTACAGCCATCTCATTCTCATAAAATCAACAATAATACATACAAAATATAAACAAAGTAATACCTCGAATTGTCCGGTTTAATTTTTTTATAATAAACAATTTAATAATGCACAAATTAACGAATTTATGAAAAATATAAAAAAATCTGCTATTTTCATAAAAATATTTAAATATTTAACATTTAATTCCTTGATTTAATAATTGATTATTTATAAGTCAGATTATAACTAAATAAACTAAAAATTAGAAGCAATAAATTAATAATAAAATTTTAGAATGTAATAGACATTTATGTCTGACAGACAAATAACGGTTTTATCTTGTTAGATTTGACACTAGTTACAATATGTGCACATATTATTTTTCGGTTATTTTTAGTATTTCGTTTTCTTGAGTGTAGAGATCGAATCAAATCCAATGGGGCATGAACTGAATGAGAATAGCACAAAACGTATATTTAGAAACCTATGAATCATTCGCGGATTTCTCTTATGGTGTTCCAATCAAAATATCAACATACATATTTCATTGTATATACAAGAAACATTTCATCAAATCAATAAATTTCTTACGTAATTTTAATTCTAAGAATCACAATTACAAATACAAATTTATTTTATTTAATTATTTTATTCAGATTTGTTCAAAAAGTTCAAATTTATTTATGAAAATTATTCTTATAAATAGATATTTGCATTTTTAGAGATTTAAAACGAATGTAAATCAGTATAATATTACATAATTTATGAATAAAAAAATTATCCTTTTGTAGCAAAAAAATATTTAAATCAATGTAAAAATATATTTAATATATAGGTTTACTAATTTCTCAATTAAGAAACTTTTTGTAATGTAATTGTTAAAAATGAACTAATTTTACATTATTTAATAAAAAAAAACAGCCTTAACAAGTTATAACAATATATTAAAACTAGTACTTTAAGAAATATGAAATCAATGTAAAAAAGTATAGTATTAGATAATTATTTTAACTAATATATTTATATATTTACTATGTAATACAAAAATAGTATAATAAACCTTTAATTTTTTAAGAAATGTGAAATCAATATAAAAAATTATTATTACGTAATTTATTGAAGAGAAATCAAAAAAACTCTGTAAAATGAATTAAATTCTATTTTTTTCTGTAATTGTTGAAAATGTACTAATTTTATATTATATAATCATAAACAAATGGACTGAGTGATTTAATTTTTATGCTATATTAAAGAAAATTTATTGATTTTGTATTATGTAATAAAAAGCGGTTTATAACAATATAATATGAAAAAATGTATTTCAAGAAAAATGAAATTGATATAAAAAATATAATATTACATAATTTCATTTCAAAAAGTGTAATATTTCATAATTTAATAATGAAAACATATTTGATAGGTTTTATAATATTAAACTTTTTATTAAATCTATTAATTAAATATACTATAAATTCATATCAAATTAATAAAAAAAAATGTAAAATTACATCATTTAATAGAGAATAAAAATGCAGGTAATGTTAAAATCGATATATTAAATCAATTTTAAAATTTGTTATTAAAAATTGCTAATTTTAAACTAAATATAATTGTTAAAAAAAACGTTCCATTAATTTTTTATTTTGTTGCTATTCTTTTAATTTCTTTATAAAAATTGTATAATTAATAATTACTTAATCAACAGATTTAAGAATGTAAAATTACTTTTGTTGTAATGCGTAATAGTAAACGAATTTTGCATTTGTGTTATAGATAGATATATAATTGTGTATAAGGCTTTAATCACTCGGATAGAATTGTGAGATTAATTAATATCCACGTTTCGGACTTGCTGATTTTATTTTCTCGCGAGGCCAGTTCTATTACATAAAGCTCCATATTAAAATTAATTGCGAGCCCCGTGTGATACGATAGATTATTTATTGCCTGCACGTTCTCTCGCGATTCCAAAAGGAGAAAAAGAAAGAAAAAAAAAGCAGAGAGATGTGGAGAAGGAATGGGAGTTAATAAAAAAAAACTGAAAGGAAAAAGAGGGACGAAGCGAAAAACGGTGTCCACTTTTATATGCATTCATAATATAATAAACTTGTTAAGATTATATTTATTGAGCCCGGTATGGAAAATAAGAGGTATAAAGTTGGTTAGTGGCTCTGAACGTATCTGCATGTTTGGATGAATGCCAGAGTCTGCGCGGCGTAATTAATCTGATGGGGTAAATGTTTTGAACGTGGCAATGTCGACGTGTCATTGCCAGTTACACGCATGACGTATTCTCGGTCGTACCATGCTTTATGTAATATGTAACGTTGCTTCAATCTTCGTGTTTATATCATTTTTTTTTTGTATTCATTCGATAAAAGCATTATTACTTTGTAATTATTAATTAATTAATTCTTTCATTGTTATTTATATATTTGCATACATTATTATATTTTTAATCTGCACTAATTAAAAATAAAATTTATTAAATTTGTTTGTTTTAAATATATTTTTTTTAACAACTTTTAAATATTTTATATGTTTAAGTTCTGATTAACTTAAGAAAAAAAAAATATATTTATACCGTAAAACTCAGCATTTTCGAGAAAGTAGCTATTTACATATTTGCATATATTATTATATTTTTAATCTACACTATTTAAAACTTGATTTTTTTTTGTTATAAAAATAATAAATTTCACTTATTTTATAACAACTTACAAATATTTTAAATTTTTAATAAATAGAACATGAAAAAAAATTAAAATAAATATATTTATAGTATAAAACTCGGTATTATCAATAAAGTTACTTTTTCTACGATAATTGCAGAAAATATACTAATTTTATATTCTCGTATTCTCGGCAGTATGTAAAGTTGCTTGAATCTTGAATCGTTTTTTTAACAAAATTTTTTATCCATCCGATAAATACATTATTTTTTTTCATTTATTACTTTGTAGATATTAATTAATAAATTCTTTAATTATTATTCACATATTTGCATATATTGCAAAAATTATTACATTTTTAATCTTTATTAATTAAAAAGTAGAATTTGTTGAATTTGTTTGTTATAAAAACAATAAATTTAAAATAATTTTATAACATTTTTAATAATTAGAATTTGAAAAAGAAAATACGAATATTTTTCAATGACAATTTTGTAATTTTATATTCCATTATAAAATATTTTTTATTGATTTGTAGATTAATAAATGTAAATTTTGGTTTATAAAAATAATTAGAATTCATTGAAAAAAAGCGTACTATGCGGGGGTTTCTGTTATAATATATATAATAACTAGTTCTAAAAATGTTATATAAATATGCAAAAAAAAATACTTTAAAATTATATATTTTAATACAAAATATTAATACATAATTAATTGACATTAAAATAATTTAAAAAAAAATGTATAATGTTTTCGCAAAAATTACAAAAACTTACAAAGTATAATTTTTTTAAATATTGATTTAAAAAGCGGACTATGCGAGTTATTTGTTTTTAGGAACTTATACGCAAATAAATACAAGTTTAAAACTGGAAACTTTTGATAATAGTTCCGGATTTTAATAAAATTTCTATTTTTTGGTTATTTGAGGTATTCTGTTATATAATAACTTGCTCTAATTAATACACAATATAATTGACATTAAAATAATGTAAAAAAGATATTTTGTATAATGTATTATTAAAAAATAATTTTATAAAAAGCGGACTATGCGAGGTATTATTTTATATTAGAAATTATACTCTATATAATATAACATAAATAGAAAAAAAATCTTTAAAATTACGTAATTGAATATTAAATAATAAGGCATAATATAATTGAGAAGTTTAATAATATTTAATTCCTTACATTAAAATAATTGAAATAAGGAAGAATGTTTCATTGAAGAAAAAACTAATTTTATATTATTAATTTTTTATGCAAAATAACAAGACACGTCAGATTTTACACTTAATGATTACAAAAATTGTATATTAATAAAATTAACAGAATGCAAAAAGTTTTATTTAAAAAAAAAACGCATTTTACAAAACTGATACAATATTAAGAAATATTAAAAAAATTCTTAACTTAAGACCATAAAAATTAGTATATTAAAAAAATTACATTAAAACTTTGTAAAATCTTATTATAATCAAAAAATATACTTAATTATTTTTTAAGTACTCATTATCAAAATTAAAATTTTATATTATTGAAACTTAAAAGAAATTTAAAGCTGAAAACTTAATTATAGTTCCAGATTTTAACTGAAACAAATTAAAAAGTTTTTTCAAAATAACTAATGTTAAATTATTGATTTTTTTAAAGACTTTTACTTGATTGAGTTAAAAAAATAGTATAAGATTCACACGATTCAATCAAGTTGGAAAATATTTAAATAAACTAAATTTTAGTTAAGCAAAATAAAAATAAATTCCATTTTTTTTATATGTAAAATATCAATTTTACTTTTAATACAGTCAAGTTTGTTTTAATTTGGTTTATTTATTTCCTCGATTAATCCGGTTTCAAATAGTCTGGAATTGTACATTAAGAAATATTAATTATGTATAAGAAAAACGTATAAATATAAAAGATATCTTTTTTTTTCAAAAGTAAAGTAAAGGTATTTCTGATAGGAGTAAAAAGAAAAACTCATTTTGTATAGGTTTAGTGTGGAATGTGGAGACATTATTTGCTCTGCTATAAATAATGTGAGAAAATTCACAGACGAATGTGTGTTAATTTCCATCGGCCGGGGACGGTCAACCGCTGAAGAATGCGTTTGAACAATAAATAACTGGCAGTTATAAGTTAGAAAACGTCATAAATGGTAAGACGAGTTTTACGTTCAACGATTTTACGAAGAAGATGAAGAGGATGAAGAAGATGATGATGAAGAAGAAGGAGGAGAAGATGAGCGTCATCGTTCTTTGCTTCGTGTATTTTCATCAAATATCCATAAATCTTGAGACCGGCAAAAAGTAGAAGACACACAGAAATTAATAGTATAAGGCATTAATAATGACATACGAGATGGTTACAAATTAAGTGTGGATGGGGAGGGAACAGTTGTGGCTCTCCGGTAAAGATGAGATGACCATAAGAAATGCACGGAGGGTAACGCGCGTAAGAAGATGATGCACGATGCGTCTTCTTCACGATTTAATACGTAATAAAGTGCCCCATTTCAATGCGATTCAATTTATATTTTAATTAAATTGTTAAATTATAAAACGAGTCATGCGCTCGAGGGGAAAACAAGAAAAATATGTAAACTGGCTGATGGTATGATGCAGGAATTGCTTTATAACATTCAACTATCAAACTCTTTGCTTATATATTGAATATACTGTCTACCCACCTAAACATATTTGCTTATAACCAAATCTGTTTCGTAATTTTAAACGCATGGAAACATATTATTATTATAACAACTCAGATATATTTTATAATAAATTAAAAAGGATGTTTCAAAGTATCATTAAAACATTAGGGGAGTTGCCGAATACATTATAACATGTCTGTTAAGTAATAAAGGTGGCTACACACTACACTCCATTAATAACTAGTACAGTATAATCTTTAGGCTTCTTCAAATGACTCAATCATGTTTTATATAAGACATTCTTTCGTAATATTTTAATAAATTACTAAAATTTCATCATATTTTATAAAAAATACTTCATATTATCTAGTTTTATCTTATCATTAAAAAAAATTTGTACAAAAATTGAAAAAAATAATTGGAAATAAATATTAATTTTATTATTTAAATTAAGAAAATTCAATACAAAATTAATTATATTTTTTTAAATTCATAAATTAATGTATTTTCAATTGAATTGTTCAATTTTCTCTATTATTATTAGTTTTATTGAAATGTTGACTGCAAGCAAAGATTACAAAAATTGACAAAGTTTATGTTTTAAAAAGTGAATAAATATAAATTTGTAGCCGAAAACTTATGATAATAATTCCAGTTTTTAATAAAATTTCTTTTTGCATTTAATTTTGAACTGATATCTTGGTTTTAATGAAGATTTATTTAAATTAAGAAAAATCGAAACAAAATTAATATTTTTTTACTAAATTCATGAAATAACGATCTTTGAATTGAATTATTTGAATCTCTGAATTATTATTAGTTTTATTAGAAGAAAATATTACAAAAATTGGCAAAGTTTATTTATTTTATTATTGGTTTAAAAAGTGGACTATTCGAGGTATTTGTTTTCGTGAAACTTAATGAAAAAAAAAATATAATATAAATGTTATTATAAAACGTATTAAATTTTTTCTTTAATTAAGAAACATAGACGGTATTAATTAATTAATGAAATAAAATAAGATAAAATTTAAAATATATTGAAAACAAATATTAACCAGTTTTTATATAATAATGAAAAATGTGTTAATGAGGGAAAGAGGTAAAAAGAAAATGGAAAATTTCAAATATATTAAAAAACAAATATTAACCGGTTTTTATGTAATATTGAAAAATGTATTAAATTTCATCTTTGAATATAAAAAATAGATGATATTAATTATTAAAGAGATGAAAGAGTGTATAGAACAGTTTGGAAGAAGAAAATTGATTATTTCAAATAAAATAACCGGCTTTTGTGTTATCATGAAACTTGTATTAAATTTTATCTGTAATTATGTAACAAAGTTGGTGTTAATTAATTAATGAGAAGAAATTGGGCAAATAACATTAAGTAAGGATAATAGGGAATAATATTAATTATTAATAAGAAGAAAAAGTGAGTAAGAAGAAAATTGTAGATTACAAATAGATTAAAAAAAATAACCGGTTTTTTTTGTTATCAACATAGGTTAAATTTCACCTTTAATTATGAAATATAGATGGTATTAATTAATTGTAAGTGACATTAATGAGAAGAAATAGGGTAAAGAACAGTGAGTAAGTGAGTAATTAAGAGAAATGCAGCGATATTGTTAATAAATTTATGAACGGCGTATCAGGAGATAAGAACAATTAATTAATATCGGAATCATTATTACCAGTAACTGGTTTTCGTGGATGATGCGAGATTCTGCGAGAGAAGAGTTAGAGTGGATTTTCACGCCCATCGGACGTCGGATCTCACCCGTAAAATGCATCAATACCATTTCACGATTATTTTTTTCTTCCCTCTTCGCTCTCCGTATTTCTCGTTATATCCATACTATACACGTTTGTATGTATGTACGGATATACTTTTGCATTTCTTTTGCATCATCCTCTCCTTCAATCCACTTTTATTCAACCCCGTTCCGATCCTCCTCATTGCGAACGCTAATTACGCCAAGAATGCGGTATGTATTTCAGTAATTTTACTGAGCCGCGTGGCGGAATAACGATATTTAGAACTTATGCAACCGGCAATCTTGTGCAATCTTCTATATTTTATTTACTTTATTGCGAACCGCCTCGCATTACCACCTATCAATTAAAAAAACGGGCAATTCCGTCGGGATCTTCTTCTCTGCTCTTTTTTCTCTCTTTACTCTCGAGAGAGAGACTTCTCTCAACTTCTATGGATCATAATTTATATAATACACTTATACGCACAGGACTCGTGCACGGTGTTATGCGAAAATGGAGTTTCTTCTTGGAATGGCAATTAATTCATACTCTCTCGCGCACACAGCACATACCGAACATTGGCTCCAACAATGAGAGGAGAACCATATAAGTCTCTTCGTGGAGCGTACACATTGCTCATTTTATTGGGTTGACGGCCTTCGATCATTAAAAACATACTTATACCATGCATCGATTTAGTAAATCTCCATATAACATAAGTGTACAATTGTACTTTACATTTATACAAGACAATAGCAATTTGATTTATTGTCTTGCAATACCATTATATCGTATACAGAACATGATACAAAATTTCTTATAAATGATAGAAAAAGTTGGAATTGCATTGGACAATTATATAATAAATTTACATACTCACTTTCATTAAATTGATTTAAATGAAATTTTTGATTTAATCAAAAAATCAATACTTTTTTACAACCAGAAACATTTTTAAACGTTTTCATCACCATATAAAGAGATTTTTTTGAATATGTACATCATTTTTTTTTTGCAATAAAATGTATATAAATTTAGAAAATTTCATTAGCAAAAATTTAATTTTCATAACTTATGGTTTCGGTTTTCCAACAATCTTGAACAACTAATGATTTAGGTAGTAATTCTGGTTTTAAAAATACTTGAATTCTTGAACAATTTTTGAACAAACTTGGATTTTTTAACAATTTTCAGGAATAATTTATGTAATACTTAATTATGATTTCGGTTTTAGAGCAATTTTTATGAATAATTTACGTTCGGCAACTAATGGTTTAGTTAAGCAATTGCATGCAATTTTGGTTTGGTTCTTTAAAATTTGAATTTTTGGTAATTTTTAGGTAAATTTTATTTATGTTGTACAACGAATGGTTTAAATTTAACTTTAGTTTCGGTTTTCGAACAATCTTTAGGAATAATTTATATTTGACAACTAATGATTTACATGTTAATTCTTTTTATAAATCATGAATAAACTGCATTTTCAGAACTGAAATAACTAGGAAATAATGAATTATTAATATATTGATTGATTTATAATTGCAATGAAAAGAAGTAAAGAAAATCTTTTCGCTTTCAATATCCTATCAACTCCCATTCACTACGCCTCCAAAGACATTTTTGACATGAGATTAATATTTATGATCGAACATTTATCTAGTCATAAATTAAAGAAAGCCGCAATTAATTGCAATAAAGTTATTTGAATTTATAATTGAATTACAGCTCAAATTAACGTTTTGCAAGTCGAAATCATATACATTTCTACTACTGAGTCTTTCAAACTCCTTTTTGCTTCGTCAGCAGCAATGTGATGCAACTCGTTACTTATAGAATCGGCATTTTCTAATACTAATAAGTCGGCTATACCGTATCGATTGATTTTATTTGAATTATGTAACAGTTTAATGGGAAACAGTTAGGACGATTCAGATTCAACCGTACTGTTTTTTTTTTATTGTAGAAAAGTACACTGCTTTGATGGATTTACAAAACAATAATTCATTTTGTTCTAATCTTTGCTTATTATAAATTCAGTCAGCTTTTCAATAAAAATAATAATAATTCAGAAATTCAAAAAATTCAATTCAAAGTAAATTATTTCATAAATTTAGAAAATAATTATAAATTTTTGTTATTAATTTTCTTAATTTAAATAATTTTTCATTAGTTCTAAATAAAATCGAAAGAGAAGTTCTATTAAAATCTGGAATTATTATTAAGTTTTTAGTTATATATATATTAAATTTTACATTTTCTTTCTACTCACTATTTTTATACTATTTTATCTTATTAATCTCTGTTACAAATAAATTAATTAAAAATCATCTATATTACATAATTAAAATATTAACGTGTGGTTTTAATCTTGTTTTATTTTCGTTGGTTTCAGTGTGTGAAGAGTTGTTTGCAGAAGGGTTCAGAAAAACCTGGCGCGTGCCCAAACCTCTTGTACCCGGAGGGCTCAACCCTTTCCCCATTCGCAGCTGTATGCATGAACACGTGCAAAGTCGACTCGGATTGTCCAGAAACCACGAAGTGTTGCAGACACAAGTGTGGCATTACATGTCAATCCGCACAAAATTTAAATAATGCTCCAGGTAAGTAATATTAGAATAAAACGTGCACTTGAATACTAATTAATAATAATTATATAAAAATGAATCGATATGAAAGATAGTGTAAATGTCCGATTAACGTACAATCGCTTAACGTACATTATGTACGTTAAGCGAACATTTTATAAATTACTTCAAATTTTAACACAGTACTTTTTATCTATATAATTTCATGAATATATCTATAAAATCTTTAGATAATATACTTTAAATTGCAATAATTATTCGTATTTTTTAAACGCTTTCTAATTAAATCTTAAAATTATTTATTGCATCTATATTATATGACATGTGATTAAAAATGTAATAATGAAACATATTGTAATTGATGGAACTTCATTAAAAAAAAAGTTGTTGTATGAGAAATATTGCGAAGCAATTAGTGAACGTTCGTGGTTATTTCGTTTTACAACAGTCATCTTCCTGGTCCGTTAATTTTTGCGTCGAAGAAGAATGAGAATGAGAAGATGAGGTGAAGGAGAGAGGTGGGTTTGGGTAGAAGAAATCGGCTCGATCAAATTGAGTGGAACAACATAAAAGGCACTGACTTGATGTATATTGACATGTTACGTAATGATGGCGTGTAAGCCGGTGGTCCTATTGCTATTCCGAGTGCCTCACATCGAAGAGGAGGTGGAGGAAGAAAAAAAAAGAAAAAAGAATGAGGCGAAAGAGAAACGAAAAGTACGAAAAAAAAAATAAAATAAGAGAAGTGAAGGAGGTCTGACGAAGGGGAAAAAGAACTGGGCCATTATTTTGATATCTAAACCTGTTTCATTAACTTGCTGAAAATCAATCAGTTACACCCGACGCAGTGGCGTCACAGATGCCAACAAATGTAAATTGAACACACGTGATTACTGGTATACCTTCTGGCCTTTCGAGAAACCTATCTCATCATGCAGACGAATTTACTATGATGATTCACATTAATATACTACAATTTATGTACGTTAACCGAACATTGAGTATATATTACAAAAAATATCTTAAAATAAATTACGTAACTCATAACAAATTATAATTATTATTGCAAGTACATATTTGAGATTTTGCAGCAGTTTTCAAAGGCCACAGTGAGTTTTGATGTTAATTACTTTTTATCTCTGAAAATAATCAATTATCATGAGTTTTAATATTCGATTAAAATTAACATTCGTTTAACGTACTACAAATTATGTACTATAACCGAATATTTATTTTAAATTGAAAACTTTTAATTTATCAATACAAAAGTCAACTGTGTAATTCTCATCTATATAATTTCATGAAAAAATCTGATTTTTTTATAATAAAAATAATAATTTTATCAAATATTATCTTCACATATTACACAGATTTTCAGAAGACGTGAATCGTGTTTGTAATTCATATTTTTCTTAGAAAGGAATCAATTAGCATAAAAGTCAATATTCGATTAACATACATTCGTTTAACGTACTATAAATTATGTACGTTAACCGAACATTTTATGAATACATCTAAAATATATTTTTTAATTGTTCTTTAATAGCATTATTATTATTCCATATATTTGATTGTATTTTTTGCTCTGGTTTAAAAATTAATTGAAATAAACCAATTACCATAAAAGTAAACATTCGCTTAACGTACTACAATTAAGTACGCATCGAGTTCCTATTCTCTGAAATGATTCAATTATTGTAATTGTCAATATTCGGTTAACGTACATAAAATGTACGTTAAGCTGTAACTTAAAATATTAATTTTATGAATAAAAACATCAACATCGTTATTCTCATGTATATAATTTCCAAAACTATTTCACAACAAAAATAATTATTTATTATTATAACTCCAAATACGTCCTTGAGATTCTGCACCGGTTCTCAGGCGATGCAGTGAGTCGTGATGGTAATTCCTATTGTTCCCGGAGAAGAATCAATTACCATAAAAGTCGATTTCCAATTATTCTCATTTCTCTTATAATTGCGTATTTAGTTAATGTATCTGGGAACTTTCGCGATTTCTCAACAGAAACAGCACCGAAAAGTATACAAAAAAAAAACGCAGAAAATTCCGAAACAATGCATAATTAAGTGGTAGTTATTGTTGATCTCTTTGCATGTGATTCATAATAATTAGCTCGGTTCGGAGGCAGCAGCCCATAAAATGTTCCCAAATTATATGATGCAGCCTTGGGATTCCTCGCAGTTCGCTTCTCATTTGCTTCGTTTAAATTATATAAATCATAATGTAAAGTGGAGATGTGATAATTGAGTTTCATTATCAATTGGTATAAATATGGAATGTATGTAGTTCGCTTTTATGAGCATTCATAAATTGTTCGTCAATTTGTAAAATTAAAAGACAATTTATTATTTTTATTGGTCTTAAATTACTATATAATAATAAAAATATATTATCTACAAATTTACAATTTATTATTCTTGCATTTTTTTTTTAAATTTTCAGATAATTTATAAAAAAGAATTGTAAAGATTTTTATACTTTCAGAATTATTCAAAATATCGTTTATTTGACAAAAAAAAAACTTATAAGATTTGCTTTAGTAATTATTATATATTAGATTAAATGTATTCTATTATTATTTTAAATCTTAATTTTATGTGCAAAATTATTTTAACCTTTTTCAGTAATTCTTAAACATATTCATGGGTAATGGACATACTATTTTTAGTAGATTTTAATATAATTACGTATTTTTGGATAATACTTAATATCATGAAGTTTATAATAATTTTCTTAAAAAAACAAACTGTATTTTTTCATAATAGATTCACTTTACTTCATACTTTCAGTAGATTTCAATAGAATTACGTGTTTTGATTTACGATTTTACGATTTTTGGAAAAATAGACTTAATCATAAAGTTTATAATAAGTTTCTTAAGAAAAACAATTTTTTAACTACTTGATATAAGGTAGACTTAAGAAGTTTATAAGTTCCTTAAGAAAACTATATTTTCTCATAGATTCAATCTACGTAATACTTTCTTTAGATTTTAGTAGAATTTCTGTTTTTTGATTAATATGTAAATACTTTAAAAGTTAAAGTTAATTATAAAATTTCTAATAATTTTCTGAAAAAAAACTGTATTTTTTTATATAGACTACCTATTTCAATATGTTTGCAAATTTTGGAGTAAATTGTATAAAATATTAAAATTTAGACTTAATCACGAACTTTATAATAAGTTTTTTTTAAGAAAAACACTATTTTTTCATAATTTCTTCAATCTACTTAATATTTTCAGTATATTTCATTAGGATTTCTAGTTATCGATTTAAACGTTAGACTCAATAAGTTTATAATAAATTTCTTAAGAAAAACTATATTTATTCATTATAGCTTTATAATACTTAATATTTTCAGTAGATTTCAATAAGTTTTGTTAAGAAAAAAATATTTTTTCATAATAGATTTACACTACTTAATATTTTCAGTGGATTTCGATAAGTTTGTCAGTTTTGGTGTAAAATGTATATACTTTTAAAATTTAGACTTAATCACGAAGTTTATAATAAGATTTTCAAAAATTTATTTGATATTTTTAGTAGATTTTATTAGGAATTCCAGTTTTTGACTCAAAAGTTAGACTTAATAAGTTTACAAGATTTTTTTTAAGAAAAACAATATTCATTCATTATAGATTTACAATACTTAATATTTTCAGTATTTTCAGTACAATTAAAATTTAGACTTAATCGTGAACTTTATAATGTTTTTTTTTAACAAAAAGTATTTTTTTATAATTTCTTCAATGTATTTCATATTTCATTAGGAATTCCATTTTTTTACTTAAAAGTTAGATTTAATAAGTTTATAATAAATTTATTGATATTAATTCATAATAGATTCACACTGCTACTTTTTCAGTAGATTTCTATAGATTTTTTTAAGAAAAATTGTATTTTTTCATAATAGATTTACACTACTTAATATTTTCAGTAGATTCCAATAAGTTTGCGAGTTTTGGAATAAAATATATATTTTTAAAATTTAGACTTAATTACAAAGTTTATAATATTCTTTTTTTGAATAAAGTATTTTTTTCTATTTTTTTTCAATCTATTTTCAGTTTCAATCAGGATTTCCAGTTTTTGATTTAAAAGTTAGAATTAATATGTTTATAATAAGTTGATATTTTCAGTAGATTTTAATTGGATTGCGTGTTTTGGAGTAATATGTATAAGATTTTTAAAAGTTAGACTTAATCGTGAAGTTTCTAACAAGTTTCTGAAGAAAAACTATATATTTTTTTATAATATATTCGCATAGTTCGCTTTCAATTTACACCAGTCGCTAACGAGCTACGAAATATGTAATTTTTCAATCATGTTTCTTTCCATCATTACATTCCTCGCATCCATCGTTTCACGCACACCTCTTAAGAAGGATCTACAAAATAATTAATATTTATGGGTTTCTTACGCGTAATGCATATAATTACGCGCAGAATGATTTTCGCGAGATTAAGTTTTAATTTGAAAACGGCTCAGGACACAAATAAAGCGGCTGCAGCAATTGCACGATTATTCTAATGGACGCAAGAAAATTGCTGCTGCGTACCATGGATCGATGGCCAATGGTATGAATAATAAGGTTTGTTATTGGAAGAGGAATAGTATTTTGTATTAAAAAGCAATTAAAATGAAAACGGGTGTACCTGGAAGAAGGCAGTGCGTCGGTTTCGCAGTAGGTATTTATTAAGCCATTAAGACCTCATGCATTTAATAATTTGCCGTAAATTGCCGACTGATGAGGCATGCGAAAATGTATTGACATCTTCCAATACACACATATACACTTGCTCTCGCATATAGAGGAGAAATGAGAGAGAGAGACGAAGAGTGGAAGAGATTACATAATGACGACGGCACGAAACAAGCCATCAAGTTCGCCGTTTAATAATCGGTTGCGTTTCGAGACCGCTTTGGTATTCACAAATCGTCGACGTAATTATAATAAATTCTGAATCCTTGGTGGTCTGTCATACATTTAGGCCATTGGTAATTCAATATTGGTGAAATTTATTTGCGAAGAGCCCCACCGGACCACGCAACAACGGTGATCTCTCTTTTCGTCCTCTCTTCTCATTCCTTTTTCTCGTCCTTTTTCCTTTCAACCTCCTGTGCGTTATAACTCCTCTCCCCATCCTCCTCCACCTTCAAGCAGAAGAAGAAGATGAAAGAGGAGGAGGAGGAGGTTTGACTTCTTATTTTTCTTCTTTTCTTATCCTTATTCAATACAACTGATTAACTACATCATCAGTGGCGGTACTTGGATTCTTTACAACCGTTTTTTTTTTCTTCGCTCGGTTCTCGAAACGCCGACAAGAAAAAAACTTGTACAACGAGGATTTACTTATTTATACATGACATGCTCTTGCGCTGCTCCCAACGGAACCCCCATTAAATCGAGGAGCACCAAGCGTACTTCAAGAGTCCTATCCATCGAAACCATAACAGCCAACACATTTTCTTATGGTATTGATCCTCAACGTTACTAACATTCTTCTAACGATGACTCTCTTACAATTTAATTTTAAAATAGTTTTACAAGAAACTTAAATAATATATAGTTATGATCCTCAATCTTATAACATTATTCTTTTTTGACATGAGTTATAAAACTTTAATATTTTCAGTAGATTTCCATAAAAGTAATATGTATAAACTTTTAAAAGTTAAACTAAATCGCGAAGTTTATATTAAATTTCTTAAGAAAAATTGTATTTATTCTTAGTAGATTTATAATACTTGATATTTAATATTTAATATGTAGATTAAAATAGGATTTCCAATTTTTGATTAGTATTTATATACTTTTAAAATTTAGACTTAATCGTCAAGTTTTCCTTAAGAAACTTATTTCTAAAGAAAAACTGTATTTTTTAATAAATGATTCAATATACTTAATATTTTCAGATTTCAATAGGTTTTGCGAGTTTTTGAATAATATTTATATACTATTAAAAAAAAAAGTTTTTATATTTTTTATTTATAATAGTTGATATTTTCTGTAGATTTCATTACGAGTTACTGATTTTAATTAGTATTTATATACTATTAAAGTTTAGACTTAATCGTAATGTTTATAATAAGTTTATTAAGAAAAACTGTATTTTTTCATAAATAATTCAATATATTTTCAGTAGATTTCAATAGGTTTTGCGAGTTTTTGAATAATATTTATATACTATTAAAAAAAAAAGTTTTTATATTTTTTTATTTATAATAGTTGATATTTTCTGTAGATTTCATTAGGAGTTACTGATTTTAATTAGTATTTATATACTATAAAAATTTAGACTTAATCGTAATGTTTATAATAAGTTTATTAAGAAAAACTGTATTTTTTCATAAATAATTCAATATATTTTCAGTAGATTTCAATTGGTTTTGCGAGTTTTTGGAGTAATATGTATAAATTTTAAAAGTTACACTGAATTGCAAAATGCAAAATTGTTAATAATTTTCTTAAGAAAAACTGTATTTATTCTTCGTAGATTTATATTGTTTCATATTTTTTTATAGATTTTATTAAAATTTCATATTTTTGATGAGTATTTATATAGTTTCATAATTTAGATTTAATCGTATTTTTTATAATAAGTTTCTTAAGAAAAAATATATTTTTTTATCAATAATTCAATATACTCAGTAAATTTCAATAGGTTTTGCGAGTTTTGGAATAATATGTATAAACTTTTAAAAAGTTATACTTAATTGCGAAGTTTATATTAAGTTTTTTTTAAGAAAAACTGTATTTTTTCATAATTTATTCAATATACTTGATATTTTCAGTAAATTTCAATAGTTTTACGAGTTTGGGATTAATATTTATATACTTTTAAAAGTTAGACTTAATCACGAAGTTTATATAAAGGTTCTTAAGAAAAACTGTATTTATTATTAGTGTAGTGTAAATGACATTTTGTGTAGATTTCATTAGAATTTTCGGTTTTTGATTAGTATTTAAATACTTTTAAAATTTAAACTTAATCGTAATGTTTATTAAAAGTTTCTTAAGAAAAACTGTATCTTTTTCATAATCGATTCAATATACTTGGTATTTTCAGTAGATTTCAATAAGTTTGCCAATTTTGAAAAATACTATTAGTTCATAAATGATTCAATATTCTTCATATTTTCAATAGGTTTACTAGTTTGGGTGTAATCGTGAAGTTGATTCTTCAGAAAAACTCTATTTTTTTCACACTACTTGTTATTTTTAGTAGATTTCTGTAAGTTTGCGACTTTTGGAGTATAAATGTATAAACTTAATCGCAAAATTAATAATTAGTTTCTTAAGAAAAACATATGGTATAAATCCTCCAACATTCTTTTAACGATAACTTTCCTACTATTTAATTTGAATAGTAATTACTAGTTTTACAAGAAACTTAAATAATATATAGTTATAATCAATCTTCCAACATTCCTCTTTTTCTACAAGAATTATTTATAGATTTACAAGAAAATTAATCTATGAAAGTTGAACATTATAATTATTGAAAACTAATAATATTCTAACATTTTTTTTATTTAACTTAATTATTTTAGCTTTCCATTTAATTCTCTATTCTAAATATATAAATTTACATGAAACTTAAATATAGAATATAATACAAGTAGTTTTTCTCTCGAATACCAACATTCTTTAATATTCTTACAACAATTATTTTTTTTTTAATACTTAATTATTTGTAACTTTGCAATTATTTTATTGATGTAATGAATCTAGAATTATTTTACATGAAACTTAAACTATACAAGATAAAAATTCTTCTAAAAGGAAATATGTTTATAACTTTTTGTCTTCCTGATTATTAAATTCTTATACCTAAAATAAATATAGTTTTACATTAAATTTAAAGATTCTAAAGTATTTTTTCTACATAATTACTTTTAATTTCGCAGTTATTTTATTGATATAATAAAACAATAACAGTTTTTAAATTAATTTTAAAAAATTTTATTTTGTTAGTGAAATACTAACCTTTTTCTAACAAGAAATATTTTTATCTTCACAATTCTCAATAAAGATTTACATAATACTAAAACTGTACATTAATGCCGAATATGAATATTTTTAATTATAAATAATTTGTTTTTTTTTAATACTTAATTATTTTATCTTGTTCATAATTATACATGAAATAAGTGCAAATTTACATGAAACTTACATAATATTATTGATCATCAATTTTTTAAACTAAAAGTATTTTTTTATAATTAATTTACTTAATCTTAACATTAAAATTATAATTTGTATAACTTTTTTAACTTCCCAATTATTTAATTATTGTACACAAAATAAATAAATTTTTGCTTAAAACTTAAATTATTTAAAAAATCTGTAACAATTTTCTTTTTTAACTTCACATTTATTACAGAATAATCCTTGAAATAAATATAGTTTTACCCAAAAATTAAGCAATGCAGAATATGTAGTATTAATACTCAATATTAACATTTTCTCCAAAAATTTTGTATTCTGAAAATTTGAAAATATTTTGGTATTCTGAAAATTGATTTTCATCTCTAACTTTCTTCAAATAAACACCATATGTTGTCAATATAGTAAAAAAATAGAAATATGTATAAAATATGTGCAGTATTTACCTGTCAATTATACTTAAGACATAGTAAAGTAGTTTGACATTAAACATAAGTGCACTAAGAAGTTTGACTTATTGACCTCAAATTGTTAAATTGATTGATTAGTCACTAAAAATCATTAATTGCAATGCTTAAACCGTATTTATCTTGTATTTATTATAATTGGAATGAGGTTCTAATAATAGAAATTTATTGCAGTTTTATAAGAAAAATTCATTCTTCTAAGTTACATCAAATTATTATATCAAAACTTATTTTTTTGTATATTTTTATACTTTATTGAATCCGTAAAAAAATTAAGATTTTTTAGGTAAAATGATGATTTTTTAGGTAAAAACTAAAATCTATAGCTTTAGAGCAATGAAGTTTGATATATGTTCATAATTATTGCCTTTAATTTGATTAATTTTAATTGAAAGATATTTTTTTTTTTAGGATTACCAGAACTTCCATCGGATATTGTAATCAGGGCACGCAAGAAGCGCTCGTTATTCGTGGAATGGAAGGCGAAGAAAGTGATTGCGAATCGTGTGCTTTACGTAATAGAGGAGCGTCATCATCCAGGAAAGTACTTCACCGAAAGCCACATGGGAGAATGGAATCTGTGTTACAGATCGACGAAAGCCGGAGCTTTATTGAAGCACATCGTGAGACCAGGCAGATGGTATCAATTCAGAATAGCAGCAGTCAACTCGAACGGTACAAAGGGATTCTCCGATCCGATCCAATACATAGCGCAAGCAGGTAACGAATTCCTCAATCATTCAACATCTTTCGAATACAAAAAAGCTACGTTTTTTTAAGGTCCAAAACCTCCTAAAGCACCACAGAACGTGATAGTTGGACCACTTTGGACCCTAAACGGATCTCTTCACGCCGAACTGAAATGGACACCACCTTATTCAGATCTTCCCATTCAGAAGTACAAGGTATTTTGGAGCAGACGTTTGCATGGGGCTACAGCTTTGGATTCTGTATTGGTGCTGCAGCAAACTGTGCCCAAGGTAATAATTGATTACACATTTCAATTTACTTCACACAGCTATATTTATTTTCAATCTAATCCGAAGAGCAAACAAGTTTATATAAGCATTTAAAGTCCGCATTCACAATCCACAGTAACTTGAACTCCTAATCCGCTCCAGTTTTCCCTAAGCTCCATCGGAATTGGGTCCAGATCGGAGAAAGAGGATGCTCCAGCGGTGCGTCTCTTCATCACCCAAAGTTTGTAGGTTTTTGGGCGACAAGTGTAAATACCGCATCCTCCAGCATTGCAAACCATATCAGCAATATATCTGTACAATAATTTATTATATAGTTAACAAAATTATATAATCTTAGAAAAATTACCTTGGGTAAGTGTTGGGTCCCAGGTCGACGAATCTATTTTCCCTTCCGCAAGAGCATTGATTTTCTTCAGGTTGAGAAGTTGGTAGATATTTGAACATCGGATCTTCCCTCTAAATAATAAAAGTAACTTAATGGTAAAAAAATCCAAGAAATTAGTTTGATAATTTACCGGGAGTTCGGAGAGGACCAAAGTCTTTGGGTTTTGTTTACGTTTAAACTCCATGTGGCTAATTTCGTTGGGACAATCTCCCAAAGAATCATCACAATCTTGCGAAAAGTTGGGCAAGTTCTTAGTTTTTTCGTTCCACTTCATCAAATCGCTCTTCCCCCAAAATCTGTTGGCTCCAATCGAAACCACGCAGAGAACAGCGAAGAACTAAATAAATAAATTAATTAATAATTCAGAAAAAAAATAACATATTATATAATTTGTAATAATAATATTATTAATAATGACTTACTGTTACTGAGGACTTGAACATTGTTGTACAGGTTGCAATGAACTGATGTCCTTTGGTCCAGAATCCCATCCTTATATACACCTGGTAACAAAGGGCCCTGTTTTCGGAAACCTAATGCTCCCTATTAAATCCATTAGTCCGTATCGTTTTCACGTATTAATAAGGTGAACACAATGATGATACTTTCAGGATCAGACACGTTTCATAATAAACAACTTGGAGACGGATTCATTGTACTTCTTGCAAGTCCAAGCCCTTGTTCAGTATGGGAAAGAGATTTTAAGAGGAGAGAAGTCCGGTTTGATATTGAACACTACATATTATTCGAATGGTAAGTAAACTTTACATTTTAGATTATTATATAATTTCAAAAAATATTATTTTTTATATATTTATTCATTAATCATATGGCACTAGTTTATGTTGTGAACTTAAATAAAATAATCAAAAAATTACAAAGATTTTTTTAAATTTTGTGCCAAGATTAACATTCCTTATTTATCAATTTAATGAAATATAAATAAAGATAAATAATGATTATTGAAATCAAGGAAAGCAAATTTTCATTGCATAATTGTAACTAGTTTCATATATTACTTAACAATATTAGATGTTAAATAATTATCACTAAAATACTTAAATAAAATTCTAAAATGACATTTTATGGGTGTTCTAAGATTATATTTGGGGGCCAAAAATTTGAGTTAATTCTATTAATTTCTTTGTTTTATCTTAAGTTTTCATAGTAAAATTTCGATTTTACGTAACAAAAACTACAATTTCGATTTTTTTAATTTATATTTGTTATTTTATGAATTGACTGTTATTTATACAAATTTTAGTTGGTTTTTGATTTACACGATTTTACATATAAAAATTCACGATTTGAGGGATTTGTGTTTTATAAAAGTATAATTTTATTAGATTTTTTTGACTCAAATAATTATCACAATGGATTTTCATAACAAATAATACTTATTAAGTTCAAAATAATGCAATTAATTAAGTTGAGATTATTAAATAAATTAAACAATTTCATAAACATAACGAAAGAAAGTAAATATTTATTTTGTAACAAATATTAAAAACAAGTTAATTCAATAATACCACAATAATTAATCTGATTTATGAAAATATTCGATCGTTTCTAGTAACTTTATCCAAATATTTAGAATATTTTTATGTAATTTCAAGATATTAAATATAAATATAAAATTTCTAATTATTAATAATATTTAAGTAATAATTTTTTATTTTTGAATGATTTAATTAATTAATTTAATATTTATTTTTTTTATATAACGTTTTAGTATGATAAAAATATTTTCCTATAACTTATCTATTATTTCTTATATAAATGCAAAAAAAAATCAGCCAATATTTCCAATACAACAATTTATATTTACATTTTTTTGTATCTACTATTTTATAATAAAATTATTTATTTCTATAAACAATTATTGTAGTTTCAAAATTTTCCCAAAAATAATAAATAATTTGGTAAAATCTTGTTTCTTATCATTATTTGTATACATATTATAAGGGATGAAGATACAATTGAAATTTACTGTAATTGAAATACGTTTTATCGAAATATATTCAAAGTACGTACAAAATTTAATTGATTATAAAAAGTAATCTTTTTTCCGCTTCATAAAAAATAAGTAATTGATAATCGTTATTTTTTTTTTCATATTTCTATTTGCATGAAAATATAACTGAAATTTACTATTTGTAAAAGACGTATTACCAAAATATTTTCAAAGTTTATATATTAGTTACATATTTATTACAAGGGATGAAAATATAACTGAAATTTACCTTTTTTAAAAGACGTATTACCAAAATATTTTCAAAGTTTATTCATTAATTACAAATTTATTTAATATAAGGGATGAAAATATAACTGAAATTTACTATTTTTAAAAAACGTTTTAAAAAAATATTTTCAAAGTTTATTTATTAATTACAAATTTATTTAATATAAGGGATGAAAATATAACTGAAATTTACTATTTTTAAAAGACGTATTACCAAAATATTTTCAAAGTTTATTTATTAATTACAAATTTATTTAATATAAGGGATGAAAATATAAGTAAAATTTACGATTTTCAAAAGACGATTTACCAAAATATTTTCATAGTTTATTTGTTATATATTTATTTGATGTTTAATGTAAGTGATGAAAATATAACTGAAATTTACGATTTTCAAAATACGTTTTATTAATTTTATAATTATAAAAATCAATCTTTACAACAATAGCCATTTTGTTCAGCATCATAAAAATTAATTAATTGAAAATTGGCTATAAATCTGATTATAAGTAATGAAACACAATGGAAATTATTAAAAATAAACACAGAAACGTTTAGTTTAAGATTTTTCATAGTTTTATGTACTAGAAAGTCACGTACAAAACATTTTTTTCTCTATAGAAATCTTGACGAAAAAGTTACATAATCATTTTTTACTAGAATCATAGAGCAATAATAAGTTATATTGAAAAAAACATGACTTCATTTAAAAACTACAGCCCAGAGCCCCGCGCAATCAAATTTCCCCTTTTTTAGGAAAAAAGAATAGAAATTATTACAACCTACCAAATTTTGGGCCCCCAAAAATTATTAGCCAATTATTAATCAATTGTAAAATAATTATTTTTTTATTCGAAAATAATATATTTCCAATTGCTTTTATCAAATTATATTTAATTGCATATTTATGTAATATATATTATAAGGGATGAAAATGTGTTTATTTACTATTTATAAAAGACATTTTACCAAAATATATTCAAAGTTTATTAATTTATATATTAGTTACATATTATGTGTTCCTCTTAATAAATTTAATTAATTGAAAATATGATTATAATAGTAATGAAACACAATGGAAATTATTAAAATAAACACAGAAACGTTAAGTTAAAAAATCACATGAATGTTTATGAAATTTCGAATAATAGAATTAATGAGAAATTATTGCATGAAATATATTCGCAATATTTAATCAAATTTCCCCCTTTTAGGACAAAATATAAATTATTACAACCTACCAAATTTTAGGCCCCCAAATATTATTAGCCAAAGTTAACATAATTATTTTTTTTACTCCAAAATAATATATTTTCAATTGCCCTTGAAAATATCAGTGAAATTTTATCAAATTATATTTTTTTGCATGTTTGCATGTATATTATAAGGGATGAAAATTTAATTAAAATTTACTTTAATTCAAATACGTTTTATAAAAATATATTCAAAGTGCTTGCAAAAAGTTTATTGATTATAAAAATTAATTTTTGAACAATAGAAATTATTAAAAATGAACATATAGAATTAATGAGAAATTATTGCATGAAATGTCTTTGCAATATGATTATATATTTTTATTGTTGTTTGAAATTAAAGAAAATGAAAATGAAATGTATGTGATCTTGAATAGTTTGTTGAGAGCATACCATAAAATGTAAGTGCATATGAGAAATGAGTGTGGTTGGTTTTATGAATGCAAAAACCTAAAGTGTTATTGCACTCAAAGCATGTTTAATAACGTATATTATTATTATGTGTGTCGTTTGTCGGTTTGATTTCAGCGACGGAGAACTTGATCCATTTGAATCCGCAGTCGCCTAGGCGAGTCGAGGACCTTCAATTGCAGAAGTTGTTTTGGTCGCAGGGCGATTTAAAGGCACGCATTGTTTGGAAAGCAAAGAGCTCTCCCGTCAAATACACCATTGTCTGGTGGAGTGGTCCGTGTAAAAACAACGACCATTACGCTCCGCATCTGAAATTGGCTGCCACCACAAAAGTAAAAATATTCAAATGCCAATATACCCAATAATACCTTTCTTTCTTTCTTCGTCGTCCTTTTTGAACGGATCACGTATTTCTCTCACACTACTCTGTCTGTTCCAGGGCTCCCACTTTGATATATACGATCTGCAGTTCGAATGCAGGTATCGCGTGAGCGTCAGGGAGACCGCAGCTGCTGCCATGAAGACTATCTTCGATACCTCCGTCACCTTCACGACGCCATCCTGCAAGGAACTTCAGTCCAGACACAAAAGGACCAAATGCAATAAAAGATTGTAAAACTCTATTTTCTTTTCTGAACTATTCGTTCCGTACCATAACCAGGAGTCATTCCAAGCAAAACACTCTTCTAGCCACATGCATTGTTATTGAATAAATACTTACATAATACTTTAGTTTACTACAAAAATAAACACAGATTTTCATTGGGACATTTCTACCACAACTACAAGTCTTTCGAAAACAAACTTTACAGAAATCTTGAACAAAAAATTACATTTTTTACTAGGATAACATAATAAATTAATACAACCAAGAACATTTTTAACGCCTAAAAGTTATTAGCGTCCCGAATTTAACTGAATAAATCTATTTTCTATTGTACTTATAAATAATTTTATGAAATTATAAATCCATTATTTTTCTATAGAATATTAACTGCGAATAATTTCAACGCATAAAATAAGAAAAATATGTGACGCCATCTAATGGATTAGAAGAAGAACCAATTTTTCAATAAATAATTTTCCTGATTAAAAATACAAATTCTCACTATTATCAATTTCACACATAAAATTCCACTTAACAACTCATTTAATTTAATTTTTTTCTACGTTTTTTTTGGACTTCTTTAATTTAAAATAGCAAATTTTAAACTGCTTATTTTTTTTACAAATTTGGTGCGTCTTATAGTCTGACTTTTTTTTAAATAAAAAAATTGATAATTGTATAAGCAGTAAAATTTTCAGAAAATTTATATAATTAACAATAATTTAATTTCACAATAATTAATATCTTCTTCACTATAATTCTTTAAAAAAAAATGTTTCTTTACACATTTTGTAAACCTTTACATTTAAATCTTTAAAGTTTATATATTGTAATATTATTTTTTATTGTAATTGAAGATTTGTGTGATGTTTATTATTTATTTTATTTCATTTTTTTTTATAGAGCTTATATATGGTTTATGTAATAAATATAATATCTTTATATATTAAAAATAGAATAATTGTAGATTATTTAATTGATTGGAACAAAATACAAATAAAATTTGGAAAATATTGTCTTACGTTATTTAAATGAAATCATAATTAAAAAAATATTAAATAAATATTAAACAATAATTATTTATTTTCATTTAATTAAAAATATTTTACTACTTTGCCTACAAATTAATTTATTTAGCGTGAATACTAATGGTTACATAATTTTTAAAGAATTTAACGAGAAAATTAATAAAAAATTACAAAATCACATTTTAACCAAGATTAATCGTTTTTTGAACAAATAAAAGAAAAATGTATCAGTATACAAAATTAATGGATTTAATCTTATATTTAAACTATTAAGATTTTTTTTAAATACTTATAATTTTATTTCCATTAATATTTCGAAAATCTTGATATTTGACAATTGATATTTTTATATTAATTGGATTTATTGAAGATTGATTCAAATTATTATAAGTTTTCTTGCCTTCATATTTGAATAGAAATGTTAAGAAAGTTATGTAAAAAAAAATATTTTTTTAACAATTCAATAAATTATTATTAAATATTCTTATATACTTACCATATAAAAATAAGTTATATGAATAGCTTACAGTTAAATAAAATTTGTTGTATTTTTTATAAATAGAGTTTTTTTTTTAATATTTTAAAATTAATAATGTTTTTATATTAATTCGATTTATTTAAGATTGATTCAAATTACTGTAAGTTTGGTTGCCTTTAAATTCGAATAGAAATGTTAAGAAAGTTATGTAAAAAAAATATTTTTTTAACAATTCATTAGATAATTATTAAATAGACAAATATACATTCAGCTCCGCACATTTTTTAGTAACAAATTTTTTTATTTAGTTTTGAAAAAATTAATTAAAATTTGTTCATGAATAGAATTTTTTTTATATTTTAAAATTAATATTGTTTATTGATGATTGATTCAAATTATTGTAAGTTTGGTTGCCTTTTAATTCGAATAGAAATATTGAGGAAGTTATAAAAAAAAATATTTTGTAACAATAATTATTGAGTATTCTAAAATACTTACCATTATTTTACCAAAGCTTTGCACATTTTTTTAGTAACAAAAAATATTCTTGAGTTTTGAAAAAGTTAATTTTAATTTGTTGTATTTTTCAGGAATAAGGGTATTTTAAATATTTCAAAATTAATAATATTTAAGCAAAAATAAAATTAAATTTTTTTTAATTATTTTTTAAATAAAGATAATAATAAAACTTTCCACTTTTCCTGTGTTATCTTATCTATTTACAAAATTGCAAATATCAATGACAAATATCATCAATAAAAATCAGTTCCAAAAAATCAATACGGTGATTACTCTTCGACACACTAATGAATATTATAATGATTGATTAAAAATAGTTAAAAAAAATTAATTTGAAAAAGAGAAAAATCGGTTAGGGTTTAATTGACAATAAAAACAGGTTATTTCAATCGCTGCTCTTCAATATGGATGTAGGAAAAAAATAAATAAATTAAATTAAATAAAAATGGTAAAAAACAGATGATTAATAGTTGGGGTAGGTGGAGTACATTATCCTTTTTATTCACGTTTTTTTTGTCCATTTTTTTTAAACTCGTCCTAGTCGCCGTGTGAGCATTTTTGATACAATATATTACAGTTTCATCTTTTTTTTGCGACCAATCATCATCATCATCATCATATTTTTTAAATATATCTTAACAGTACTTAACAGCTTTTAAGATTAACAAATAACATATTCATGTGGATGAGAATGTTTTATTTTTTTTGTTGTTGAAAATAGTAGTACTTCGTGGTTGATGGAAGAAAACAACAACAACAATAACAGAAAGTAAAATTCGAAGGTCAGAGGATTCGGAAGGATTATGTGAATTTGATGGAGACGATTGGATATCCGAAATCCTCCGACCGAAAGAGCTCATCATCAAAGTTTCTTTTTTGGATCGGAAATACAACCCGACAAGGTGACAGACAAAAAAACAATGATATAACCGAAGTTGAGCCGAATTCACATACACCACACACATCATGTAACATCGCAATCGTGTCCTTCCGTCTCGTATGCTTCATTTTTTTCTTCGTTCTTTTGTTTTATTCTCTTCTCGTTTGTTTTGTATTAATTATCATTTGTTTTGTATTAATCATCATTTGTTTTTTTTTTGGTATAGTTTGTTTTTTATTCATTTTTTACTACAAGTTGTTAACAAAGTGCGTCGTACGCAGTTGTACGTGTCGTGGATTTATTTATATTTTTTTATTAATATTGGAAGCCGCGCGGTGCTCAGATTTCATTCATTTACCCAACTTCCGGTTATCCCATCTCGCGAAAGATAACCGGAAGTTGCCCGGAAATATATATTTTTTTTCAGTTTATTTTCGACCGTAACTACTGTACAACTGCATAAAATGTATGAATACATACATACAATATATATATAAATATTTATATATAAATAATCTATATTCGCGAGTGGGTAATATTTAAAAATAATGTTTTATTCTAAATAACAATTGTGTGTCTTCTTTCATTTTGCTTCTTCTCATCTCTGCTTTATTATTCCTCATTCTTATTATTACGTCATCATCCTCTTCGTGATCCTCTCCTAATCTCCATCCTCATCCGTGGCCAATAATCTCATCCAAATCGAAACCTAACAACAATAATCTTTACGTGTCCAAAAATAAATTTGACAAAAAAAATACAACAACAAGAATACATTTTTGGATTTGAGCGTGTTTCGAAAAACAAACAAACAAACAAAAATACAACAACTAAAAACGTTACGCATAGGCAATTAATCTAAAAAAAAAAATTATCCTAATTTATATTTTTATTTATTTTTTTCTGTGGAAAACTGCAATGATACCCAAGTTTTTTTTAAATTATTTTAATTCTCAGATATAATTATGATTAAATTTGGTGTTCTCAATATGATAATTTTTTTTGTAATTTACTTTAGTTTTGGCACTAATCGATAAAGAAAACTCATTGCACTTCTCCACACACACACAATTATATACTTGATTTTTTTTTTATTAATATTATTATATTTTTTATACACAATTACAAGTTTTTTTTTTTTTAAATTTAATTCGGCTTCTCTCATATTATTTTTATTTTTTTTTTTTCGGGGGGCCGCTATTAATTACAAAAACAAAATTAATTAAAAATAATTTTTGTAGAAGGAAGCTCTCTCTATTAGATATACAAAACCGAAAGTAAAATTCTAAACTTAATACATACAAGTTTTTTTTTATCTTCGTTGTTTTCGCCCACTAAAGTACGAAATTAATTGGATTCAAACAAATTTATTTCCTCAGATGAACTCGTTTAACTTTTTTGCGCAAACTGAATCGAATTTCATAACCATATTAATATTTATTTTAATTACTTTCTTCGTTTATTAAAAATTAATGAAATATACAAAATTGGCGAAATCGATTTTATAATCCTATATAAGCGTATTATTTTTATTATTTCTTCAATCATTTCTTTCTTCTTGTTTAATTAGTATTCCTGAGACAACATCACTGCTCTTCGCTAATGTATCGTAGTAGAAAATATAACAATAATTGGATTAATGGTGTTTCTTTCTTAATAAGCAGGAAGACTTTTGGCGATATATAAAATTCGTTCCGAATCTTCAATTAAACGAGAGAAAAAAAATCTTATCTATTACATTTAAAAAATTGGAGTATTCATTTTTCTTCTCTTTATTTCTTTCTTACACGTATATAAAAAAAACGAAGTTTTGTGTTTTTAAACTAAAAAAAAAACGGTCATCAAGTTCGAATCAGTTTTGACAAATTGATACATTTACATACGCGATACTTGCCAAGTAAATTTGTCGATTCTGCAATGGATGTGAGCAAATATACTAGTACTTGTGACATCTATATTTAAGCCTAACTACATTCACTCGACAAACCACTCCGCAAGTTTCGCATAAAAAAAAAACAATTTACATCATATATTACACATATTTCTACTTATATAAGAATCATACAATAAATAAGTTAAGCTGAATATTCATTAACATTTTTTAAATAATTTAATTAAATTTAAGACAACTAATTTTGGGTTTAACAACCTGTACTTCTGTGCTCACGGTTTTTATATTACAAATTTTAGATCAAAAAAAATCTCAACATGAGAATTTTTTTATAATCTTGTAATTAATTAGTTATAATAAATTGTTACCTGTATTTTAATTTAAAAAAAAAATATTGGAATTTCTGGTGGATATGTTTTGTAATGAAGGTGATTTCGTAATATGAATAAAATTTATTAAATCGAATTGTTTAAAATGTATCAATTTTCTGTGTCTGACGTAATCGCACTTGAGTGTTTATTTTTTTGTTTGAGTTCATCTGAGCACAAGGTGTAGAAAATACAAAGATCGAATGCGAAAATGAAACAGACGGACAGCTACACAAAGTACTTCATACCCAATTTTATCCTTTCGTACCGCGAAATCCTACAGGATTATCGCATAACACACTTCTTCACATATACATATATTTTTATATATTTTTCCTTCGATAGAGTTATGTAATAATAACTAACGGTACGGTTTTTTTTTTCTTATTTCCTCATCTAAACGTCGTGTTCACTTTGCTTCTTCGTCAAATCGCTCAAAAGACAAAATAACGGAAGGGGCGCGGAAGAGATTCGTCGGTCAGTAACAATTTGGGGAAAACAATTACCATTCCAATTAGATTGTATACACTATTCAGTCAGCAAGTAACAACGAGTACAAAGAACGTAATTGTGAATAAATTAATGGAAGAAACGTAACAGAACTGGAAACGAAACCATTTACATAACATTTTCTTCTTTTCATCATCAATCAGGCGAAGGAATACAAGAAAAATCCACTCTTCATCTAGATCCAACGCTTCTTACGGCCACAGTACGGTTTCCATCTTCGTTCTTCCCATTTTTTTTATAATTTAATTTATTTTGTTTACGGCACGACTCGGCAGTTGGGTTTCCTCTTCTTCAACATCATATTCTTTGTTAATTAATTACGTTACATAATCAAAAAAAATAAAACCGTGTTTTGTATTATTATTAATAATAATTTTTTTTATATAAACTTCGTTTAGGCTTCAACAAATAAATAATTTCATCGCACACAAAAATAAATTTCACTGTCACCGCTTTACAATTTTTTTTTTGTTCAAATTTGTATACAATAAACCAAAAATTAATCGAAAGGAAACCGAAACGATTTTATTAAAATTTGTGTGTGTGTGTTTTATGTATAGGAAGATTTGAATAATTCGTTGTAAAAATAAATTAATTATCATTAATATTATTACTTTTTCATTATTATTTTTTTTTCTTCATCCTCTTCTCATATTTATTTATTTATTTATATAATATATTTATATATTCTAGAGCACCAAAAAACAAACGTCGATAGGACATGTTGAATTGAGATGAAAAATTATGAAATTTTCAAAAAAAAAATTAAATAAAAAATTTCACTTCCGTTACGGTTATTTATTTTTTTCTTAATACTTTTTTTCTTTACCAATTTGTTGTGCGCTGGTGCAAAATACTATATACTATATCATTTATTGCGTTTCTTATATTTTGCTCTTGGGTTTCCATTTGTATTATGTTTAACGTTAAGTTTCCTTTATATCAAAAAAAAAAATCCTCGTGTGAATTTTCTTTTTAAATATTTTTTTCTTCTCTATCGACGCGATTTATATTAATGAATATTGTTATTCATCCCCCAAAAAACAATTTTTTTTCTCATATATCTCTCCTCAATTTTCGAGGCAGTGAAACACTGGGCTATTAATTATTATTATTAATATTATTATAATTATTACAAAAATCTCTCTCCGCTTCGCTGTGATCACCCGACAAAAGGAAAAAAAAAACAACACTTCTTCATCTAACTGCTGTGTTCCGCTTACGTAACACACCTCGTCCAACTACATCTCGCGTTTACATCGCACACTAACATTTATTAAAAATTCCACGTGATTTATTATGTTTTTAGTTTACTTTTTATTTATATATATAATTTTTTTGTTTTGTTTAAATACGTTTTATTTTAATTTTTAATATATATATATATATAGGTGGGTATATATATATTTTTTTTAATTTTTACGTTATTTCCTCGTTTTCTTCTCTTAATTCTTTTATTCACCGTTAATCGCTATTTATTGTTTAAATATGTTTTCATTAATAGAAAATTCCCCCCTTCGGGCCTGACGAACTGCGTCCACAATTGTTCCGTTCCGTTCGGGCGTTTACATACAACTTATTGACTTCACGCACAGTTTCGATCTAAGATGTTGTTAAGAGTCCGGGGGGAAGATGATGGTGTTTTTGTTGTGTGTTGGCTTCTGCGGAGGTGCTTCTTCCAGATAATTCTCTCTCTCTTTATCTTTTCCTGCTTCTTCTTAATAATTCCATGAGCTCCGTTACCGGCCGACCGTCAGCAATACCGAGGCGATGAATGATTGTCCAAAACCGACGTGCCAAAAAGGAATCCTCGCCTTGATTTTTATTGTACTTTTGATATAGTGTAAAACCTCATCTGGAAATTAACCAACTTCCGACTTCCTGTGTTCTGCTTCCTATAGTCATCATTGCTTTCGCTCAACAATAATATAAGGAGGGGGAATAGTCAAGTGATTCTGATATGATTAAACTTAAACAATTTGCTAAATTCGAATAGTCTCGCTTATTTACATAACATTACTTCACTACATGGAAGATTGGTTTGAGATTGTCTCTGGTTTTTTTTTTTTATTATTATTTTTTTAATAATTCTTCTCCTCCTCTTTCTTCAATTCTTTCTGTTCGTAACGTCTTCTTCATCCTCGTAACAATCTGTTTAATTTATATTCATATTTTATTTAAAACATGTGAACTGAGTGAGTGAGTGTGTGAGATAGACGCGAATTGGAAGTCGATTCTTACTGTACAAATAAGTGCTATCTATTATTACGTAATTGGTTAATGCGTTATTATTTTTTTTTGGTATCCTCATCTTCCATCTCCGTTCGTATAAAAAATCGGGCAATGTTTCGCTTTATATATAATTTCCATCGTTCTCCTCGAGGTGTCCTTTCTTATTGTTCATGCGTAGGCCATTCTTCTCCTATTATTGGTTATACCGAATGCGTTGTTCGTGCTTGACCAAGGGAACAGTGCGTGGTGTTTGTACGATCCTTTTTTGGTTTCGTCCTGTCGTTGGGAACCGATTAAATCGCGTGCATCCAAAGGATGTGTATTGCTGGCGGCGGCGACGGCGGCGGTGGCGCAGGATAATAACCATCAGACGCTGTCCACGCTTGCGAAGCGTTCGCCAAGGTCGTGCTGGGGTGGATGGCGAGACGAGCCCGCGGGGACGGGCAGCTGGAAGGGCCGGTGGAGTCCTCCGCGTCGACGTCGGCGTCGCTTCCTGTGGCAGAGGATGCAGAGCACCAGCAGCAGGATGCACAGCGCCGCGACGCCGCTCGCCATCAGCACTGTGTAGTCCTCCGGAGGTTCCTCCACGAAACCTGTTACAAAGTACAAACATTCATTAACTAACGTACATTATCAACAGGCATAGCGAAACGATCTTTACAATCAATCAACATTGGTCATGTAACCCTTTAACCGATAATAATCATATATTTAGTTTCTTACTTAAGTTAATTTTGAAGTTTCAATTTTCAAGACATTCCTAAAAGTAAAAACAAGAAAATGTATTAGATGTATCAATAATCAGAAAAAGTTAAATTTTCATGTTTATTCATTTTTTTTTCAAAATTAAAGAGTTTTATTTTTAGAAATATTTTTTATCACAATTTAAAATTGAAGTATGTTGTATAAATGAACTTATCTGAAGTTATCTAACAGAAATATAGATATTATTAGTAATAAGTTATATTACTAATAATAATATGAAATTTTCTGAAGTTATAAAACAGAAATATAGATATTAGATTTAGTTTCTTACCAAAGTTAACTTCTAATATTAATTCTCATACAAGGAAGTAACTAAATTGTAAGTTTTCTATAATTATCATGTTAACAAATTTTTAAACATCAAGACATTCCCAATTTAATAAAAAAACAAGTTGTATCAAGTTCATAGAATTTTGTCTTCAAAATTAAACTTAATATTTTCAAAAATCTTGGTGATCAAAAAGTTTGAATTTTTATGTCAACAACTTTTGAAGTTTCAATTTTTAAGAAATTCCTAAATATAGAAACATTTTTCATCTTCATTGATATTTTTTTTTAAATTAAACTTAATTTTCAGAAATCTTAGTGATTTTAAAATTAAAATAATTTAAATAAGGGAAATTATCTGAAGTTATAAAATAGAAAGATAATTATTAGACTTAGTTTGTTTGTAATAATAATATTTCATTCAATTCTCACACATGAAAGTAACTAATGTGTAAGTTTTCATTATTTTTTGCGTCACCAAATTTTGAAATTTCAATTTTCAAGACATTCCTAAATGCAGAAATATGAAGAAGTATTAATAATAACAATAAGTTAATTACCTATTTTTGATGTTTGTTGAATTTTTCAAATATAAACTATTTATTTTCAAAAAACTTAATGATCAAAATTTTAAAATTGAAATTTTATAAATAAATTTGTCTGAAGTTTTAGTACAGAAAGATAAATAATGGATTTAATTTATTTCTAATAAAAATATTTCATTCAATTCTCAAACATGAAAGCAACTAAATTTCAAGTTTTCATAAGTTTCCATTTTCAAGAAATTCCTGAATGCAGAAATAAGAAGTTATATTAATAATGAAAAAAAGTTAGTTAGAATTATTAATATTAAACTATTTATTTTCAGAAAAATTTTAAAATTCAAGTAAGTTAAATAAATATATGTAACTGAACCTATAAACCAAAAAGATAAATATTAGATTTTTTAATGTTAATAATTTATTCAATTCTCACACATGAAAGTAACTAATGTGTAAGTTTTCATTATATATAATTTTGAAATTTCAATTTTCATAATATTCCTATATATAAAAAAACGAGATGTATTAGAAGTAGCAATAATCAGAATAAGTTAGTACATGTTATTAAATTTTGAAATTTCAATTTTTAACACATTTCTAAATGCAGAAACATTTTTCATGTTCATAGATTTTTTTTCTAAATTAAACTGATTATTTTCAGAAATATTAATGATCAAAATTTTAAAATTAAACTAATTTAATGTAATAATAATAATATTTCATGTAATCAAATTTTGAAATTTCAGTTTTTAAAACATTCCTGAATACAAAAACAAGATGTATCGATAATTTGAAAAACATTAATTACCTATTTTTTATGTCAATTAAATATTTCTAAAATTAAACTCTATATTTTCATAAATCTTTTCAGAAAGATGTAAATTTTTGTCATCAAATTTTTAACATATTTTTTAATATAAAAAATGTAATTTTTACAAATTTAAAAGATATACAATTGACAAGTTAAGTTTTTATTAATCCTAAATGATTAATACGGTTAAAGGATTAATCAATTTATCAAATAATACCGTAAAAATATAATGAATATTTCTATGATATACTTTGATAAATTGTGTATTTGATGAAATCAATAATTGGGTAGTCAAAAACGATAAGAACAGAACATAAATAATAAAGAAACGTAAAGAAAATCAAGAAACTAAAGAAAGATGCAGTATATGAAGAGCGTGCATGGTGAAAATGATGATACACATAGAAAGAGAAACAGACAGATAGACAGACAGAGGAGGATATGAAGATAATGTATGTTGTTGATGGTTTGTTGATAATCGTGAATATTTTCTTTTTAGTTTGTAGATGAATTTATGCTCGTTTTATTTTGGTTGTATTATATAATACTTTTTTGCGAATGTGGTTTGACATGATGAGAAAGTAGAAAGACTCACGTGACCGTGAGAGAAGCATGCTGTTCTGGGGGGCATCACGCCAGCAACATCAGCAGCGCCGCCAAAAACAGTGGTGGCAGGAGAAGGACGGGGGTTGCAGTTCGGACAGACGCACGCGACCCACCTGAACAAATTAACACCCTGCCACCACCACTAGATACCAACCAACCAACTTATACATTACATAGCTTTACCAATCCATAAATATGTAAATCTCCTTATTAACACTTCGATTGCTAACACGAACTTTGCGCTAAGAGATCATCCAAACTTCACTAAACTTCATTTCGCCAATGCAAAACAGTTTATACCAAATTAATCTATTTAAAACGTATTCCAGAGAACTCCTAAAACTATATGTAAGTTAACGTCCATAATACGTACACAAATTGCCGTACCCTTAATTTCAGATAGACCACTCACTTCATTCGCAATAACGTACATACTAACTATCATTACGGTACGCAAAATGAATATTTCAACAAATTGTTAATTCGAATAATAATAGAAGTTTTATGATTATTTCGTTCATACATATTTCTTTCATTCGCATGTACGTACTTCATAAATATAATGCAAACACAAATTGCACAAATACAAATTAATTCCAATAAAATTGAAGGCATTTTGGATAATTTTGTACATAATTATTTCCATTACCGGTAAACGCTTAAGCGGTTTTAATATAAAATTTGATTACCGGTAGAATTTAACAAAAGCAGTAATTAATTAAAACACAACATTATAATTGATTTAAATATTAAAATTTTGTTTGCACTACTTAAATTATCAAATTATAAACATATTAAATTCTCAAAACAGAATGTTAACTTTACTCGGTTATAAAATGGAAACAATTTTTTTTATTAAAAAAATACTAGTTTATACTTAAAATATTTACCGGTAAAATGAAATCTTAGTAATTTTCTGTATTCGAGGTTTAGATGAAAATTCAAAGTAGAAATATTTATATTAAGTTGAAAATATTATATTTAAACGCTGTGATTATTTTTATTACAACATAGAAAATGTAACGTAATAATTTTATTTAGATTTTAAATCGACATAAACTGCGACGTGTTATCTCGATTTTATTAAAAAAAATACCAGTTTTTTCTTATAACATTTACCGGTAAAATAAAATCATAGTAATTTTCCGTATTCGAGGTTTAGACGAAAAACTAAAGTAAAAATATTTGTATTAAGTTAAAAATATTATAATATATTTAAACGGTGTAAATATTTTTATTACAAAATAGAAAATGTAACGTAATAATTTTATTTAGATTTTAATTGCCACTTTCGATGGAATTAAATCAATAGTTCGAATGGAATTATATTTAGACGTTAAACCGTAATAGAATGGTGTGGAATTGAATATTCTCTCTGTCTCTCGTGTGTGAGGCAGGCACATATCCATCCACATTTATCCATTGAAGTGATATAACGGACATAAAACTAATATTCCATCACATAAATTTATATATATATATAGATTCTGGCAGTAAACCGAACACATAAAATATTAATTATCCATCTGCCAAATTCAATAATTATTGCCATCAATTTATATAAAAGTATTAACTTATTTTTAGTACATTTTTATATCTTCTGGTTTCGCTCGAAGCTCATTTAGTTTTTAAACTGGTAAATGCATTGTAGCGGATGATGACTCTATGACCCGCTTTATATATTTATGGATCGGAGCAGTATAAACTATATACAGAAATAAAAAATGGAACGAAAAATTATGGATCAATGGAAATAAACGTAAGTAGTCCAGTATACTTCTATCAAAATCAAACGGTAAAATTACTAAGCGTATATATTAATAGATAGAATGTGAAATAATAATAACAGGATGAAAACCACCCATGCCACACAGTCAAAAATCGTCTACGGAAGAAAAATGATAATACAGTTTAATTTTGCTCGATAACTAAAAATATTCTGTCCTTTGCTTATTTAATTAATTATTTATTTATATACGCTGAATGTAACTGAGTAGAAAAATATAGAAGATAGAGCGAGAAATAGAAGTAGAAGTATTTTATACTTTAGATTAAATAAAATTACGTTCTTAAGTAGTTTTGTAAAATAGTAACCATTGTGTCACTCACAGTCGGCCTCGTCGGAGTTGTCGTCTGCCCCGCAATTGTTAACCGAATTGCAGCGCAGCTTCTCAGGAATACAGAAACCGCTCTTAACGCATTGGAATTCATCGCAACTGGGACCTTCCTGCACCTCCGTCCAAACTACCCTGAATCCTTGTGCACCGACCGCTTTATCTGCCGTTATAAAACTGAAACATTCAAATCCAAACACAAGTAGAAATTAGTTTAACAACAGTTATTGCTGAACGGAATTTGGTGACCAACGTGGGGCACATTGCTCTGCAATTGGATAAACTATTACTACATAGAGAGGAAATTACTTTTTGTATATTTCATGAAATGTAAAATATTTATTAATAATTATTAATTATTTTTGATATTCTGCATTTTTCTTACTTAAGGTATCGTTATGTGACGATCAGTATTATGAATTCTATTTTTGGTATTAAAACTATTAAATTACTTACATTTTTTTAGTTCATGGATAATGTAAGTTTATTTGAAATTGTTTTTTTTTCTTGAAATTTTGTTATAATAATAACTGAAAATGTAGGAATATAAAGTACGATTTAGTTAAATCTATTGGAAAAGGATTTGAAAGGAAGTATCTGTGTATGTTAAGTAGGTTGGAAGGGAGAATTGCAAACTGTACCTGAAGCGTATTGAGTTTGAGTCGGAGAGATATTGCCATTTGTCGTCGACGCCTTTCTCTCCGCAGAGCTCGATGGGTGATCCTGCCATGTTCGTCCAAAGCCTCAGAACAGCCGCGGGACATCCCCTACCTAAAAGGGCGAAATCCTCAATCAATAACCACTTTATACTTACGTCGGAATAAATCCAGTACGTACCGATTGGTTCGCCCTCGACCGCAAAGGTTTCGAAGTCTAGCAGGATCTTGTACTTAGGCCTAACGTTGATATACCAATTGCACGTTTTCGCGGAGGAGCCCTTTTCCGGTCCGTCGTACTTCTTCGGGTATTTAGGGCTGCTGATGATGCCGTAGTCGAGGCTGCTGATGTTGCTGCCGCAATTGCCGAATATCGACTTGGACTTCTCGAAGTTATACCGTGCCTTAAAGCCGCTGTACACGCCGTCAGAATCCGCGTGAAGGACGATCTTCAGACCCAACGCGCCCAGATTGGACTCGATCGGACCTGGAGCCGTCATCCCGCAGTACCGGCCTACGATCTTCTCAACTCCATCGTGGTATACGTTGTATATCTCCAGCCAATCCTCTTGACAAACAGCAGCTCTGCAAAAGATATAAACAGTTCAATAACTATAATCCTCAACTCTGCATATTTATTACCCATAGGAGCCAATAGAGGAGTTGGCCAAATCGGCGCGCACTTTGAAGTTATCGAAGATCAGTGTAACCTGCTCGTTCTTGGTGGCCATGAAGTTGTATGTACAATTCGTATCGCTCGGATAGTTGGAAGGATACCTGGGCGAGTTGAATTCCCCGCGTTTCTTGCTTTCGCTCATGTAGGTGAACGTGCAACTGCCGTCCGGAGCGGCGGTACCAGGAATCCGGTACTCTGAAATTCATCGAATTATTACCATTGACGTCCTGCGAGAAACGGCGAAGCCTTACCCGTTTCGAACGTATAATTAGCCTTGAATCCTTTACCCATTAGGTCGCCGCTGCTAAAAACTAAAACCATCCGAGGACCTTCGGATACGATCACCGGTGGTTTACTCGTACCTCCGCACATCTCGTGATCGAATTTATCATACGAGTCCGTCGTTTCTTGGCCTTTCGTATAAATTTTCAAATAACCATCCGAGCAACTATCAAATTACCAACAATTAATAATCTATACCTTCTCAAAACTCAAATAAAAAAAAATTTCCAAATAAAAAAATATTTTTCAAAATTACAAATTTATTTTCCAGTCAACTTTCGATTGAAAATTTGGCTGAAATTTTAATAATTTCAAAATATTTTGTATTAAATTATTTAAAAATTCATATGCGTTATATTTTCCACATAAACTTTTTTTTTTTCTTAAAATTACAAATTTATTTTTAGTTCTAATTAAATTTCATTTTAAAAATAATAAATGTAATTTCTTAGTTTTAATTGTAAATTAAGTTAGACGAAAGTCGAAAAATTACTTTATTTTAATTTAAAATTTGGCTGAAATTTCAATAAAAATATTTGAATTTATAATGGTGCGTTCACACTATGCCCGATAAGTGAACATATCGTAAAATAGTTTTGATATAATCTTAGAAATGAGTAAATTGTATAAAAATGATAATAATTTTCCTTCTCAAAACTAAACTAAAATAAATTTTCCACATAAAAAATATTTTGCAAAATTACAAAATTTATTTTCCAATTTTCGATTGAAAATTTGGCTGAAATTTCAATAAAAATGTTTGAAATTATAATAGTGCGTCCACACTATGCACGATAAGTGAAAATATCGTAAAATATTTTGATGTAATCTTAGAAAATTATATAAAAATGATAATAATTTATGATAAATTAAAAAAAATTTTCCACAAAAAAATATTTTTCAAAATTACAATTTTTTTTTAATTACAATTTTCCAATTTTCGCTTGAAAATTTGGCTGAAATTATAAATGAAATGTTGGAAATTATTAAATTGTTTAAAAAGTAGTGGTGTAGCAATAAGAAAATTGTATAGAAATGATAATAATGATTGAATAAATGACTTACTCTCCCTTAGGTCCTTTGGGAATTTCGAAACGTGAGAACTCGAGACGAACCCGTTCGAGGTGCTGTGAATCCTGCATGCCGTAGATGAAATAACGACAAACAAGCTTCGGTATGTACGGAAATGGATAGTTTGGACTAAAAACGGAGCCGCTGGACTCCTTCTTCGAAAGTATCTTTTGATCGCACTCCGACCCGCGGATGTGTACCCCTTCGTTTTTTCTTATAAAGTCTAAAATTGTTGTTAAATTTGATGATTTTCATTTGATGATTTACAAAATGGTCTTGGATACTCACCTAACTTGGTAAATGAATTCGAGAACTCGAAGATACCTTTGAATCCCCTATTTTGAGTATTGGCAGTGCGTGGGAGGGTGACGAAGGTAACGAGGAGCGACGACTCCGACGAGTAGAGCACGAGGTTACGTTGTTGGCCGCAGTAGGTGCCGATCACAGCCGAAGAATTATCCGACCCATCGTACACTTTTACGTAATCAAAGGGGCAGCTTCAATAAAATACAAAAAGAAATATAAAAATTATGTAATTTTACAAATTGCAGCTTTCACGCCTAATTGTATTTGTACAGTTGCGTGTCCATCTCATATTTTAACGTTCACATAAAGTGCTTTTATATCAAATTTACGATCGGTTTATTAACATATTCACTTTTACTATGTATACACTACGAAATTATTAATCTTTACAATGTAACATTCATTCAAAAAAATAATTTAAAAAAAAAATTTTTTTCCTGAATGAATGTCAGCTATAAGGGCCTAAGGCCCTTAAATTAAGGACCCCAAATATAATGTATCTATGGCTCACGGAAATCTTAAGGTATATTTAAGTGCCCTAAAATTTCGGAATAATGTATACATTTTCCCACAGTTTAAACACAAATTGTGTATATGCATATTTAATATATAAAATTAATTAATGACTTTCATTCGAATTTCTATATTTATATAATATATAATATCTATTTATCTTCATTAAACTATCAGAAAACATTTTGCAATCTTATTATTTTTTTTGTTTGTGTGAAATAATAAGGATTTATTTCGCTAAAATAAATGGATTTAAGTAGTTGAACAAAAATAAAAAGAAGTATAAAGTAAAATAAGAATAAATTGAATTGAATTGAATGAAATATTTTAAAAGGATGATTGCATGAGCATGAATTCCTTTTAAGCTTCAGCTGTAGAATTACAATAAATACAGTATGAACGACTTCTGCGGAAATCGGAGGAGATTGGAAGAAAATCAGTCGAGCCCGTTGCATCGAGCGGAAATCTATGTTACATGTTAAGTGGAGTGGACTTGAAATGATGGATTTTCTCGGAAGTAATGATGGCACAACTTAAATTCAATACAAGTTTTAGTATGAAAGCATTTTTATAATAGAATTATTGCTTATTCGCAATTTTTTAAAGATTGTAATTTTTATTATTAAAAAATATATAATTAATAAAATCATTGTTTTCTTTAATTTGAAAGCATTTTTATAATAGAATTATTTAAAAAAATAAAATAAAGTTTAAAATTTTTATAATTAAAATTATATAATTAATAACATCGTTTCTTTTTTCAATATGCAAATATTTTTATAATAGATTATTCAAAAATTTTAAAATATTTAAAGTTTAATTTTTTTCTTATTAAAAATATATAATTAATAACATAATTTTTTTATTGCTTATTTGCAATATTTACAGATTGTAATTTTTATTATTAACAATATATAATTAATAACATCGTTTCTTTCTTCAATAAGAAAGAATTTTTATAATAGAATTATTTGAAATTTTTAAAGTTTGTTCTTTGTTTATTATAAAAGCATTTTTATAATAGAATTCATTTAAAAAAATAACATTATATATTTCTTTAATATGAAAGCATTTTTATAATTGAATTATTTGATTTTTTTAAATTTTGTAATTTTTATTTTTTTTAAGTAAAAATATCATTTAATATCATTTCTTTCTATATTATAAAAGCATTTTTATAATAGAATTATTTAAAAATGATTTTTTTATAATTAAAAATATATAATATCAATATAATCTGAAAGTATTTTTATAACAGAATTATTAATAAAAAAGTTTAAAATTTTTATTATTAAAAATATGTAATTAATAATATAATAATGTTATGCAAACATTTTTATAATAGATTATTAAAAAATTAAAGTTTAAAATTTTTCATATTAAAAATATATAATTAATAACAAAATTATTTATAAGATTTAATGCAAATTTATGTTCTTAAATAACAGTAATTATTTTTTTATAATTTTCAGTAGAAAATTAATTTATTTATTTAAATAAATATTAAAAAAATATTAATAATGATTATATGGAAGGGAAAAACATATTTCTATTTGTAGCAGTGTTCCTGTGAAGGGAATAAATTATGTGTGTGTGTGTGGACTTACTGAGGTCCGCCAAAAAAGAGGTCGAAGTCCCTGAACTCGAGTCGCACTCGCTGCCCTTGGATGCCTAGGAACTGGTAGGAGCAGACGAGAGCCTTTGGATATGCGCCAGGATAGGTCGGAGAGAGGATGACGCCGGTCGGTTTGACCGCGCCCTTCACCAAAAAACTGCACTGGGTGTTCGCTACCGGTGCACCCACTTCATATTCCGCTGCGAACATAAGAAGCAAAAAAAAGAAGCAGGATTAAAAAATCGAATCCTTCGATCCTGGCGAGAAACAATCGTAAAGCCTAGGAAGAAAGAGAGAAGAGTGGATTTTTTTTGGGTGGGTGGAGTGATTAATAGCGTTATACTGCGGCGAAGGACTCACAGTCATTAATAAAGGAATATCTGCCGGTGAAGAGCTCGCTCGTTGAGGCGTTCTTGTCGGTATAGAAGGCAAGGGTGATGGCGCGGTATAACGAGACACGGCGTCGCGGCGGTATCGGCCCGCAATAACGTCCTCCGAACGGCGAGTTGATCAGATCTCCGGCGTCGGGACTCACAACCTCCGAGTACACATCCATGTACTCATGAACACAACTAAAGACAGAAACATGATTAGACTTCATCCAATTTCAAACAATCAATATCATTGGCATTTACAAATATTGTAACAGAAAAAAAAAGATAGAAATAGTAAAAAAGGGGGTGAGTTCTTTCTCAAGCAAATTGTGAAAACACTTTTTGTGTTTTACGTTATTTTTATAGATTAAACGCCTCATACAAAACCAATAAAATTATATTTCTAATTAACTTCAAATAATAATTGCATGTTCAACTTTTACACAACTTCATTTTAAATCACATCTAAAAATATTTTTTATAGCAATCTTCAACAGATAGTAAAATCGACCATTTACAAACGTGTTTTGGTTTCTTTAAATTTAATTACTTTTACCAATTTTCTAATGTTTACACAAATCCATAAACATTGGATAATAAACAAATACTGAATAAATATCTTTCAATTACATGAACAGCTTTTACACTATGCAAGTGTTTGACAATTCGAAATACTTCCACAACTAGTTACTAGTACTTGACAGATTACTTGCCAAGTAAAGTATGAAATATTATATATGATATATTATTCTAAACAAATAAAACATTAGACAAGTATTTGATCAACCAGTCCAACTAATTGCAAAATTAGTTACTAGTACTTGACCACGTTACTTGCCAAGTATTGAATGATATATTATGTAAAAAGTATAAACTGCGCTTACAAATAAGTCATTAGACAAGTATTTGTATCAATCAGTCCAACTAATTATTAGTACTTGACCACGATACTTGCCAAGTAAAGTATAATATATTATATAGAAAGTATAGATTGGGCTTATAAATAAGTCATCAGACAAGTATTTGTATCAAAAAATTGAACTACTTACATATCTAGTTACTTAACCAAGTTACTTGCTAAGTAATTAATGATATATTATGTAGTAAGTATAAACTGCGCTTACAAATAAGTCATTAGAAAAGTATTTGTAACAACCAGTCGAAATACTTACACAACTAGTTACTAGTTCTTAACAAAATACTTGCCAAGTAATGCATGATATATTGTTGTAGTAAGTATGAACTACGCTTATAAATAAATCATTAGACAAGTATTTGTATCAATTAGTCCAAGTAATTGCATAACTAGTTACTAGTACTTGACCACGTTACTTGTCAAGTAATTAATGATATATTATGTATTAAGTATAAACTGGGCTTAAAAATAAGTCATTAGAAAAGTATCAACCTGTCAGTAGTTTGTACTAGTACTAGTTTTATGACATATTATATCAAAAAAAAGTCAAGTATTTGTAACAACCACTCGAACTACTTGCATAACTATTTACTAATACTTGAGAGATTATTTGCCAAGTAATGTATGATATATTATATAGTAAGTATTAACTGTGAAATTGTGTAAAAGAAAATTTTAGAATGTTAATTTGTAAATGAATCATCACAATTTATTGGTTTTGTATAATTTTTTTTGTTGATTTATTTTATTAATTATTATTTTTAAGATGTAACTTTTTAAATTAGCATTTTCAGGCTTTGTAATCGAATGCAGAGGAGAAATGGCGAAAAGCTAGAAGCTCTGTGAAGAAAGTTTTATCGACGCAGAAGGCAAAGGCAAGTCAAGGGCATACATTAAAATAGGTTCAGGAATCGTACAAAAGCTTCGAACTAAACGAAGAAACTCGTGCATTCGCACTACCCTAACTATGCCATAACGAACAAACAGTTACGTAACATCGATAGTACCGAACAATGGCCCTTAAGATGCAGCGAACACAAGTTTAGGTAAGCTTTTCTATATCTACGAAATTGATCACTCTAAAATAAATTAAAATTTTAACTAAACACTACAAATAATTGCACAAAAAAAAAACAGTGTTTTCAGTGTAATTGTAATGAAATATTTTGTGTTTAAATAATAAATAATAAAAATTGTATTTTTTAACAAGATTTTTAACTAATTAATTCTATAAATTACTATTTGTTATGTAATATGTAAGCTGTAATTTCAATACCTCGCATAGTCCGAATTCCACCAATATTTCGAATTATATAAAACTTAACTAATTTTTTATATTTAAATTTAGTAATAGAAGCCGGACTATTCGAGGTATTGCTTTTTATTTAAATTATATAATTTTTTCCTATTATAATTGAAATAACATTGAAATATTCACATAAGTTCTAATTATTTTTTCATAAAAAAAACTCACAAAGTTTTACTTGAGCTAAAATTGTACCATTAATTCAAATTATTATAAGTAACTACAATAAATTGATCAGAAACTATTAATAAAAATAATTACAGCAACTATATTTCTTGTATTATTAATATACACCATTTAACATTGTTCAAAGCTTTTTCCTTAACTTAATATAGAAACCACAAAAATAGAACTTGCGAATTCTTATATATATATTTATGATAAATTGCAGGAAATATATTTCCGAGATTTATACCATAAAATGTTCATCGCTGTAAGAGCTTTTTCCATGTGTGTCACTCATTTTTAAAGCTCTATTACGTAACGCCCGTTCCGAGGCAATATTTCAACATCCACTGAAAAATGTTTGTAGTAAATTTATTTAACCAATTTCGTTTTTAATTTTATTTATTTCATATAATTTTGTTCAAACTTTTTCCATAAAAAATGTAATTACTAATTTTCCTTTTATTTAAGTCAAATAAAAATAAGTAAAATTCTCAAAAAAATAATTTTAATGGATTAATATTTCAAAATGTAAAACGTAGAACTATAATATTTTTTTGTACAAATTTTGGCGTAATGTTCAAAGTGACTATTTTGGATGTAATGGGCAAACAACGAAGCCTATAAATCACGTCGAAAAGGAAACCGAATGTAAATAATTCGAAAACCAGCTTACATATTCGAAACCTCTGTAACATGTCAGAATTGCAACAAAAAAAACACACAATAATTTGATTCACTTAGAGTTCTATTAATGCTTGATCAAAGGTTTTTTTTTATGCCAAGGCTGGTTATGTCATTTCATCGAGACCGTTATAAAATGATTAATTGTCTGTATTTTTCTTTCTTTTGTGTTGAATCTAAGAATAGAAAAGTCAGTTTTTTTTCGTTCATTTTTCTTTTTATATCCCAGCTCTATTGATTAGACGCTTTTTATAACTCAAGGGAAATCATTTCAGTGTGAATCGTATAATAAAACGTTATGCAAATTCTACTAACTTTTAAATTTTTTTAAAATATAAATTGAACAAAAAAAATATTTTTAATTAAAACTATTACATTATTATAATTATTGTTAAATAATTTAAGCTTTATAGAAATTGATAAAAAAATAATTATAATTTTTTAAATTATTTTTCAAATTTAATTGAATAAAGAAATTGACAAAAAATAATTATATTTTTAAATTTTCTTCACATCGGACAAGAAAATAATTTAGGAAATTTTGACACATAAAGATAAAACTATTACATTTTACCTAAAAAAATAATTTTAGCTTTAAAGAAATGGAAAAAATGTAATTAAATTTTTTTATTATTTTTCAAATCGTACGAAAATAATTAATTTAGGGTAATTTTGCAATATTTTTCAAAAACTATTGATGACCTATTAATCAAATTAAAATTCTTTGAAATTGTCGTAAAAAAAATCATTCTGAAGCTCGAAAAAAATTGATAAAAAACAATTTTATATTTTTAAATCTTTCAAAAACATTTAATTTAGTGTTATTTAGCAATATTTAAAAAAAAACTATTAAATTTAATTAAATTTGTCCAAAAAAAAAAATTCTAACTTTGAAGAAATTAACAAAAAATTATTATATTTATTTAATATTTTTAATTTATTTTTCAAATTGTGCATTTAATTAATGATGAATAAAAATTATTAAAATAGTATTAAATTTAATTGAATTTATCCTAAAAAAAACATTATAAAGCTCAAAAGAAATTAACAAAATTTAATTATTTTTTTTATTATTATTTTTACATTATACAAAAATATTAATTTTAGTATAAAAAAAAACTTTAATCAAAAAGATTTTTCATTAAATATCAATATATATCCATATCATAAAGATCTTATATATTAATTTCCTTTTAATAATACATTATGAAAATTAAATTTTACTTAAAAAAAATAATGTTAGGTTGAAAGAAATTGATAAAAATATTAAATTAGTATGAATTGACCTATTAAAAATATTTTAATATATACTTTTGAATTTGTTCTAATAAATGTTTGTAAATCTCGAAAGAAATTAACAAATTTTTTATTTATTTTTATAAAATATTTTTCTATTATTTTCACATTTTATAAAAAATTTAAATCTTTGGTCAATAGAATTTTGCAATATATATTAATAACTATCGATATCATAAAATCTTTTGTATTTATTTCCTTTTTATAAATTATTTTTCTGTGCAACTAAATAAATTATTGGTACTTATAATAATTATTTTACAAAATATTATAAGAATGGAAATATAACTGCTTCTACTTGTTTTATCTATTAGCTTTATATTAAAAAAAACAATAACTTTAAAAAAATACTAATAAGAAGTATTTCTATAATCCTATGGCAGTTTCTAGTTGAATTGAATTTATTTTACAAAATTTCTATAAAATAAATTTGAATTAAAGCTTTGAATAATGTTTTAAATTATGTTTTATATGTATATATATATATAATTTTTTGTTATATAACTAAAGAAGTAACAGTGTTGTGTGGTTGTGTTTAGTGTAGATGTTCTTGTAGTGTGAAAAGTCAAAATACACAAAGTTTCCTTTAAAAGAATAATGAAAAGATTAATTAAAAGATAACGAAAGAAAATAGAAAAAAAAACGTAAATAAAGGGACCAAACGACCCAAGATGTCGTGGTACTCACGCAGGGAGGTCTCCCACAGCAGCTCCACTGGGAAGCGGCAACACAAGAACAATCAGTCAACATCTCAACCAAGAACATCCCAAAAAAAATAAAGGTACGCACAACGTGCAGCAACACCGCAGCACTATGGCGCTAATATGCCACAGCATTCAATCCATTACATTTGCAAACATTGTTCCTTTCAATTTAGAATCCTTGTTAGATCCTTTCATTGCGGAGAAGTTCGACTAATTCGTGAGCCCTTTTCGGCTGCAGGAAATAGGATATGTCCACCCCGGCTGCATGCCCAGTTATGTATGGTAATTGCACAAGCTCGAGGATTTATCCTTCCCTGATGCAGAAGGGCCCCGAACATTACTCAAAGTACAAATGCAAATTTACCCAGTCAATGAGCTTTCGAGACCGCAGTTTCATCTCCTACAAGAGCGTAGGAGTAGTCAGTGCATTAAACACCCACAGTTTCCGAATGAAAGACAAACCCACTGACATAATAAGATTATGTGAAATTTATACACAATAAAATCTACAATAATACCGGTATTTTAGATATTTAAAAACCGGTATTAATATTGGAAAATTTACATGTAACAATGAAAGGATCTTGAGGAATATAATGAATTGAAGCTGTAATACACAAATATATATTTTTTCTTTACAATATCTAAAAAAAAATACAAATAATGTTACGGTTCCTAAATTCGCAAAATCTATAATTTCAAACATAATTATTGATTTTTGTGTATAGATTTTGGATGATGAACCAACAACAACTCTACTCATCCATGAAACGCACACACAGATATTTATCGGTTTTTTGGTTTAAAGATTTGCTGCTTCGTTTTTTATCGACGATGATTGGTGCCCTTCTCATAGTTACACCGTGTTTTCGATGGAATCGTGGAAACTGTTTCGCATAACGCAATCTTCTGAGCCCTTCAGGTGAAACGGAAGATATGAGATTCGATATTCGAGGTTGGAGTTTTTTTTTTGCTAACTTATTTGGAATTTATTTGATTTGCTGCGACTCGTTACAACCGTGCGAGCGCTTCTTTTGATGTTTACCGAAACGAATTGGATGACTTTGTCATTGACATCTGAAGACGCGAACCAACAAATCAGAGGAAAATCACTGCTCAACGTTGTGTGTATTGGAAAGTCCATGCAAATTGCAATGCTTTGTATTCTTGGAATCGTGTTATTCAACTTTTGCGTAGTTTAGGTATTATTCTCGACGACGAAATTTTTATATATGTCTTTTGAAAGTAATAAAATCTTAAAAATTATCAATAAAAATTTTATTTGATCATCATTTTTGCATAAAATTTACATTGAAACTAACAGGAAGTAAAAATTTATTTTCTGTATAAAATTTAACATTTTTGGTGTTATTTTAATTTATCTATTGATAGAAAGTTAGAAAATTCATTTCCTTTTTATAAATTGTATTTTTTCTTCAGGAACTGAAAAATAGGATGTTTAGAATTTAAATTTCGTAGATTTGTTTTTTCAAAATTTTTATGCTTTGTATACTATGAAAAATCAATTTGTAAATTCAGTTAGAAACCAGAAATAAATATTTTTATGTAATAAAATCTTAAAAACTGCAATATGTATAATTTATACTAACTTAAAGATAATTTTTTAAATTATTGGAACTTACTTTCTGTATAAAATTGATGCATAACACCAAAATTTAATTTGTAAAATTTCTTCATTTTTATATAAAGTTAGAAAATCCATTTCCAAAAATTGTATTTTTGTCTTTAAAAGCTGAAAAATAGAATGATTAGTAATGATGTTCAAATTTCATTTTTTTTTAAATATTTTTATACTTTTTACAATTAGATTTTGTATTCAATTCAATAAAAAAAACAATTTGTAAGTTTAGTTCGAGACCAGAAATAAGTATTTTTCAGCAAGAAATTCTTAAAAAGTTTAATTTTTTTCATTTTGTTTGATCATCATTTTATACTAAAATTTCTTTATAAAGTTAGAAAATCTATTTTCTTTTCGTACGTTGTATTTTTACTTCAGAATATTTAGTAACGTTAATAAAATTTCATAGATTTTTTTTACTCATTTTACAAAAATTCAATGAAAAATCAAACTGTAAACTTCGTCTATTAATAGCATCATTTGAAGCTTGCATCAAACTACATCAACTTCCCTAGTTGTAATTCGCTTCCTGTCTCCTTCGAGATGCATTACCTTCATCTTCTTCTTTTTTTTCAGAACTCGAGCAAACTTTGGCTCCTTTCGGCCATTTATTAAATTACTTTTCAGATTCACTTAGTGTCCTCCTTCATCAATACTGGATGCAATTACTTCGGCAGCCAGCAACCGATGGCTAAGTGGAATCGATAGATCGTCTTCACTAACTGCTCTTTCAAATTCTTTCAAAACGAAAACCCAATTACAACCTCCAACCATTATTATAAAATTTATGCTTTTAAAAAATATATATTTTTTAATATTTCCTAATTTCATTTATTAAAAAAATTATACCTAAAATTATTACGTTCCTCAATTTATGTTGCGTAAATCAAAACTTTATCAAAAACAAATATTTATAACCTCTCCCAAAGAAATATATGACAAGCTCCGACTGAAACAGACTAGTGGTTCCTCACTAACATGTGTAAAGGATAGGGCGGATATATCCGCCAATCGTCCGTTAAGTACTTTAAATCTACATTTATTGAAAAACTCAATAAGAATTCTCAATTTAAATCCATTAATGAATATATTTTAATATTTGAACTAATTTTAATATGTGAACTAATATTGTGAATTTCTATTTATTTGTTGATTGAAAATTTAACTGAATTTTTTATAAATTCTTAAAGCAGACTGAAAAATTATGAAAATTTATAATAGATTTAAGACTTGGTGAGTGCACAGATAAAATAGATAGGAGCAAAGTTGGTAAAGAGAAAAAATACGATTATGAACTAGGAAAGGTTCAATAAAACGATTCGAGAGGAACACTTGAAGCGTTACGAGATTACGCGAGGAATTAATCAAAGTTAATGAGGAAAATCTGGCGTAAGCGGAAAACTCGCGCGGTCGGAAGGAAATCGCAATTTTCGCAACGAAACATTTTCACGGTTTCATAGCGGAAAAAAAAAACACATAATCGTGGAAAAAGAAACGAACCGCCTTCCGGCCGTAAAGATAATGAAATTACGTAAAGGACGATTTCATCCTTTAGCGAAACAGTATAAAAGAAAATCAGCAGGATTCAACGAAAATATGAGCTACATCACCTCAATAATAGAACCATAAAATATATTTGCGAGTATAAGGATAAATAATAGAATATTTTTAATTCCAAGCGAAAACATCTCCACATATTTATCCTATCCGAACAATATTTACGAGTGAATTATCGTCGGCTATAAATAAGTGAGTTTCGATTGTAACGTTGTTAAAATAGCATTTTTCGGGCGATAAATTGCGTTATCCTAAACAGTTTCCACGAAAGTGCGGTCTCTGCGAAATGAAAAAAAATAAAATAAAACACAGACACAAAATGATAGATACACAGGAGTAGTTTAAAAATAAATCGTCCCTCTGTTCGAATGTGGGGAAAAAAATACAATAACAAATATTTATATATAGCAGTTTCGATGATGCTGGAACATAAAATGACGGAGTTTCGAATATACGCAAAACTATGCAAATACGTCCAAACAGAATTTTGTTGTATTTGATTTCGTGGAAATCAATTTGTAATTTGCTTTAATCCGTTTCAATCCGGAATATAAATTCGCCGTCGGCTAATTTCTGGTTTACCACATCACTTCCTAATTTGCTTGTTAATCCATCATTAACTTTTCATAATTTCCATCAAAATAGTTAACACATAATGTATCTTTAATCAATATTGTAAAATCTAAATATTGAAAAAAATATTTTTCAGTAAAATAAAATAAAATTTTGAAACTATTTTAAATAATGTAAATCCTTATATATTTTTCTTCTAAAAAAATAATAATTATATTTTTAACAAAATTTTAGTTATTAACCAATTTAACAAAATTTTAGAAATTTAAATATGAACTTATTTCTGTACGTAAATGTACGTTAATTGCATTATAAATTTCAATATAAACAGTTGTTTTGTATTAATATATAAATTGTTAAAATTCAGTTAACGTACATATTGTGTGCATGCATTTCTGTATGAGAATGAACGTTAATTAAATGATTAATTTCAATTTTACATACAAAAATGCATTTCGCATGAACGTACTCGATTTTCATACAAACATACACTTTTTGCTCGGCTAAAAATACGTAAATGTACGTTAATTGCTATTTGAATATATACATTTATTATTACTTGAAATGTTTCCACTAACAGTAATCAACATTCATACAAACGTACATTTTTCAATTTTATTTCATTTATACGGCTCTTATAAATATATAAAAATTGTTTAAATTTAGTTAACGTACATATTATGTGCTTGCATTTCTGTATAAGAATGCACGTTAATTCATTGATTAGTATATCATTCGCATGAACGTACTCGATGTTGATACAAACATTCACTTTATGCACGAAATAAAATATGCAAATTTATATTATTTGCAATATAAATACATACATTTATTATTGCTTAGTTTAAATGTTTCGGCTAACGTACTCGACATTCATACCAACGTACATTTTACAATGAATTATAAACATTTTTCAATTTTATTTCAATTATACGGCTCATATTAATACAAAAAATAATTAAATTCAGTTAACGTACATATTGTGTACTTACATATTGTGTACGTGGTTGTACGTTAATTCCAATGTCACATAAATTTTTTTAAGATTTCTTAGTATATATATATATGTAATATTCACATAAACGTACTATTTTTGACTGATATAACATACATTTATCAATTCACTCGAAGTCAGACGATTCGAATTATTAATTTATTTAAATTTAGTTAACGTACATTATGTATTAATAATTTTACAAATAAGAATTAAGATTTTTTTAGTAAATTCCTGTCTCATTCGCTTGAACGCACTCGATATTCATACAAACGTACATTCTACCCGACGGCTGGTGTTAATATATAATGAATTCCAATAAACTTATTACTTAATTGAACTGTTTCGATTAATGTACTCGATATTCATTCAAACGTACAGCTTATACATTTTTCAAAATTTATTGAACTTAGATAGTTCGTATTTCTTTACAAACTGTAAAAATTTAGTTAACATACATTTTTAGTACATATTTATAAATGCAATTTTTTATTACACATATGTCTCATTCGTACGTACGTACAGGAACGTTCAAACAAACGTACACATTTAATTTTTATAGTTATTTCAGTCAAATTATTCGAATTTCTTTATATCAGCTTTGCCTGTACATCGATTTAATATATTTCTAAAACTGAATATACCAGATTGATTCTGTATACAATTTTCTATATTTTTGAAATATTAAAGAAAAAAATGATATTTTTAATTAAATCATCAAATTTTCCTTTTTTTGTAATTATGTAAATGATGTAAATTATGTTTAGATATATTTATTTATAAAGTAAATTTATGAAGTCTTTAAAACTCAGATATTACCTACTGTAGCGTTCGTAAGAACGTACAGACACATTTTTTTAATATTATTTCAGTCAGATTAAACGGATTTCTATATATTAATTAAGAAGAAATTGATATTTTGAATGAAAATAAGAAATTTTCCTTTTATAATTTTCCTTCTTATTTCTAAAATATTTTTTAATTATAAAAAAGACCAAAATTATATTTAGATGTTTATATGTTTGTTTATAAAGTAAATTTAGGAAGTCTTTAGATCCTATATGTTACGTACAGGAGCGTTTGTACGAACGTACACATACCTAGTATGACATACATTTTTTATTGTTTAAACTTATTTCTTTATGTTAGCGAAGAAATTAATATTCTGAATGAAAGTAACAAATTTTAATAATTTCTAAAACATTTTTTTAATAACATGATCAAAATTCTGTTTGGATGTTTTTGTATTTATTTTTATAAATCAAATAAATAAAGTTCTTAAATCCTAGATGTTACTCACTCTGGCGGAGTGCCTCGCAGCGTGAAACTGGTTAGGATAACTTCGACCCGTTGTCCGGGACCCGCCAGGAAGTTGTAGAGACACTGGCGCGAATGGGCGCGCGGATTTAGGAACTCCGGAGCCTGGAAGGTGCCGTTCAGCGGACCTCCGGGCCGACTCACAAACGTTTGATCACACTCTGAAACACAAATAAAATACCAGAACATTTAACACCACAAAATCATCATCAACACACATGTACGAAAGAATTCAAAATAAACCTTAGTCATCAACCGATCTCTCAACGTATACGTCAACAAAAAATACTTAACACATTCAATAGGTTTCAATATGTTTCAGTAACTTTTCAGTTCACATTTCAATTTTAAATTAGAATCTTTATTAACTTTTAATTGGATAAATCTGGAATAAAATTTTGTACAATTTTTATTCTATTATAAACTGAACTGAAATTTATAATTAGAGAATTTCATTTTGGCTCATAACATCCATAGGTGATGTATATGAAGGAGATTAAAAAAAACGTATATAATGGAGATTGTAGTGCAGAGTGCATGCTCTCATAAATAATGCGAAATTGTTTGGCTTTACGCCTAAACTGGAAATAATGAAAAGCGAAGCTATACAAAAAAATAGAAAACTGGTAACATCGTATTGGACACGTGCCTATTCAGAGCGTTTCCTTTCCAATTTTTAATTATATTTTATAAAAAACGTTATTAAAAAAAAATATTTTCTTGATTTTTCATACTATTACATTTTTGTATTAATAATTGCAAAAAATATATAATTATTTATTTATTAAATAATAAAGCAAAAAAATATTAATTAGAATTATGTGACCTATCAAAAAAGATAAATTAAAATATAAATACAAATGAAAATTTATTGTTCATTGCATTCGTTTTAATTATTTTTTTTATTATTGAAATTGATACAAAATGTATATATAAAAAAATAGTATGAATTAATTATTTAGATCTGCATATGTGGCAAAACGCGAACAAATATCGGATTTTGTTTATGAAATTCGGACGAATCCGAATGTGAAATGATAATTGATTTCCGGTATAATCGCTCCATTGTTTTAATTAAATTGCACAGCAATTGAAACTGAATCCATTTATTTGTTGCACACTAATACCACAATCCTCTGGAATAATGATGACGGGCATAATATTAATAATGATGAACAGTTCTGCCTCTTCATCGCAAAGTTTTCCTCAAACTAGAAACTCAGCGGTTCACAGAACTTCTTGTAGCAGCAATTCAGAATCCCGAACAGTTTCTAGTCTGTCGAAGCTAATTTTCAGAGAATATGTCACAATTTCCAATGCAATCACACTTTGTTGCAGCGAGATGATGGAAACATGTTCTGAAGTGTTGAAGATTCAAGAATATATAAATACTATTTATTTTTTACATCAAAGATTACTCAATTTTATTAATTCTGAGATATTTCGTAAAAATAAGTGATTACAATTAGTTTTAACTCAATAATATTTCAAGAAAAGAAATGTTATATAACATAAAAAAATTGCAAATTCGACATTTTATTCGATATTGAATCTGAGCTCGTTTCTTCCGTAATTTGATTTGTTTTTTTTCTTTTTGCTCTATAAAATAATTTAATTTGTCTCTGAGAATCTATTGGATTTTTCGTAACGAGATGATTTCGTAACGAGATATAGATGATATTATATAAATTTAGTACGGAAATTGTGCGGCGGAAGCTGAAGTTGGAATGGATATCACGGAGAGGTGAAAGCCTTGAACTGATTGAAGTCGGTTACAAGAAATCGATTCGAATGAAAACCGTGCAGCAAGGTTTTTCGTAAAGAAAATTTACGAGATTTTTTCTATGTTTGAATCAAATTATTTACATATTTTCTTTGATTTATTTTCCAATTTTTTAATGAAACTAAAAATTTCTTTATATAATTTCATATTCGTTTATTACATAAAAAAAAATGACTGAGTTCTAAATATGCTATAAAACTTAGGTACTGATCACCACTTCAATACTATCCGTTGCTTAACTATTCACTACAAAAGTTGTATATAAGTATTCAATCACGCGTCCGTTGCTTAACTTTTTTATGATTAAAAATATTATTGCCTAACTACTAATTATTAGTAGTAATTCTTTAAGTTTCAACATAATTACTGTTTATGACTATAATATAGTTGCAAACATATTCAACTACAAACATTTTATGTAAGTATCACCTCTTTAAAAGGGTTTGTGTATATCACCTTTTCAAAAGTGCTTAACTTTTAGTATATTTGAAATATTCAAGTTTCAAAGTGTACAAAAAGACTCAATGTTGCATAACTAATATATATTCTCACAAGTAATTTAAGTTTCAACATAAATACTAGTCTATGACTTTTTATGACTATAGTACAGATCCATATTTAAATATAGAAGTTTTATGTAAGTACCAATCACCTCTTCAAAAGTGGCCGTTGCTTAACTTTTATATATTTGAAATATTCATCTTTCAAAGACTTATTGTTGTATAACTAATATTTATTCTAAGAAGTTATTTAAGTTTCAACATAAATACTAGTCTACTTTTATATATTTGAAATATTCAAGTCTCAAAGCTTATAAAAAGACTCAATGTTTCATAACTAATATCTGTTCTAAGAAGTTATTTAAGTTTCAACATAAATACTAGTGCATAACTATAATATAGTTCCATATATAACTATAGTAGTTTTATGTAAGTACCAATCACCTCTTCAAAAATGTCCGTTGCTTAACTATTATATACTTGAAATATTTAAGATTCAAAAAGACTAATTATTGAGAATAGTTATTTGAGTTTCAGTATAATTGAAATGAAGTTATATGAAGTAGATATAACAAAGTAAATAGTTGCTGCAACCGTTGTCAAATCTGATTTCGGATGGCTGGAATATGCAGAGCAACTGTGCAGAGTTTGCGCAAACCCAATATTGACTTGGAGCAGGGCATTTCACTCTTCTGGCTATACTCTTTGAGTGTATGGGATATTAAATTGCGATTTTAATAAAGTTACACATGTACGGGTTCCATTATAATGCAGCTTCGGGATTCGTCGAGGATCGGATCTGGGTTGAAAGCTTTTGCAGCGTTCACACTACATGCACTCGATACACAATCTATCTACCTCACTACATGAGTAAAGAAGAAGAGAGATAGAAAGAGAGAGTGAAAGAAGAAAATAATATACTGTACGAAACAAAAACTAATAATAGGATTTCTTCGTTGAATAATTTTATTTTATTTTTTTTTTAATAAAACAATTAAAATGTATATTTATATAAGAAAATAATTGTTTAGACATTAAAAGACAAAACTATACAATATTAAGAAAATAAAATTGATTTTACATAATTTGTCGAAAATATAAAAATAAATAAATCAATGCGTATTATATACGAATTTTAAATATTTGTGATTGATGAACTATTCGATTAAAACTTACAAAAATTAACCATACCATACATTATTATGGATTAAATTCAAGATTTTTTGATAATTTGTTGAAATGACATAAGTATAATTATAGGTGCGTATTATATACGAATTTTAATTTTATTAAAACTTACGTAACACGTCGAATTTCCGCTTTGTATACAAGTACACATTAAATTCAAATATTTTATATAATTTGTTGAAATAAAAAAAGTAAATTTATAGGTGCGTATTATATACGAATTATAATTTTATTTTAAACTATCGTGACAAAAATCACCCGTAATCATTTTATATAGGAAATACGTATTATATTAAAGATTTTAGATCATTTTTCAAAAGATAAACTTAAATTGATGTACGTATTATATACGAATCTAAATTTTATTAAAACTTACGTAACACGTCGAATTTTCGCTTTGTATACAAGTACACATTAAATTCAAATATTTTACATAATTTGTTGAAATAAAAAAAGTAAATTTATAGGTGCGTTTTATATACGAATTATAATTTTATTTTAAACTATCGTGACAAAAATCACCAGTAATCATTTTATATAGGAAATACGCATTATATTAAAAATTTTAGATCATTTTTCAAAAGATAAACTTAAATTGATGTGCGTATTATATACGATTCTAAATTTTATTAAAACGTACGAAACACGTCGACCTTTCGCTTTGTATACAAGTACACATTAAATTCAAATATTTTATATAATTTGTTGAAATAAAAAAAGTAAATTTATAGGTGCGTATTATATACGAATTATAATTTTATTTTAAACTATCGTGACAAAAATCACCCGTAATCATTTTATATAGGAAATACGCATTATATTAAAGATTTTAGATCATTTTTCAAAAACTAAACTTAAATTGATGTGCGTATTATATACGAATCTAAATTTTATTAAAACGTACGTAACACGTCGAACTTTGGCTTTGTATACAAGTACACATTGGGCTTTATGGAAGAGTTATATTAAATTTTCAATAATTTGTCGACAAAAAAATCTAAATTGATGGATGCGCATTATATACGAATTTTAATTTAATTTGAAACTTTCGTGACGTAAATTTATAGATGCGTATTATATAAAAATCTTAATTTTATTTAAAAAGCATTCTCTACCAGTACACATATTAAAATTTTTAGATAATTCGTCAAAATTAGTAAAGTAATTTGATGAATGCGTATGAATACGAATTTTAATTTAATTTCAATAAAATATGATGGATAATTCGCATTATATTCAAGATTTTAAATATTATAAGAATTATATAATGCATATGAGTACACATTATATTAAAAATTTTAGATAATTTGTCGATAAAAGGAAGGTAAATTTTGTGGATGCGACATATCATGCGCATTATACTTGAGTGCTTGTTATATAATGATATTTGTGGAAAAGAGAAATACGAAATGTAATAATTGATGAAATCCTCCGAATCCAGAATTAATTGTTTCCTGCGTTTTGTAGTTTGATTAATATACGTGGGAGCAGGTAATGAAAACGAACGACCGCATCCATTTTGTTTAGCCTTAATTAAAAGTGGGAAACCAAAGGAATATTTAGAGAAACGCTTCTGCCGTTACAATAAGTCGTTTATTGCGAACGCTCCCCCCTTTCGTCAGTGCAGAACTAATTTCCTAATCACAAAATTTCATAATAATGATAACACTTAGCAATAGCGAAAATATCATTTAATAATCCGTACACTTGGCGAAGCGCGATATTAATCTCTGCGAGATTCCAATTAAAACGTCGAGCGAAGTATGTGAAGTAATCGATGGCGTCGGAACGAGGGGAATGCATGCATGAAGAGGTTGGGTTTTAGGAGTGGGTTGAAGTAGGATAGGGTATGGGGGAGAGGAAGGCAGGTTGAGCGCAAATTGTCCGTTTTGTCGGCTTCGGTAATTTAGGCAGGTGAATCCGATTATGCAACTAATGCAAGTGGTTTTGCTAACGGCCGATTCTCGCGTTCCAATTTTAGCCGTGTATCAATTTACATTCAATTTTCATGCATTCACTAAAATCGGAATCCGCGCCCGGAAATGGCGTATGCAAATTCACCGAATGCAATTCTGCATTCCGGAAACCCATCAAAACAAGTGTCAACATTTACTTAATATCACATTAGAATCTACTTAATTTCTCATTGAATTATACATAAATGTAAATACTAATATTTAAAATATATACAAAAAATGTGAAAATAATTTTGTTCAGCAAGAAGACACCAAAGATGTTTTTGCTGCCTTTACTAGTAGTTTACAAAAGTTGGAACAAGTGTGTATCCGGTGTATCACAACTTATAAAAGTGTTTATAATAGTTCAAGTTGAAAAAAAAAATTACAAGATGTTCGTAAGAATATCAAAAAACTTTTTTTCGGTTACATTTTATGTATACGCATTCTTTCAAAAAAATAGTATAATTAGTATTCAATAATTTAGCACAAATAGAAATAAAATAAATATTATTAAATTTGAAATAAAATCGGGAAATTCGTAAAAATTCATCATTTTTTCAATAATTTTGTGTAAAATGAACAAATGTAAATAGTTAATAAAACCTTTTTAAATAATCATAATAATATTAATATTATTAAATTTGAAATACAAAAACTAAATGAAGCACATTAAATTGAGATTTAAAGTTCGTTTAATTCCGGGAATTCCCAGAAATCGGGAAATTCGATTTTAATATTTAATTTCCATTCTGTATAAATTTTCAATAAATTGTAATTACAATGTAATAACTTTAAAATTCATTCATTTATATTTTTGTTTATTTTTAGTATAGATAAGTTATAATTCTTCAATAATTCTACTTTTTTACTTGTACAAAGTTCCTATAATTAAAAATACTTATGATTTTTTTCAGTTCTCTTATTAATAATAAAAGGTTTTTGGTAATTTTTACTTATTTTTTCTAAATTAAATATAAATTCTAATTCTATCAAGTATTTTTATCTAAGTTTGTACCTTTAAAACAGTGATTGTAGTATAGATGAATTATCATTGCTTAAAAACATTATGAACCTATTTTTGTAAAATTCATACACATTTTTGGTTTTACAAAATTATTAAGAAATATATTTGTTTCAGTTTTCTTATTTCTTCATTTTTACCAATTTTTGCAAAATTTAATCCAGTTTTCTAAATTAAATATAAAACAGTGATTTTAGTATAGATGAATTATCATTGCTTAAAAACATTATGAACCTATTTTTGTAAAATTCATACACATTTTTGGTTTTGCAAAATTATTAAGAAATATATTTGTTTCAGTTTTCTTATTTCTTCATTTTTACCAATTTTTGCAAAATTTAATCCAGTTTTCTAAATTAAATATAAAACAGTGATTTTAGTATAGATGAATTATCATTGCTTAAAAACATTATGAACCTATTTTTGTAAAATTCATACACATTTTTGGTTTTGCAAAATTATTAAGAAATATATTTGTTTCAGTTTTCTTATTTCTTCATTTTTACCAATTTTTGCAAAATTTAATCCAGTTTTCTAAATTAAATATAAAACAGTGATTTTAGTATAGATGAATTATCATTGCTTAAAAACATTATGAACCTATTTTTGTAAAATTCATACAAATTTTTGATTTTACAAAATTATTAAGAAATATATTTGTTTCAGTTTTCTTATTTCTTCATTTTTACCAATTTTTGCAAAATTTAATCCAGTTTTCTAAATTAAATATAAATTATAATTCTTTTTTAGGAGGTTTGCACTTCATAAACATTATGAATTTTTTCATTAATAATAAAGGACTGTTAGCAATTTTTAATTAAATTTTCTAAATTAAATATTTTTGGCAAGTTTTAATTCTAATTCATCCACAAGTTTTTTCTGTAATTCCCATCTTTAAAATAGCAATTTTAGTATAGGTGAGTACATTATCATTACTTAATAAACATTACAAACTTTTTTTTTATAAAATTTATATACATTTTTGATCCATACATTTTTCTTATTTATAATTTAAATTTTCTAAATTAAATATAAATTCTGATTCTATCACGTTTTTTTAGTAAGTACACACTTTTAAAACAGTGATTTTAGTGATAGAAGAGTTATTACTTGAAAAACAATATGATTTTTGGTCCTATAAAATTATTATGAAATATAATTTTTTGATGATTTTTGAAAATTTTTGCAATTTTTAATCCAATAAAATATAAATTCTACTATAGACTCTAATAAGTTTTTTTTTATGTAAATTCGCTCCTTTAAAACAGTGATAAATTATGAATTTATTTTTGTAAAATCTAATACTTTTTTGCTCCTATAAAATAATTATAAATAACAATAATTATGAAATTTTTATTTGTTTATTTTCATTAATAATAAAGGATTTTTGGCAATTTTGAATCGAATGAAATATAATATAATGATTTGTACAATCCAAAATCTAATAGAAAAAAACTAAAAGCTTACATCACATATATTTCAAACGAAGCCCGGAAAACAACGTTTTTGACCTAAATTTTCACAATCCACCAACCAAAAAAAAAAACGCTTGTTAAGCAATGACCTTCCAAAACGCGAAGCTATCTATCTCCCATTAGCTTAATAGCTTTGGGAAAAGAACCTCTCACTAATTTGTTTATCTGCTACCACTTTACTGCCTCTGCCAAGTAAATTCAATTCACGTTACGTTTTCTGAGAAGCAAACACACTGTATTTATTTATCCCAACGATTTTATTTTCAATAGAAACGTAAATGGATAGTTCTGTGCCTTTATGAATGACCGATCCTTGAATGGATATAAAAACGACGATGGGATTAGAGGTCGTAAGGTTGGACACGCGATATTTTAATTCCGATGTGGGGACCGTTAAAGCGTCACAAATAGAAGTGAAGTCTAAATATAGACGTAGACTTTAATAGACCCACCAAGCTTTCCTTCTGAATTAATAATCGATAGAACTATTCCACCCTCGCTGGAATTAGCGAGAACATCGCATTCTCAACTACGTGTTTTGTTATATATCTTTTTTTTTCCTTTTTTCATTTTCCACATTGGTTCTCGTTGAAATTACGTTGGAAGCGCAAAGGGAGGCACGCTCTCGCATCAAATACTTCATAGGAGGTTTCGCATTCTTGAAACACGGCGAAATTCCTTCCAGTTTTATCATGAAATTCCGTGCTCAAACCGTAATCATTTATCCTCGTTAGAACTATAATCCAACAGCAAACGTGTCTTAAATTATAATTGTTAAAATATAAATTAACACATATTAACTACAAAGTAAAAGTTATATACAATCTGCATATTTTTAGTTTTAATAAATTCTTCACTATTTTCACTTAATAAATATTTATTTATGTAAAAACATAATCGATTAAGAATAATAAAATCTAAATTTTATATTTAAAAATGCATTTTTTACGAATTTCTAAAAAATATTATCTAGAAATGCTATTAACTGAAATTAGTACATTTTTAATGAATAAAACTATTGTTTATTGACAAAGAAAACGAATAAAAATTAAACGTTTTTCAAAATATTACCCAGAAATGTTTTAAAGTAAAATAAGTACATTTTTTAATGAATAAAGATGTTATTTATTTACAAAGAAAACAAGAGGAAATGTAATAATTTACAAAAATTAAATTTTTAAAAATTAAAATATATTTAAATATGTTATTTTATTTATTCTACTTTTACCAAAAAAATCTTTAAAAATATAGCAAAAATAAATATTTTGAGATTTAGACATTATTTTTAAATTTATAAGATATTAATTTTTGTTAAGAAAAAGTATATTTTTAGTGGGGAATAATGAGAAACTAAAGTAGATTTTTTCAGTTTTAGCTACAAATTTTAGTCCTTTAAATAATTTAGATAAAACTCTTCAGAAATATTATTTTATGTAATATTACTAGGAAAAAGGCTTTTCTTATGGAAATTCAATAATTTCAAAACATATCTTCAAAGTTAATACCGAAATTAAGTTGTGACGTAATAAAGATCACCTTTAGTAATGTGATTAAATATGAATTAAACGTTCGTTATGAAATTATTATTTAATATTTCAATAAAATCTATTAGATCTCCAAGTCATGCTATAACTTAACAATAATCACTTATTTAATACAAAAAATAAAGCAAATTTTTTCAGTTTTAGCTATAAATTTTGTTTCTATAAAAAAATAATATTTATAAGAAAATAAAGATACTTTAGAAAAAGTATAGTTTTAGTGGGGAATAATACAAAAATAAAGTCGATTTTTTCAGTTTTAGCTAGAAATTGTAGTTCTTACAATAATTTGAAGATCGCGATAATTAATTCTATTTTAAACTCTTCAAAAATATTAATTTATGAAATATTACCAGAAAAGAGGTTTTCCTTGTGGCACTTCAGTAGTTTCAAAATATCTTCAAAATTAAGACCCAAATTAAGTTGTGAAATAATAAAGATCACTTCATATGATACTTTTAGTAATGTGATCAAATGTGAGTTATGAAATTATGATATAATAATTCAATAAAATCTATTAGATCTCAACTCAAACTGTAACTTAATAATAATGACTTATTTAGTACAAAAATAATTTAGAATTTTTCAGTCTACAAATCTTGTCCCTATAAAAATATAATATTTATTTGTTTATAAGATAATAAAGGTACTTTAGAAAAAAAAAAATTTTAGTGGGGAATAAGTAGATTTTTTTAGTTTTAGCAACAAATTTTAGTTTTTAGAATAATTTTAATATCACGATGATTAATAAAGTTATTATAATAGGATCATCAAGTTACGTGAATCACACTGCGATAAAACAATAATAACTTCTTTTGTAGTTTTAGCAGTATTATCAAATTTTTGTGTCCAACTAAAATTGTCTACCTTCGTACAAATTAAACTATTTTTACTGAATATCGAAAGTGCTGGACCAAGTCAGACACACAAAGGCACATCTAAGATTTTCCGTTTCATAAATTGTTGATTTTCCACTCCAACTTAGTCAAAAATCACATCTCTTCCCAACTCATTCTCTTTTTTGCAATAATAAAATTTTTGTGTGAAAGAATCGAGGGAAAAACATACTTAAGTCTAGTGAAAAACATACTTAAGAGAAAAATGTAACTGTTAGTTGATAATCCATAAAATCAAGCTGACTTCTCAGTAAAACCAAGAATTTAATCAAAGAGTATTTAATTTTCACAATGATGTAACTACGAGATAAAAAATTAACAATCTTTAATTACGAAAGATTTACAATTTACAATGAAGAAATAATATTTTTATTCAACTAAAAAACGAAACTGTAGCAGCAGAAAATTGAAACAGTTTGCTGAAGATTACGTAACGCGGTTTACATAAAATAGAGAAACAGTATGTTTTGCGTGCCCCTATTTTTTTTTTATCTTAATAAATAATGCATGGTGGAAATATGTATGTATGTATGCATTTGCGTCGGACTTGTTGTCAAGTCAGTCGAACAATATATAGCATGAATCTTTTATCCGGCTGTGCAATGTTTACGTGACTATTTTCGGTGAGCCGAGGGGAATTATCTAACCTGTTTCCATTGGATATTCAGAATTTCACATTTCAAATTATTCTATTGAAGTCGCCTTTCATGTTCCAAACACAATTACTGCTAATTTGTACATTGATGCATGTAATTACAGCAGCAACAGCAGCATACACAAAATTTAAAAGTTTTTCAGTTTCAGACATTTCTCTACCATTGATATTTATTATTTCATTACTCCATGTAATTATATAATCATTTCAATATCATATTTAAATTAATTCTCTTAACATACCTCAATTTAAGATCACTTAACATTAATTAAGTTCATATTAATTTGACTTAATTAATTAACCTTTTTGTATTAATTTAAGACCACTTAACGTAAAACCACTGAAATTGAGCCAACATTACTTAAATTAACATAACTTAAGCAAACTTTACTTAAAACGTCTGAACTTAAACTATCATTAATTAAGATGACTAAATTTAAGTTGACTTAACATAAACTAACTTTTAATAAATTATTTATCTTGATTTAACATAACTGAAAAATATATAAATGTTATTTATTTTGGTGAAATAAATTTCATGTAATAAAAACATGCCACGTACACATAATTAAGTATCATTGTAATCATGTAATCATAAGTAAACTTGCACTAAATATAAAAAAAAAACTACATGAATGCACACATTTCACGAATTCCCATCAGACCGTGAAGCTGGCATTAAAAAAAAAGAAAAGGGTTGGATTCTATTTCCGCGTTTAATTATTAAAACGGTCGAAAGTTTCGGGGGTTGATGTGAAGTTCGGTTGGGGTGGGCATCGCCTTTGGATTGTACCCATCCTTCTCCGCTTTCAAAGAGCTGAAAACTAATTCCACTGGAACGGGTATGAAATGATTCCCGGAACTTTTTCCGCCTCAGCCCTTTCTTTTTCCAGACCGTCTCCTAATTATAAATGCAATTACCACTGTAAAATTCGCAACCGAAGGATCTTTTTTTATGTAACGTTCAAGATGTGACTTCTATGAAGGCAATGTCTAAAGTATGAAATTTGTAATAGGAAAATTAGTTTCCGTTAAAATATAAAAATGAACTGAAAAATTTGTTTCAATTTTTTTTTAATTAAGAAATATTATAAATAAACTAAAAATTAAATTAAAAATTGTTCTACTTTATGAAAATTGTAAAAAAGAAATCTGTAAGTTAATTTAAACTGAAAATATGAAAATAGCAAAAAAAATCATATCTGCATCAAATTTTATTTCTAATATGTTTGAATTATTTGGATTTTAAAATATTTATCGTTAATTACATATTAATTACAATCTATCAAAGAATTAAAAAATATATATTTCTAATTAAAACTGAATCTTAGAAAATTTAAATTAATTAAATTAATTCGTTACAATATTTTGCTTTTCTACATTCATCATCTTTGGTAATCAATTCTCAAATTACTTTTGGTCACCTTACCAAATACATAAAATGCTTAACTTTTTAGAAACTTATAATCATATTATAGCAAAATAATAATAAAACTTAAAATTAATTTTTAGTTTTGTTTAAATCAAAATTTATGATGTAAAAAAGTGGTATTTTTTCTAGATTTTTAATTTTATTGTTAATGTCTGTTATTATATAATAATGTTATATAAACTTGTGGTTTTTTTTTAAATTTTAAATTCAAATGAAATAAGAATTTTAATGTAAAAAAGTGGTATTTTTTCTAGATTTTTAATTTTATTATTAGTGTCTGTTATTATATAATAATGTTATATAAACTTGTTTTTTTTTTCTTTGAAATTCTATGAAATAAGAAGTTTGATATTAATAAATAAAGCTACGTTCATCTGTAAAATAGTAAATTTATTCATTGCTTAAAAGTCCAGAACACTTGACTTTTGGCCAATAATAATAAAAATAATAATATGGATACACATACAAAATATAGTCTTAGAAAAATAAAACGGTAAAACTCTACACAAATTATCCGAAATATACGTAAGCGTACACATTATCAGAATCTTCTAAACTCATCCTAATAACATTCTTATATGTATCTACATGTAGAAACGAACTACACACAGGTAAGCCACTAATTAGCGCAATTACCGCGCGAATTGCCTCATTATCACATTGAACACTCCGACGCGAAAACCGTTTACGTAATCAATTACATCCAGATCCGACGCAAGTAAAATGGTTAGCAATAGCTGTAACGAAGGTAAAGTTGGATAATATTGATATGTTCTTGTCGTGGCAAAAGGTTGGGATGGAGGACGATCAAATAATAAATAAATGGATGAGATCGAAGTATGAGATGTGGAGAAGCGAAAAGCTATTACTCTGCTCTTGGATTGGCTATATCGAAGCTCCGAAAATAGATTACACATCGATTATTTAGAGGCGAAGATGCAGCAGCTTCCATCCATACAGCATTTAATTGCAGCGTCGGACTATACCATTCGGAATATTCTATTCGAAAGTGTTGTTTGCTTCGCACCTCTATAGTCATGGATTTCCGTTTGGAAGCCCACTTTTCCTCCTGAGCCACCACTTCAAGTCGAGGAGTGACAAGGGTGGTTTCTCATTTTTCCCTCTTCCTCCTTTTTAATCCTTTGGAGTGTTCTTACCATCTACTACCGCTACCTACGAACGCTGGTTATGCATCAACTTCTTCGCGGTATTCGCAAGACATTAAGAATAACTTAACTAGTTTTACAAATTAACTAAACTAATTAACATGAAAAAGAAAAAATAAGTATACTTATATAATTTGAAGTAATTTCAGGTAATGCGACTCTCATAAAATTAACATTTTAAATTCAAATATTTTCAAATAAATTTTTGTTCGTGTCCAATTTCTTTAAGAAATTCTTGATATTTGATCTTGCTTAACTATTACAAAAAAATAGGAATAATATTACCAAAAATATTATCTAATAAATTAAATTAATATTTTTTTGTAAGTAAAAGTAAATTATAGTTATGTAAAGCTTTAAGAAAACTACGTTCCAAAAATAATGATTGAACTGTTTGTGAAAATGAAATAAGTAAATTCTGGAAGTGAATGAAGAAACTATAAATAGAAATTTGTTACAGATTCCAGGATTTTCTATTTATACGAGAAAAAAGTGAGAGAGAAAAATGAAACACTTAAGACGCGTTTCCCAATAACTGGAACTGAAAATATTTTGAAATAAAACTTCATCTAATATTTTCATTGAATAAATTGAAAACTGATTTATTTCTTTAAGAATATTATAGTATTTTTTTGTGAATTAAAAATAGGAAAAAGCGTTATTAAAAAAATGTTATTTATTGGTTTCGTAAAAAATAAGACTAGAATACATCAAACATATTATTAAAATCTACACATAAAGTAAAGTAAAATGTGAAAAGCGGAAACATCTTAAGAGTGACTTGTTTCAATTCTAATCATAATATTATTGAAATAGTAAGTATGAAAAATGTGTATGGAAGAAGCGCAATAATGGAAGAAAAAGTAATTATTTCGGAGATATTGGAAGAATAATTGTTTTGCAGCGAAATGAGAAGGGAAATTTGATGAATTTTGGTTTTGGTCGATTGGCTTTCGAAGGAGCTCGAAAGTCGCATTACCTTTTCTTCCTCCAAAGTTCTACAAGATTAACATCGAAAACTTTTTACACAGGTAAACTAACATTGACGGATACATGTTTTGAGTACACAAATTATATGCTAATATACAAATAAAAAAAATGGTTAAAGAAAATGTTACAAAATAATCACGGATCACACATGTTTGTTGTTGTTTTAAAAGAGCAATATCAAAAGTGCATTTCGTCTGTTCGGTTTTGAAGTTATCAAACCACAATCCTCGGCACAGCACTTCGCCGGATCTCCGCCGAAATCTTCTTCAGTCTCCAAACACATGGTTCTTCGCACTTCTTTGGTCGTGCAATTGTTGGCTTGAGCTAGGGCATCCTCTTGATAAAAACCTTGATAAGTCGTGTTACCCTGTTGATATTGACTTGATTATACAAGTGTGTGGTTACATAAAGGTGTGTGTATAAAATTCGGATCTGCTTCTCCTTCTTCCTCTGCTGCTGCTGCTGAGTTTCCTGCTTGATATGGTTTCAGTTCGGTGGTTGTCCCATAGTTTGTCCGACTACAATAATCAGGACGATGAAGACGGCGAGAAGCACGAGGATGCAACATATCGCGACGGCGACCATCATTTGCGTTGCGGCGCCGCGTACTGCCTGATCCTGGCCTGATCAGGACGAGACTCTCCTCCCGATCGTCGGCGTCGCGGCGCTACATCCGATGCGCCGATCCCTTTCTTCTTTCTAAAACTCGCGCCCGCGCCCTCTTCTTTTACCCGCGACTATGAAATATTGATTCCTCGACCCTTCGACCAACGTTCTACCATGGCCCAAATTCCTGCATTTTTCTCCCATGATCCACATGTGCGTCGCTGCTTTTTTCTGCCGCTTCTATTGCATTGTTTCAGATCTTTTTTTAGCTTCAGCTTTACTAGGCCAAGCTCCACTTGGATCGATTATCATTAGCCATGCCATTAACTTTGCAACTCTGAACTCGATCACGCTTTACTTCAGACGACCCAGGAGGATGCACAGAATTGCAGATCAGGTGATCGATCAAAGCCGAAGGACCAAATCCCACTTTACATTCACACAAATTCTGAAAACCCAATCTTCACAAAATAAAGACCAAAAATTAGTATAAATGTTATCGATTATTCTAAGAACAAGATGAGTTTAGGGTGAAATTATATTTGTTAGGGGTCATTGACATTCAGATGGGTTCAACGAGGGAGGATTACCTATTTGAAGTAAAGGAGCTCAATGGAGAAATCTACTAGTTGAGGATTACTGCAAATGCGGATCTTCAGCATGAATTGTAAAGTGCAGATTTAAAACGCAATATTACCAACATCTACGTTTCATTCATCTATAGTCTATAAAATTTTATTTTGAACTCAATATTTTCAACAATAATGTATATTATTAAAAATGTATACGTGGCATATTTTATTTGATTGCGCGCGCAAATTTTAAATAAAATATTTCTGCAATTAACTAAGTAAAACAAATTTATTAATTAAGTCCTAGCAAGGTTTTGAAGGTTACATAAAACCCTTAGCTTCGCCTTGGATTCGTGCCAAGTGTTGAAACCAAGTGGAAACTATAAAGAAAGTTGGGATTTTCTGATAACGCTTCTACACCTGATAAATATGATTTATATTACCATTTTTCTTCCACGAATAGTTCCATTTCAACCACTATTTTTATAAACTTGTATCCTTCATACTTTTCTGCTGGTCAGTGTAAGGAATATTAATGTATTTCTCTAAAATCCGTTATATTTTATAAAAATTTGATACAATTTTTGAAATATAAATAAATTATTTTTGAATAAAATCATTCTTCATATTTAAATAGTATTAAAACTTTTATTGGATATTTTTTTAACAATGAAATTATGTGAACTTAGATGAAAACTAATTAGTTACGTAGCTATTTGTAGGAAACTTCTCCAACAAATTTCAATGACTCAGATAAATACACTCCAACTAGAACTTCCTTTGATGATGAATGCAAATTCAAATAATTAGAAGTAATTGAAGTTGGAAGGAACAAAGTGAAGTTTGCAAACAACGTTATTACTGCAGCCGAAATAATATTATAAACGATTGCAATACTACACAAACTTTAGCAATCATCGGTTATTCCTGCAGCAATTCGCAGGATGAGAAGATATTGTTATAATGAGCAAATAAAAAAATGAAAAAGAAGTAATAGCAATTCGCGCAGTGTATTTACTCCGTCTGTCGTATAGTAATAAATTTAATAAGATCCTCGTCATCGTCGCTTTTACTGCCTCAATAAAAGTGGAGATATGCGAGTGCGAATGGGAATTCTCATTAAATTAAATTTAGCACAAAACACTCTGTGCATTCGTATGCATTCATGCAAATACGTTTCCATTTAGAGCCAATAATTTTTTATCGCGCCATCACGCTGCTCTTGCATAATTATTTCGATCGGTGATTCGCGTTCAGGAAATCCTAATTTAATGAGCTCAACTTCAATTGTGCAAATAAATGGAACTTTACAAAATACTGCTTGCAGTACTTCTCAATGCAATTTAATGCAACTTTTTTTCCTTACTTATAAAAAAAAAGTCAACCTTTAGAAACTCGTATTGCATGTTTATTAAGCATACATTTAATATACAAATCATAAATAAAAGGAACAAGTTTTTAATATAACTACTCATTTATAATTAAGACGTTTTTTTAGGTCTAGACACTTATTTAGTCTTTTCCGCTTATAGAATAAATTATATTACATAATCCTTTATTCATTCCATACACTTTTTCATGATCAAAATTTTGACTAAATTTTAGATTTAAAACATGTTTTTTAAAACAATTTCACACATTTTTCAGGAAGACTAGGTAATATTAGTAGTTACAATAGTCTGATCTAAATGCTGTATGATCCAAAGTAGTTCTAATTATTATATAACTCGTAGATATAACGTAAGTGCAATATAGTGCAATATGATTGACAGATCCAAGTACACGTCCTTGGAGCACGCCAATCCATAACGCCATCTCGCGAAAAATTTTAGTAATATTAATTTTTAATATTATCTGTAAGTTACAATATTTACTTTAGCTCCTTTGGTATTGTATGTTTATTAAGCATATATTTAATATACAAATCATAAATAAAAAGAACTATTTTTAATTAAGATGTTTTTTTAGGTCTAGACACTTATTTAGAATTTTTCCATTTATAGAATAAATTATATTACAAAATCGTTTATTCATTCCATAAACTTTTTCATGATCAAAATTTAGACTAAATTTTAGATTTGAAAACGTGTTTTTATTAAAATTTCATAATTTTGTTCACACATGTTTCAGGAAGACTAGGTAGTTACAATGACGTATGATCCAAAGTAGTTCTAATAATTATATAACTTTTAAATATAACGTAGGTCCAATATGATTGATAAGTACAAGTACACGTCCTTGGAGCACGCCAATTCATAAGGCCATCTTGCGAAAAATTTTAGTACTATTTATTTTTACTATTAGCTATAAATTACAATATTTACTTTAGCTTCTAACCAATGTATTATGATAAAATTGTATTTGTATCAGAGATAATGCTTTATTCATTACAAAACTGTTTCTTTTGTAATTTCATTGATGAAGTTGACAATGTGTGCAAGTAAGCGAGTAGTGATATGATCTATTGTTATGAATTTTGATAAATCGAGGCCGAAGTCATCCGTGTCCAATGTAATGGAAACAGTGACCGAAAAGGTTAATAGATTGTACACGTGAATATTGGCGTTGGCTTAATGCACACTCAACCGATTAAATTGCAAAACGCCATAAATTATACAGCAGCCCCTCTTCGGATGGTCATAAACAGCGCATGCCGGAGGAACGGAAAGTCGTGGGAGTTACGTATGATCCGTACACGTACCTTTATTTCAGCGATGCAACATATCCGACGTATATAATAAATCCAGACATGAATATTGTAATTTGACCTTTATGTCGGACGTATTACACTTTCCACCCTCATCCAGAGAACAACGACCTTTCATCATTACAGTCTTCAATAAAGTCTATTCAGCAAAACCATTAGTAATAGCTTATTTTCGTATTACTCATAATGCCACGTCAACACTTTAACTAAATTGAAATAATAGCAGTCAGGTACACCAATTACTATTGTTTGTCACCAGTATTTATAAGTTGGTAGAACTAACAAATGGTTTAAATGTCAAACTTAGTACTGATGTAGACGTTACTAATAACATATTTTATTAGTAACGTCTCATATTTCTAGATGCAATAACTAACATAGGACCGGACTAATCAAAGAAAATATTAGGTTTGGTTAGTAGACATATAATTAACAACTAAAGTTCAGTAATCCTAATCCTCGAATTATATGCAACATTTTGGGTATGAACACGGTAAATGCAAAATTTAGGCTAGGTTACTAAACTGACAGTTAATTGACAACTAAAGTGCATTAATCTTAATACTGCTACAGTATGTTCTAAAAATAGCAAGGATAAAGTTTATATTTTCCTAAATTTTATCAAATTGTTAAACATATATTTTTTTATAAATAAGCTTATTTTCGAATTACTCATAAATAATATAATTCCACGTCAACACTTTACCTAAAATGAAACAAATAGCAGTCATCTGTCAAGTACATCAATTACTATTGTTTTTCACCAGTATTTATAAGTTGGTAGAACTAACATATGTTTTAAATGTCAAACTTAGTACGGATTTAGACGCTACTAATACTAAAATTAAAATGCGAAATTTAGGTTAGGTTAGTGGACGGATAATTGACAACTAAAGTACATTAATCCTAATACTTCTCAAATTGTATGCAACATTTTGAGCATGAACTTTTTAGTTTTAAGAACCTTGCTGAAATAAAACGCATGGAAAATGCAAAAATTAGGTTAGGTTACTAAACTGACAGTTAATTGACAACTAAATTACATTAATCCTAATATTGTTCTAAAAATAGCAATAAAGTTTATATTTAGTTCAAAAATAAGGATATCTTTTAATAATCAATTTTTAATCGTTCGGCTTATATATCCGCCCTATCATTTATACAGTAAACAACGCTTATGCATTCTTGTGAGGCGTCACTACTAAATAAGACACAACATAATATTACACTGTGGCAGCGAATGTATTTATAATTTGTATTTTAATTAATTTTATGATTACGTAACTATTTGATTTCAATTAATATTCGGTGTATTTTTTTTTGCTCCAAACACATAAAATCAATTAGTTTTATGACACTTGCACGTACACATTGATTCTTAATTGCGATTTTAATTACAGGTGAAACTCGATTACGTAAACTCGGTGAAGTGTTGGAACTTAAAGTAATTTAAATATTAATTAATTCGTTTCAACTTTGCGTGTCGCAGGTGAAAGTGGAATGGAAAAAGAAAAATTGCGTACAAAGGCAATCAATCAATTATCGCATGATGAAATATCCTGATTTTATGGGCGTAGCAGGCGCCTGTCACTTTTCAACCCTCATACGGGGGGGAGGATGTCGTAAACTAAGGGTTAATAACAGATTGCTTCTTTTTTTTTATCTTCTCCCTCTTCGCTCTTCCTTTCCGGAATATTGACAGGCGACGTGAGATGGGTTCAATACTTTCCTTTTTTTTATTTATTTTCACATAACGATGGGATGGAATGTCCCATAATGTTATGGGATTCTCTCGACATTTGTTATTGAAACGAAAATTAAAGATCGATATTGTGTTTCGTGCGAGCTTCAGATTGGCGTCTTATTGCGTAATTTGCAGAAGCTAATCGACGCGAGATTGCTGGATTAGTGTAGCAGCACCGACTGTGGCAATCGATTCCGAGTTAATAATAGATCTTGGCCCGATTTCGGTATTCTAATCTTGATTTAAGTTCGAATTGGCAATTTTCGATTCGGAAGCTTTTCTCACGATTTATTGGTACTTAATACAAAACAACAAATATATTGTGTAATAGATTCATTCAAGTTATCCTATTTTCAGATGGAATTAAGAAATTTCTATTTAAAACCCACAGAGAAATAAACTCATCTACAATAAAAAATCATCAAAAACAATTTATCTAGAAATATCATAATTTACTGAAAAAATAGATAATTAATTAGAATGTTTCAATTTACTATAAAAATCAAGTGTAATTCTTATCCTCCAGTTATTTTTAATACAACAAAGAGATATAAGATATTAAGATATGCACAACAAGAAATTTTACTTGAAAACTTTGTTGCAAATGCAAAGAAATACTCATTTTCATATAGATGCATTTACATTTGCTTTTATATAAAATTTACATAAGACTAAAATTTACATTATAATTCAACTATATTGCACAACGGTTGCAGATATATGTTAATCCAGCTAATTTAAGAGGAAGAGATGTGATAGAATCTAGTTTTCTCCAAGAATTTACGTATTTTATTAATAAATCATACAAAATTATACATAAAACTTATTAAAATTTAACATATATTCAATGATGCGAAAAACTTCTAACAAATTACAAAATAAGTACTAAGAAAAGTAATTTAATAAAAAAATAGCTTAATTTTTATCCAAATCAAACATTTTAAATTTCCGTTTTAAAATTTTTAATACATTCCACATTGATATTCCATGTTTATCATATTTTTTATCATTTTTATTAAAGGCAAGATGAGGCGGATATATCCGCCAATAAACATTCGGCAGTTTTGACAGTTGAAAATTCGTCCTTCCAATCCGTCCATAAAGTGTTGTTTTTTTTTTCGTTATAACTTTTTGCAACAAAATATTTGAGGAATAATTAAATTAATTGATGATTTGAATGAAGGAAAACTATTTTTTTGCAATTGTGAAGACAGGAGAGAAAAATCTTTGCTTACATTCAAGATTTCTTTTCCCTTGTACACATTTTTTCCTCAAGGACCTCAAGGAAAAGGTAAAAGGTCTGAGGATTTTATAAGTTTGTTTTAGTGCCGAATCGATCCCAATTTCTGGCTTACAAAACCGCCCTACGACAGCGACGCCTTGGGAGTGGGCGTCGGCGGATTCGGCTACGACACACACCCACACACTCACATATACATGTGTATATGCACACACAGGCACACATGGTGCCGCGGCTCGGGATTACGTAAGGGACCCCCGGATCCGTTTCCAATTAAGTCGGAAAATAATTTCTGCGATCGGTTTTCTGCTTCCAATTACTTATTTATTGTCGAGGAAATTCGAGGCGCGGCGTTGTTACTGCGTTTGTTGTTGTCGTTGATGGGATGGAAGATTATTCGGGGGATTTTAATGAGGTCCACGGGAGGACTTTTTACGGACGCCGGAAAATCCTCCTCCAAAAAAAAAGGAAACAACAAAACCAAGACCAAAAAGAAAACAGCGTAAAAATATTTATGGTATATGGAATTCTGCTCTCCCTTCCCTGGGAGTGATTATCGGGCTACACCCTTCGCACGGCCCTTTCTGGGTCACCCATTAAATTCGTTATGAGCGACCCAAAAACGTTCGTGAATTAATAAGTCGGGGTCAATTAGCAAAGTACCGCGAAAATAATTCCATCGATTTTTTTAATGTTGGTGAATCTTCCATCCATTCCATTTACAATCGCATAAGTCAATAATTAATTTCGCGTTATTAATTCCCTTCAGAATTTTCAAAGGACATTAATAGCCCTCCTCCTCCTCGCTTGATCCCTTTCCAAAACCATACCACGGTTTGGCCCGTTGGGAGCTTTTATTATATACATGTAAGTCGTAACAAATATTTGTCTATTTGACAAGCTGAGCACGTAACCAGGTCTCTATATAGATGTAAGGGTGGGCCGGAGATAGCATCTGCCGTGGGGGACAAATCGTTAGGATATAATGAAGTTTATGTGTGCGTCTGCATCGATCGGATAAAGATGTTTTAAACCCTTTGATGTGTGTCACTTGTCTCGCCGGCGGAGACGCCCGTCTTCCCTCACGTCCCCACAGTCAAAGGGCAAAACCCCTAAATACGGTTTATCTTAAACTTCCATTTGCCAAACAAAACTATCCAAGCGAATGCCGTATTAAATTAATCAAACGATACAGCTATTATGCTTCGAAAGTCGTCTTCTATTAATTACACACGACGTTAACACCAAATTGATTTCTCATTCATCCATCCAATTTTTGATCTTTGTTTCATCATATCTCAATGATCACATCTCATTCAAATTTATTTCACTATTTTAGACACGTATTTTAACCTACTCTTCAAGAAAATCCTGAATATTTCTTCTCAAATTCAATTTTTGATCATCATTTGATATAATGTTACATCACATCCATATAATGTTATAGATATTTTAACACCTCATTTAATTTTTGATCAACATTTTATCCAAATAATTTCACCATTACAGAATAAAATTTTAATCTATTCATCAAGAAAATGTTGTATTAACTTCAAACACATTTAACACCTCATTCAATTTTTGGTCATCATTTTATACATATAATTTCACCATTACAGAATCATATTTTAATCCATTCATCAAGAAAATGTTGAATTATCTTCAAACACTTTTAAGACTTCATTCAATTTTTGATCATCATTTTATCTAAATAATTTTACAATTACAGAATCAAATTTTAATCTATTGATCAAGAAAATGTTGCATTATCTTCAAACACATTTAACACCTCATTTAATTTTTGATCATCATTTTATATCACACCATATCCAAATAATTTTATTATTACAAAATCAAATTTTAGATTAGATTAATGTTAGATTAATTTCCAAAATGTTCAATTCAATTTATCTTTTATCTTTGTACATCTCAATAAACACATCATAATAAAAAATAAAACCACAAATTTTCATCCAAATAAAAGCATTTTCATCCATTCATCAAAAAAATCTTGGATTATATTGTAACACCTCATTCAATTTTTGATCATCATTTTATAACTCAAAAACCACATCAAATCCAAATAATTTCAAATTTGAATCCATTCATCAAGATATCTTTCCAACATCTCATCCTACTTATTATCATCAATTTACATCAAATTATAAAAAAACACCATTTTTATCAATTCATCACGAAAAAGTTGTATATATTTTTAAAATCTCTTTCAATCATTTATTTTACAATTTTTCTTTCATATTTCAATAATTTCATCACATTCACTCAATTTCACGTTTATAGACACATATTTTAATGTTAAAGAAAATCAAAATATTTTTCCCAAACTTCTAACATCACCAATAAAAATGTTTGCCTTATATAATAAAATAGTATTATTTTCTTCTGTAATTAAAATTCATTTAATTGACTTAAGCTAAATAATATAATACTTAAATATAACTTAATACGATTATATAAAAAATAACTACTTTTATTTTCAATTTAATATAATTTTCCAAATTATATAATAAAATTCGTAAAATCTCGATGAATTTTAATTGATAGAACATTAATTTCTGATAGTTAAAATTTAATTTCTAATCATAAATTAAGAAAATTTTTACTAAAATGTAAACTAAAATGTACACTAAAATGTAAACTAAAATGTAAACTAAATATTAGAATCAAATTAGATTTTGCTGAAAGACAAAGTCAATATTCAATAAATAAAGAATTGAAATATCTTCAAGAATATATAATAAATTTTATTTTATATTATTAGTTTTATATTGAGAATTTTACAAAAATCTAAATTCTCATTACGTTTGTGAAGTCTTTTTTTTATTTATTTTACAAGTTTAAAAAAATGAATCTACAAAGAAAATTATAATATTTATAAATTATTATATAATTATAACTTATGTATTTTGTTATACAATTTTTTTTTATTACCTAGTAACATATTCAATAAAAGAAACCAATAAAATGGAAGAGGCATAAAATAAAAACCGATGAGAATAAGAAAAAAAAATACAAAGAATTCAATTTTATGTCATATTTCTGATGATGACACCGGGAATAAAAGGGAACAGACGAAAAAGCAAAACAAAATGATAGTAGAGGAACGGAAGGAGGAAAAATCCAGACAGGAAATGTCACTTGATTTGAGATTTCTGGCGGTTTTATGGGACGTATAAAAATTTATATTGACGCATAAAAACAGTCACGACCTCGTTTCCTGGTTACAGCAAATTTTATCAGGCAAAAAGAATCAGTTACTATATATATATATATACAAATATATATATAAATATGTATGTATAACCAAAAAAAAAACAAAACTAATATAGGTATATACAAATGTTACATAATGAACCGGAAAGGGCAAGGAACGAATATTTCATTAATAATAAGCACTTTATGTCGACATGCGAGGCAGTAATTGCTGATGAATTGTAAAGCACATTGTACTACATTAATTGCTGCATTTTTATCAACCGGAAATTAATTTACTTCTAACATTTCGATGAAATCGCTCTTTTTTTACTTAAACCACAAAAAATAATCATCAGAACAATAAGTAATAAATATTCGTGTTAATAAATTATAATAATAATTTATTTATAGTAACGTTTTTATTATTCTCATTTTGTATACTTATGTTAATTTAAAGGCATTAAGTAATTTTTTTTTTATAAAAAATCGACATAATATTTATTTTGTATTCGAAGAAAATTAATTAAATAATTTTCTGTTGAAAAAAAAAAATCGAAAATAACGTAGGACTATAAAGGTACGTACAGACTATACGTTATTTGTAAAATTTATAGAATTTGTCAACTTAAAATGTTAAATTGACATACTTATTAAAACAGAGGTTCTCAACGTTTTCAAATCCTCGAGCACATCCTAAAAAATAATACTAATAGTAAAAAAAACTAAATTAATAATTATTTTCTTAAATAATACGTTTTATTAACAATTATTATTTAATATAAATTAAACTAAAATTATATTATATAAAAAAAAATATTTATGATATTGGAAAAATATTAAGAATAATAGTATTATTACTGAAAATATTTAAAAAGTTTGAAAACGTTTATTTTCTTTTGAATTTTATGAGAGTTTTGTTATGCACATATTGTTTTCTTAAAAAAATAGTTCATAACAAGTTTATTTTATAAAATATTTGTAAATTAAATAAATATACATATATTTTTCAAACTTTCATAAACGAAATAATTTTACTTTTCATGATATGTTTTAGATCAATATTTTTTTCAGTTATAATCATTTATTATTATATAATAATACCTGTTATAATACTTATAATCAGTTTGAAACTGAATTTCTGAATTTTGCTCGTAGATCTTAATTTTTATAATTAGTTTTTTTTTTATTAATTTCTTATTTTAATTTATACAAATTGATGTAATTTACAAAATGCTTTTTTTTGTATAATTTCGAGTTTATTATTGACTTGTAGTTTCGTAAATCCTAAAATAATTTCTGCAGAAAGACTTTAGTCGCCATTAGTAGCTATTTGAGCCTTATGATAAATAAAAATGTGTAAAAGTGTAAATAAAACCGCAAGGAAAACAATAATTTAAAGTGCAATTTGTTTTTGTAATAATTATTTTTGATTATTTTTTGTGCTATATAGTTTTGACATGTTTATGCAATGTTTGATCTATTTATAATAATTGATTATAATATTACTTATATTATAAATTATGAACCTATTCGTGTTACGTATTTTCATATGTAATTCATTACAGATTAATTAAATTTAAATTATAATGTTTAATTATTCAATATTAATATTTAAAAAAAATGTTACTTACCGCTAGACACTTGAAGACATATGGCTTGGAGGCAAATGATCGACAGAACAAGACTTCTCCCTGAGGTGTGCCGGTGTGCTGGGGCCATACTGTGTCCTGAAATAAACAACAACAACAAAAAACATTAGTCAATATTCTAATAATAATAATTTCTGTTATAATGTTGTAAATAAATATTAAATGATTATTTTTATTCTTTAAAAACTATTGCATTTAGGTGTCAACATTAAATAATAGAAAAAGCATTTGTTTATTGTTTTCATATAAATTATTACATTTTATATAACATGAAAAAAATTTTTTTTTCAATTTTGTCATTGTATGAATTAAAAATCTTTCAAATTATTGATTTTTTTTTTTAATATTATAGTTTTATTTATTGCTTTCATATAAATTTATACATCGACTTAAATTATATATTTACATAATTTGAGAAGAAAATAAAAAAATAAATTTTGAAATTTTGTTTTAGTCTAAAATAAACACAAAGTTTAAAAATTACTAAATTCCTATATGCACACTGCATAATACAAAATGGATATTAATTATTTATATTATGATTAAATTTAAATTATAAAAATGACTTAATAACATGTTATTATATACTATGAAAAGAAAATTAAAAATATTTCGTTCTGAAATTAACATAAATTTTGAAAATAATAGAATTTATTTGTTAATATCACATAATACAAAATGTATTTATTTTTTGTTTTCATATAAATTAATACATCAACTTGCATTACATTTTATACAACATGAGAAGAAAATTTAAAAAAATAATTTCCAATTTTGTCATAGTAAAAACTATACACAAATCTTTAAAATTATTGAATTTACTTGTTATTGTTTTATTGTAATTACATTTAGTATTATGTAATATATAATACTAAATGTAATTATTTATTGTTTTCATATATATTTATACATATTGAAGATGTAACAGAATTTACAATAATTCTGGAATAAAGAAATAAAACCTAAAATATTAGAAATTAAAGTAATTTGTATGGAATATAACAATTAGTAAGTATTCGTAAGAAATTAATTAATGTAAAACATTTTTTTTTGGTAAATGTATAAAATATTTCAAATAATATTTTAGTACAATTTTTTTGAATAACACTAAATCCTATAAATCTCGTTTTTTTTTTTTGTTTTTGTTGTTGTTTTATAACATGAAAATGTTCTGTTTAAATGTAAAATTACGTTACATACAATAAACGGATCTAAACAAATGCAAATGTCCATTAAGCATTTGTATTCGGTCTATGAACAACAATAGATAGATCACAATATTCGAAATCAACATTTCCAGTAATTTTGGCCTGACACACATGCTGCATGCTACACATTCATTTTACATAGCAAAACCATGTTACACACATTGTGTGTATACTGTGGCCATGTCACAAGTCTCACTAAATGGAGTATAGTGAGTAGAACAATTATACACTTTCAAATTGCAAATTAACATTTTTGCATTGTAAATAAATAAATAGTGTACTTAATATTTACAAACAAAATATGTTGTTTTTATATTAAATAAATATAAAAAATACAGAAATATTTACATCACATTAAAATATAAATAAAAAATGAATATCGAATAAAAATCACAGTTTTTTCGCCTTAATTAAAATAATTTTGAAATATTGTACGTTAATAAATCTGTAAATAATCAACTAAACTTTAATCATTTTCAAAAAATAAATATCCCTTTAAAATTATATGATTTTCCAATTAAAACAATGAGATGAAATTGTATTATTTTTTTATTTTATTGGTTCTAATTTGAAAAATTAAGAAAATACAAAATTATTTTTTTGTATTAAAAAGATCATTACGAAATTGTAAATTAATTTAGAAAAAGTAATATAAAATTTATTATAAAAAATGAAATAAAAATGTAATATTTTTTTATGAGTGATATTTATATACTAATTGTTATTTCCAAGGATCTTTAAGAAATTGAAAATTAAAAAAATAATTAAAATAATATAAGATTTATTATAAGAATTAGAAGAAATTGTTTTTTTTTATGATTGATATTTATTTATTTACTAATTTTTATAGGCACTAATTAAAGAAATTATGAAAATTTAAAATTACACTGTGTTAAGAAATTGTAAATTCAATTAAAGAAAAATAATAATAATTAAAGTAATATAAGATATATTATAAGAAGAAATTATATTTTTTTTTTTGATATTGATATTTTTCAGTTATTTTTTTTTTCCTTGTATTATAAATAGATGATGTTATTAATATATTGTATTCAAAGGATCTTTAAGAAATTGAAAATTAAATTAAAAAAATAATTAAAATTTATTACAAATAACTATGAAATGACTTTTTTTGTATTATTGTTTTTGTTATAATTTGGAAAAATGAAAATTATTCTTTATATTAAAAGGAACATTAAGAAATTGTAAATTTTTAAAAAATAATGAAAATAATAATTTTTTTGTTCTAATTTGGAAAAATGAGCATTATTCTTTGTACTAAAAGAAACATTAAGAACTTGTATAAGATTAATTATAATAATTAGAAGAAATTATATTATTTTTTTCTGAGAATGAACTCGAAATAAGAGGAATTCATTGCAATTAGGATAATGCGTGGATGTTCATTAGATTGCAGAAAGTGAAGGTCCTTTAATGAGTTTGTTCAGTAAGTCTCGAACAGTTAAAATGTAAATTGCATACGCCGTGTCCATAAAGCTAACCTCGCGATGCAGTGCCTGGAATAAGGCTATGATGATGCGGAGGATCTCATCATCAGACGAGAATCCAACCGAGGGTCCTGTTAATTAAATATAATAGTTTAATCCTCGATTGTTTACTTCCGCAATTAGGATAATAAGTTACCCTCTGAATCTAAGATTTTTACCTTTTTTTTTGTATGAAAAAAAAATATTAATAGTGTAAAAAAATAATTTTTCTCAAATGAAATATTTTATTTACATAATTATGGAAAATTTTATGAACATCGTTAAGAGCATACGAGTCTAACGTGGATTCTTCATTAGCATCAAAAAAAGGTTATACGTTGTAGCACAAAAACAATGATGATTGATGGGAGATGATACAGATGGATTATAATGATGATTGATGATGATGACAATATCATAAAAAGAATACGAATAAAAATTGATATATTCTTTTCTCTCGGGAAAACATCTTGTAGAAATTAAGTGAGTAAGACATCAGCAAAAATTAATTATATGTATTTTTATTAAAATGATAAGTTTATTAAATAATTTTAATTAGTAAGTAATAATTTTAATTGTAATTTTTATTGAATGAAATAAAGTGGTTGTACTTTATTGAAAATTAATTAATTAGTTTACAGTTTTGAAATGCTTGAATCAATGCATAAATAAGATCCTCTTTGTTAATTATTTTCGTAGCCGCTCGACTTTTCAATACCGTTCAATTAGGCTTTCATTAAAACCTCGCTGACTAATAAAATATTAATAATAAAACGGGGGAAAAAAATGTGGAAAAATAAATCTAATTAGAATTCGTCGAGAAGTGTACGAAATGCGTGCTTAAGTGTGCATCAAAGAGATCCGTTTTTGTGTTCTTTGTTCGGGCAAAGGAACCGCCCCATCCTGGGCTAAATATGTTTTAAGTCTTTAATAGTCTCGATCAATAGGCAAACAGAGAGACGCCGGCTCTGCGCGTTCAGCAGAATTTGGGGTACGTAGAGTTGCCAGGATGTTGTTACGCCATCTGTGGACGGGGGCCGGTACTTCTTGACGGCGACGCCGTGGCCACACCTCCCGCGTAAAGGACGAAGCGCGTCGCGACGCGCCGCGTAAAGATTTTCATATTTCAAATCGTTTGGGGGGGTGTGTGTGCGCGCCGAAAAAGGAGCAGGATATGTAATAAAAGGGTGGAACGGTTATATTTTTTTGTTGGGGCGTTTGAACGCAATTTCGGGTGGGTTTGTTTAGCGTTGCAATGCTGCTCCGCAATCCTTTTTCGAAGTACGTTTTTTTTACCCTCCTTCGTCGTCTTGTTGCCGTAATAAATTGCGCTACTTTTCACTTGGATTTATTGGCAGGCGAAGGCGAGGAAATAGAAGGGCTCCAGCCCAGATGGGTTTAAATAGCATCGCATTTCCATCCAACTGGATCCAACGATTGCGTTCCATTAATACACGTCCATCGCGATTTACTTATGCCCTTTTGAGGGAAGGGGAGGACGTGCTGTGTTCCTTTATCTGCGACAATGAAATATTTTTATTTTCGCGGAAACTCATCCGAAAAGGAAACATCCCCAGTTTCTAGGCAATTACACACATATTCTCCGGCGTTCATTTCTCATCGCATGCCTTTTGTAAAAAGGGCAGCTTTTACCCGGAATCTCGGCACTATTTAAACCGAAACGGATGATGAATACTTTTTATATGTGAAATAATCAAAGCAAAACACAAAAAGAAATATCGAAAATTAAAACTCTACGAACATTTATAAACAATTCAAGCACCATTTAATTTAATATTTTATTACTTTAGAAAAATAAGTATTTTGATGAATAAAATAAAGACATATTTTCATCACATAAAAATACAAATAAAATAAAGTTTTTTCGCCTTAACTAAGATATTTTTAAAATATTTTAAGTAAATAAATCTGTAAATAATCAAATAAACTTTCATTATTTACAAAAAAAATATGCCTTCAAAATTGTAAATTAAATAAACAAAAATAATTAAACTAATATAAATTTTATTATAATAATGAGATAAAATTGTATTATTTTTTTGTGAATGATATTTATTTATTTACATTTTTTTTAATATTCCTTATTTTGAGAATTTAACATTTTTGATTTGTAAATAAATATTAAGTACACTTAACTATTTTTTTTAGAAACAAAATATTTATTAACAGTATTTTCGTATTGATAAATAAAATATAGACATATTTTCATCACATAAAAATACAAATAAAATAAATATCGAATAAAAATTACTGACAAAAGTCTTAATTTCCATTAATTCCCAAAAAAAATCTTTCAAAATAATATTTTTTTTCCAATTAAAATAATGAAATTGTATTATTTTTGTGAGTGATATTTATTTATTTGCTAATTTTTATTGGCTCTAATTTGAAAAATTAAGCGAATATAAAATTATTCTTTGTATTAAATTATTAATTAAAGTAATATAAGTTTTATTTGTAATTAATATTTATTTATTTACAAATATTATGACAAATTGTAGAAGAAAAAAAAAATGTTAATTTTATCATTGGTTTTCTAAATAAACTAATGCTTGAACTAATTGTCAAAACTTACGTTAATTGATAAACACTAATGTCTTAAGTTACACATTTTAAAGTGTACTTTAACTTTAATTTAAATAATTTATTTGCTAATCAAAAAAAATAATATTTCGCGTAAAATTTCTAAAAAAAAAATATTATTTTATTAAATTCGAATTTATTATATAATTAATTATTTTATATGAATTAATTCTATTTTGTATACATTTTAATATTTTATAATCAAATTAAATTTGATAATTTAAAAATTCGATTATTAATTATACTTTATACACAAATTATTTGTATTTCATTTTGTGATATTATTATATAATGTTATGCTTTTATTGTATCAATTCTGAATATAAAACATGATAATGATGGAAGTAAAACCTTAATTGAGATTTTACGACCTTATTCACACTTTATCGTCCTATTACCAAGCGAGTATACATAAAAATTGTTTTATATAACAATAATAATAGTTTTACCTATATTAAAAACTTTTATATAATACAAACATATTTTATACACTATATTTGAAGTTATTTTCTGCGGGAACAAACAATATTTTTCATTTAAAACTTTTAGATAAGTTATGTAAGCTTAGTTTTGACGTCGACTTATACATTTTGTACAATTTTAACAACACGTATTATTTGCCAAGTATCAAGTATATACAAAGCATTTCAGGAAGCGTACGGATTTGTGAAAAAAGCTGCGGTAGTCATGGTAACACCCCCATTTCTTTAGAGATAGTCTTCGTCTCTTGGAATTGATATGCTTCGATAATATTACGTAAATCTTGATTTATATACAATTTTAGAAAAAAATACAAGAAAACTTTTTAATTCGTAAATTTATAAAATAAAAATTTAATTATTTACATTTTCTTTAATATAATATTTTTCAAATGATTTAAATCAAATATTTTGAGTTATTTCTTTCATTTTTTTCCATTTAGTAATAGATTAAACAACATTTTCATCAGAAAAAACTGATGATATAATCTTGTGTCGCTTTAAAAAAAAATTACAAAGGTTTAATTTTTTGTGCATTATTTCTTTATAATTTTGGTTTAAATAAAATTGAAACTTTATTTGAAAAAAAAAATGTTTTAATCAATAAAAAAATAATAAAAGGGAAAACAGGGATTTCCTTTTGCTTCTCTGGTCAAAACTGAAATTGAATATGTAACAAAACATCCGTGAGTTATCGTTTGAGAAACGTTTGAAAAGTTTTCAGCAAGTCGTTGGAAAAATGCTCAAAGCACCATCGACAACAAATGAAAAGGGAAATAAGGGGAAAAAAATAGAGAGAGAAATTAACAAAAGCAGCAGCAACAAAAAAGAACACCGGCTGTGATAATGCATCGAGGGGTTGTGGATCGGGGGTGGTTTATGCTTTCATCAAGCGAATGAAAAAGTTATCCAACATTGGCGCATTGTTTACGTCCGATTTGGAATTTGCTAATTGGTGGAATGAGCGATTATTGATTATGCATTTATTGCCGCATCGGATGTGAACCACCCCCCAACGATTGCTCCACATTTTTCTTTACTAATTTATTCTGCATTTTTTTTTAACTATTTCTCTCACACATCATTTCTATATAGTTTTGTCTCCATCACACACATAAACTCTTGTTGCTGAAGCGATGATTGACGTGGCAATTAGCAATTTACGCGTTTTTACGGCTTCCACGAACTCAGTAATAAAATTAATATGCATTGGCACCCTAATTAACACCGCTGATGCCATCGAATCAACTAGACGGACGAGTGATTACTGCAGCTATAATCACTTGTCCAAAACTCTAATTACTCCATACGAAAACTATATACTAAATCTACTTTTTATTTGTTACATAAATATACAAAATTTTAAATAATAATTATTTTTCTTTTACCATCAAAATTCACTTTGAAAGAAGAAATTTTCAGCATTGTATTACTTATTATTTTATTAAATTTATTTGCATTTTTATGTACAAATTAATAAATCAAAACTGAAAAAATAAATAAAACAGAACAGTCAAAATACCAACAGCTATAATCACTAGTGCAAGACTCTAATTACCCCATACTAAATCTACTTTTTTGTTTGTTAGATAAATATACAAAACACGAGTATATCCTCACATCGAGTATATCCTTTCATTATAATTATTTTTCTTTTCCATCAAAGTTTATTCACTTTGAAAGATGACATTTTCAGCATTTTATTACAATTTTAAATTATTATTTTATTCAATGTAATTGCATTTTTATGATCAAATTAATATAACAAAATTGAAAAAATAAAAATAAATTTGTATCAGTAATTTATTGATTATTTTATATAAATATGATTTAATTTTAATTTTTATTATTATTTTTAATTTGTTGTGTTTTATTATGAAACCAAGAAAATTATATTAAAATTATTTATTAAAAACATATATTAATTCTGCAATAATTCAATCGTATTAATTTTCAATAATAAATTATGTAAAGCAGATTTATTTTAATAACTGCAATTATTATATTTTTGTTGATTTGTTTAAATTATTATATTCTTTTTACAGCAGAAAAGAGAATTTAATGAAATCTTTTCAATTCACTATAAAAGAATAAAAAATATAAAGTTTTATATTTATTATAGAAACATACATAAGTTTTTTTATGTACATTATTTTTTATATATTTTACTATAATGTATTTATAATAATTAAATTAATTTCTTAACTTCAAAATGCAAATTACAACACAAATTACAAATAATCTCAGTTAATTGAAAAAATATACTTTTCATAACAAACCTTGTATCGGTTTCAAGATTTTTCAAACTACCCTCATATATATATAACTGTTGCAATGATGAGAGAAGGTCCCTGAAGAGGTGTCTTATCACCTCTGATATGATACCTTACTATGGACAGTCTCCTGAGAGATTTGCACAGATTTCCTATGTACGCACTGGGATAGGATTCCAACCTAATAATCCCTGTCAGAAGTGATCCCTTGTATATACAAATTATGTACATAGAAACCACTATATTTATGTCGGTGGGGTCAATAGCCTAATTATGAATGAATATTTTGTATATTAATAATAAATTTTAAATGCTACAAAAAAATTAAAAAATACAACTTTGTTTTTTTTATTAAAAATTCGATATTTTAGTTTTCAAATTATATTATTTTTTTATTGACAATTATTTTCTATTTTCCTCTATATTTATTTCCGAATGTAAAATTTGTAAATCTTTTACTCAAAATAATAGAAATATGTCATTTTAATTATGAATGAATATTTTGTATATTAATAATAAATTTTAAATGATCAAAAAAATGTAAAAAATACAAGTTTATTTTTCATTAAAAATTCTATATTTTAGTTTGAAAATTATATTATTTTTTTATTGAAATGTATTTTCTATTTTCCTCTATATTAAATACGTTATTATAAAATTTGAATAAAATTGAAAATAATTAAATGATATTTAAGTTATATTTTTTTATTGTTAATATGAATAAGTTTTACAATAATTTAATATTTGTTACTATTTTCTTTAAAGATTGTAATATGCAAAGTTTAATTTAGTGCACCTAATAGAAATATCCTTTAGAAAATACCATTTTTTTTAAGATTTTGCCTAATAATTCAGTTTTACAAGATATCAAATTTACAAAATTATTATAAAGTAAAATATTAAGAAAAAGATTTTATGCAATTAAAACATTTAAATAAAGTAAATGTAACAAAAAAATAAACTGTTATTTAGTCAATTTTATGAATACGTCCTTTGAGAAGTTTCTCCTTTTTTTTATTGGTAAAGCTAGTTTTTTTTTTATTTTGGTCAAATCCTTAGAGACATCAAAGTTCTTGTAGAGATCGTAACGAATGGCAATCTGAAGGTGCTTGGTTGTCGTGAATACGGCAGATGAGGGGTCATCCTTGACAATATCCAATAATGTTTGTCGTTTCGATTGAAATACCCGGACTTTCCAAACATAGAGAAAGCCATTTCAGTATCTGTGAAGTCTCTCCAAAAATGGCAAATAAGTAACCGTAATTCAATTCAATCTAACATCTTTATATAATGCCCTTTTTTATATTTTAAATTAACTTGCATAAAACTATTTAATTTTATTTACATATTCTATATTATTTAAAAATCCTAATTTGTTTATTATTTTTATATTAATTATTGCAAAACAACTAAAATGAATATGTTTTTATAACAACAACAAAAAAAATATTTGTTATATAAAGACCAAAGTTATTATTTTTTTGACTTGCTGAATATCAATATAAAACAATAACTCGGTTCCTTCACTATAAAAAAACCGGACTAATCGAGCATAATAACTTAAGTTTTATCTTTTAACTTTATATAACATTATATAGGTTAGTTAAGATGTCTTTGTGACTGCTAAGAAACTTAAAACATTAAAAATATTTTAATATGAATGTTTAGTTAACACTGGTTAAAAATGCTAAGGATTTAATGTTAATTTTCAACACTTGAAGACATTTGGCTCTAAGGAAGCTTTCTGATTGATCTTATGATAGTTTACAACAATGTTTTGTAATTTTCAGAACTAATTCCGAACTGCTTCAAGGCACGACAGTACATTTGTATTATTATATTCTTTGATAGTTTTTAGTCGCTTTAAATAGTTACTAATAATGTTTAATACACTTGTTGATAAATTAGGTTTGTTACTAAAATAAGATACAATTATTTTGGATAATGTAATAATTATTAATTCGTGTTTGACGAAAGTTGACTAAGTTCAAATTACTCACAACTAATCTGCTCAGATTTAGTAATCAACAATTTCATAATACTAAACACAAGTTTCTTAAAGTTCAACAATTTCTAATAGTTCTAAATTGCCTACTAAATATATTTAATACTCAGAACTAGTTTTGAACATAAGGCTTTACTAATCCATTGGTAAAAAAATGAAATTATGAGAACTAGTTCAAAACTATTTCATAATACTAAATACAAGTATGTTACAAAAATAGCATATAAAACCTTAGATGGAAAAATGAAATAGTCAGAACTTATTTTAAATAATTTGATAATACCAAATACAGGTTTGTAGCAAAAATAGGTTACATTTACTTTGGATATTATATTTTTTGTTAAAATAACACCAAATACTTAAAAAATACATAGAACTAGTTTTAAAAAATTTCAAACTCTGGTTTGTTCAATTGCTTTAGATATTACCACAGATCTAATAGTTTTTGATTTCCCATTTTTTTTTTCAATATTGGGAACTAATTTTGAACTTGGTACCAATTGGTTAATAAATCAATAAAATAAAAATTAAAAAATATGGTTATTATAACAGTATTTCTTGATTGCTCACTAAGTATTTTAAATACTCAGAAATAGTACAAAATACATAACAAATGCATAGATGAAAAAATTAAATGCTCAGAACTAGTTTTAAACAGTTTCATAATGCCAAACACTTAACAAATACATAGCTGAATGAATAGAATCGTCGATCCGGGATTTGAATGAGACAATGGGGTTTAGCTCCAAAAAAAAATGATGTGGCTAATTAGCAAACTAAAGTTTGCAAGTAATTGTGCGATTTTTGATGACCCGTTGGCTGGCGAATTTCCACGTTATCCCGTGTGCACGGAATGGAATAATGATAATGCACGGTTCGTTTCACAATGGAAAGTACTCGAAAAAGTATATCGACGTTTTCTACTTCCGAGCTTCCGTTTGCTCCGATTTAGATCGTTATTCCAGGCGGTGATTTGCAAATGCAATAAATGGAATCGTGCAGTTACCGTCTGCACTATAACTAACTACAACCTAAATAACAACCGCGTATAGATGCTTGCACATACACATCAAACTTTTTATGAAGTCTACATAATATCGAAATCGATCTCGAAACTTGCGTTCAAGTTTTTAATGGAATATTTTAAGCAAACATTACTAATTACAAAAGTTATTTTTTAATTGAAAATGTATATAAAAATTTCATATTTATTTTTATCTAGTCAATTAATTCATTAACAAAATCCAAATTATTTAAAAAAAAAAGTTTATATTCAATTCTATAATAAAAACCAAAATAATATTTCATAATATTTATAATTAAACCAAACTTTAAAATTACTTGAAAAAAAATACATTTTTTTTTGTAAAATATTGAATGTAAATAGTTTTATTTAAATAATAAAGTGTAAATCAATACAAAATAATATTTCATTAAATAATCAAAATTATGTAATTTATATTCACGACAATCAATATAAAAACCTCGTAACAATTATATTGGAATGACATATTACCAATTATAATCTCGTGAAGTTTGACTTGTCATTATTTTTTTTTCATATATTTCAATAAAAGGAAATTTGTGAGATTGAAGCTGAAGGAATGCGACGGAAACGATATTGCTTTTGACGTATGTCTTCCGAATTTAATTAAAAATCGCGTCTATGCAATCCATCAATCATTTTCTTTCATAAAAAAGGTCGAAGAAACGAATCAAACGACAGTTCCAATAACACTTATTTATCCATTTCGAAAAGTTACGTAATTTAACTTTTTCCTAAAAATATTTTTTTTCAAACAGTAAATTATTTTCTATTTTTTATAGATAGATTATCTTTCCTTTTATTAATATTGCGTTGCCTGTAAATATAGATAATATTGATTTATAGATTAAATCAGTTATAAGTAAAAACAGACAATTTTTACTTTTTTGTTCATTATATAAAAAAATTACTTGGTAATAATTAAAATATAAAAATTATTCATTTTTTCAGTGTGTATACTTCATAGATAGATTATCTTTCCTTTTATTAATGTTGCATCATCCATAAATAGAGAAAATATTGATTGATAGATTAAATCAGGTAGAAGTAAAAACAGAAAATTTAATGTTTCTACTTTTTCGTTCATTAAAAAAATAAATTAACTGGTAATTTTTCAGTGTGTATACTTCATGTGATTTAAAGTTAATAACAAGCATAGCTTAATATATAAACCATTATCAGATTTATTCAAGAACAAAAAATGTTGGAAGTCAGTTAAAAAAATATTATAAAAGTTACATAACTTTTTATTTGAGAGTACCATACTTTATGCGATATGGAAAATAAATTTGTTATTAAATGGAATAAAATACGCTTGATGTTTGAATTTCAATTGAAACTAAAACTCTTGAAAACTAAGCTTTTTCATAGTTTTTTTTTCGCCCTGCGGTTATTCCATTACGAACGGTAAAAGTGCGCACAATATTCGTATATATATTTTACGTAATCTCGTTATGGTCATTATGTGGTAGACACTTTAATCGATAAGTAAACATGAAAAGGCTGTGTGTGTGCCTCGACGAGATTGTAATGCCCATCACTTCCTCGGCTTCAGACCATTATTGCACTTACATTTTTATCGTGCCGCAGCAAACACGTCGTGCCTTCCTTTTCCGTATTTATATAAATAAATGCCATAAAGGAGTGCACCGGGTCCTCCGGGAAGTCGTTACATAATACTAGCCGTTAAGTAACGCTGCTTTTTTTCTACACACTTTTTCGGTTCAATTGCGCTTATTTGTTATATAAACACTATTACATTGTAAACCTAAAGAATCATATTTATATTTATGTTCTTACAAACACTGTTCCACCTTGATATAACTTTATTACGCAATTTAAAGAAACTAAAGCAATTCGCATATTTTACACTTTTACTCTAAAATTATTTGTGTATTTATATAACTGTTACAGTTATTAGTATATGTTGAATGTATTGAAAAATTATTATATTTTAATGTTAGGATTATGTATGATTAGTTTATTTTAGATCTGCCAACCTTATAAAAAAAATGGCGCCAAATATAAAACTGAGACGTGCTAGAATGCAAAATTTATAATCTTTTTGCAGTTTCTTGTGCAAAATTATTTAATTGTAGATCATTTAATGATTGTGACTGTATTTGTACTTGCAATAACTAATAAATATAATTTGATTATTGAATTGTTGAAATTTCACAGTGATAAAAATGAACACAAAATATAATAATTATTACCAAATATTTTTACAACAATTATATAATAATTTTAAATTAATATCCAAGAAATGAATTCAGATAAAATTACTTATGTTTGCAGCAATATTAAATAATTATCAAAAAATGATAATGATGTTACAATTATATAAAATTTGTTGTATTTTCATCAACATATTATTATTAAATTATTTTAATACTCAGAATTATGTACTTAATAAAATTATATTTAATAATTTTTATTGTTAAATATTATTTTTTTAGTTAGTCAATAAATATGTTTATAACGAAATAAATTCGATATTTGTCAATATTTTTATTATTGAATAATTTTTTGTTATAAATCAAAATATTTAAACATTTACTTATTAAATAAAAATTAGTAGATTGTTGAAAAAATTCCTTATATGGTTATAAAAACGCCCCTTGTCTACGTCACAACAAATCAGCTACAAACGCTTTAAGTGTTTATCTTTATAAATTCATTGTTTTATATAATTGAAAAAAGTTGTTGAATTTAAGGGGGTCGGCAATCCGCGGCTCTTTCGATTAAAAATTGCGGCTCTCCGTTAAAACTTAGCATAAGTCACCACATTGAAAATTTATTTCATTACAAAAATGCGGGTCTCAACACTTTTTTTCAAAATATCTTCAATTTGTTTTAAAAAATGTATAATAATTTATAATTTACTTAAATTAATCCAATTTTATACATTTTTGCTCTGAAGCAAAAATTTCAATCATTTTTTTTTAATACTAATAATTAACATAATTTATTGCAACTATAAACAATACTTACATATGTAAATCTGATTTTCATAAATATTGATTTGCAACAAACTCCATCAATCATTATGTTGATTATCATCACCTCACCGTCATCTAATCACCAATGGGATTCCATTGCTGTGTACATTGGAGCAGTGTCTATACTTGAGATAGCAGCACGTTCTGCTCTAATTAATTATTAATTGGGGTCCTGCTAAGTTCGTCGAGCTAAGTTTCAATTAGTATTAATTAATTCCAATCTTAATTCAATCTATGATGCATCCATCGACTGCCAAATCGGAGACACAAGAAGCAATTTAGATATATCTGCATCCATTTATCCATATTTACCGAAAAACAGACCACAGTTTTTTTATAATATTATTATTAATAATCTACGCATATTTTTTAAATAATATCTTATTATTGGGTATGTTTTTTGGATTTAAAATGAAATTCGAAATAAATTGACTGGTTTTAACAATTTTACGGACACGCGGCGGATATATCCGCCCTGCCTTTTATGTATTCCTTTAGAAGTTTCAATCATGTTAAGAGCTTTGATCGAAAGAAACAATATGAAATTTAGTAAATTTATTAACTAAATATTACACAAATCAACATTTTTAAAATAAAATAATGTTTAATATATCATTTATGAAATAATATTTTCGGTTTGTCTATTATTGGGTATATTTTTTGTATTTAGAATGAAATTCTAAATAAATTGAGTGATTTTAACTATTTTACGGACACGCGGCGGATATATCTGCCTATAAGTTATTAACAAATCGACATTTCTAGATTAAAACAATTTTTAATACATCATTATTAATAATGTACGCACATTTATGAAATAATATTTACAGTTTGTCTATTATTGGATATAATTTTTGGATTTAGAATGAAATTCTAAATAAATTCACTGCTTTTACGGACACGCGGCGGATATATCCGCCTTATCTTTTATGTATCCATTTAGAAGTATCACTCATGATAGGAGCTTTGGTCGAAAGGAAGAATAATAAATTTTGGTTAATTTAAGCTTTCGTAACAGATACTTAGTTAATAATTGATATAATCAGTTAATTAATTCTATGATACTAATTTATTAATTAAATAAAATATATTGATCTGTATTGGTAATGTCAGATATCTGGTTCTGCGGTTTTCGTCGAGGCATTCCAGACGGCAATTAAATATTTGCAGATAAAATGTTGGGTATCGACCCGGCGCATCCACCATTCCAGGACGCACCGCCTATAGTAGTAATTCATGAATTATGTAACAAACCTCGTATCCATCCACTATATGCATATATATATAGTCACGTATAAATATATAATAAAAGCAAACTTGTCTCCAATATCAAATCGAATTATATATTATGTCGAAAATCATGTACATGTATTTTCCGAATATAAATTTGAGCACATTAATCATATACACAAACTAATTGATTTCATGGGATTATAAAATTATCATCGAATCGTCGCACGTCGCTAATTCGTTTTAATCTTTTATCAACACATGCATGCACACATCGGACCGTGTTCATTGTTGTACGTAATTTACATCGGACACCTAAGTAATCAAAATGCGCAAATTTCAGCCATTATTTCAGTATATTTCATACAGTACTAATTTGTAAATTGAAAAATAGAAATTTTGTTTAGTTTCGACTTATATTTTCAATTACAAAATTAAGAAACTATTTTCTATGTCGTAAATGACTAAAATAGAAAATAATACCACTAAATAGAAATTTTGTCTAGTTTCAACTTTAGACTTAGTTTTTACTGAAAATATTGAAGAAAATTATATTAAATTTTATATTATTTGCAATTATTTTTAAGAAATAAAATTTGAATAATTATAGATTAATACTATTCATTCTTCTATTTTATTTAAATTATTTCATAAAAAAAAAATATATATATATACTGTAAAATTAATTTTCTTGAAAAAGTTACTACTAACAAAATTTAAATTTTCAATTCTCGAACTGAGAAATAACTGTTTATTTTATTATTTATATAACAGTACAATTTACAAAAGATACTAATTTTGATGAATTTTTCTAATAGTTTTTCTAATTTATAAAATTTAAAATATATTAGGACCAATAAAATAATTGATAGATCTTTTTAATTAGTTATAATTTTATACAATTTTAGTTTTTAATTAATATATTTTTAATTATTAGGAACAGTTCCATAAGAATTACAATTTACGAAATTTCTATGTAATAAATGACAAAATCTTCTTTATTTTTTGATTAATTAAAGAAAAATAGTAAATCATAAAAATAGAGCAAAAGTTACATAAAAATAAATAATTATAGAATGAAATTACTTTTTCTGATTTTACGAGTTTTACATTTCTTTGAAAATAATAGAAAAAATAAATAAAATATGAAAATGACGATTTATTCATTTTTTTTTATTAAATAAAGAGAAATAATTATTAAATCATGAAAATGCAGCAAAAGTTACAAACAAATATAAATAATTATTGATTTTTTCTTCTGGTTTACAAAATTTTGAAACTATTTTCTATATCGTAAATGATGAAATTTTCTTCAAAATATAATGAGAATAGTAAATAATAAAAGCAAAAGTTACAAAAAATACAGAAAATTATTAACTAAAATTTATATTTTCTGACTTTCATTTTTTGTCGTAATTGATGAATTTTTCTTTATTTCTATAAATATTTAATAAAGAGATAATAAACAAAAATAAATAAATTTTCATCTTTTAAAAATTAAGAGTAATAAATAGTAACATTATTAAAGTAAATTAATATTTTCTGAATTTACAAGTACAATATTTTTTTTTATAATTGAAAAACTAGTTGTAAATACACATGATTTCAATTATCCTTAATAAATCTATCATAAAAATAGCATAAAGGTTGTAAATAATTTAAAAACTTTTGAAATAGCAAACAACAATGCTATCATAAAAGTATAAATCGGGAAAACGATTTGAAACATGCAAAAATGATGAGAGAAAAAAATGCACGAGATTTTTATTTCGTGCGGCGTGTGGAGCAAAGTTCAGTTGATAATGTTTTTTTTTTTTACTATCAAGCACCTTTTCGGATTTTACGAGCGATTTGCATGTGCGTTCAGTTTATTTCGAACAGTGAACACGAAACGACGAGCATCGTTCGATACTTAATTAATTGTTTTATTCACTAAAATTTATCATTAATTACAATAAAATTATTAATTATTACATAAAAACAATATATAATTTAATTAATATTTACTTATTTTTTAAATTAACTTAAATCAGCATTAGAAAAATTAGTTTTAACAAATTATTATAAGTTCATACAAATTAATACTCATTTTCACAAAATGTAATTTAAATTATAATTTTAGATATTTAAGCAACTTTTATACCAAGCTTTATACTCTTTAACTTGCATAATCGTAATATAATACTCGCTGAATAATTTACTAAATTTGTTACATAAAAGTTATAGAGATTACGCCAATTATATGATATTAACTTAATACTTTATAAATGCAGAATTGTCAATTTTTAACTGTCAAAACAAATATAAGTTGAACCTTTACAGGAATAACATCAAAGTTTTATCAAAAACAAAGATTCATAACCTCAAATTATTTTACTCGATCAATGACGTTTGACAGCTCAGTATGAAATAAGACTAGTGGCGACTCACTAAGGGTATCTCTTAAACTAATTCGCTTTGCATAAGCGTAGATATAAAAGATACGGCGGATATATCCGCCGCTTAACCTAAAATGGTTAATATATATTTTTCTTCTTAAATAAACTTAATTATTTAGTATAATTTGAGCCAATATTAAAGTTTTCCAAAATTTATTTTCTTTAAGGTAAAATTATTGAAAAATTCTACACAATTATTTCTGTACTTCGTTTTCAATAATTAAAATATATTATTATTATTTTCTAAAGTAAAAATATCAAAAAATATACAATCTATTTTTATATAATTTTTTATAATAAGTAATTTGATAACTTATTAAATGAACAGAAGGATCTTTCTATTAATATAAACGTATTACTTATTTTTTTAATGGGAATACGTTTTAAAATGAAAATAATTTAATTCTATATTTATATTTCAGTATTTTCAGAATTCTTAGACATAAAGATTCTTGTAAAAAAAACCACGCATTTGTCCTTAAAATAAAATCTTATTACCAGATAAAAAATTCTTAATAAAAAATATATAAACTTATTAGTATTTTTTTGTAAATAGAAAGAATTAGGACTTAATTTAAAAATTAGTATAAAAAATATTTTTTTAACATAAATTTTCGATTTTTTTTTCTTTGTGGTTTTACATCATAAGTATAAATTTCAGTAATTTAGAGAATTATAGAATAAACATAAAAAATATACAAACATTTTTTTTTACTGATATATCATTTTATAAATGAATAAAATCAAAGTAAATTTCTTTTTAAATTGCCACGCCTTTTTTTGTTGTAAAATAAAAATCTTATTGAAAAGTTTGAATAAAAATGAATAAGATTAAATTATCTTTGAACAAACAACCTAACAAGTATTGATCCTAGTTGAGAAGTGCGGAATTAGCATTAAGTCTTGAAAAGTCAAGAAACTGTGGTATAATCCAACAGAGATGAAGTATCGATGGAATTCGTGGAATATCGAGTTTTGCATTACAAACTAGGCGTTTAATCGAATGCAAATTGGAGAGTTCGAGCCGGCAATTATCATAAGCGCCATCCATTCCTGCTGTTCCAACTCCCCTTTTGCGAGAGAACAAGCTTAGCTTTCGCGAAACAATTTTCTGGCCAACAAAGAAAAGCCTTGTATCGATTGTTTCAGGCTGTTCGAGGAGATCGCGCGCGTCCCGCTGCTGGGTGTGTGTGGGTGGGCGTAACCCGCAGTGGGCAAACATTCGATTCCGAAATCTCTCGAAACTAGCTGGAGCAAGTTATATAACTCAAAAATCCAGAAGCGAATCTTCAATTCAATGTCAACTCCGACGCTTTTGTATGCAGCAAATTAGCGTATATAATGGTGAGGAACGGCACAGGATGGGGGGCGGCGGTTGGTGGCGGTGTTGGAAGGAGGCTTTTCGGGTGGGGTTTTTGGCGAGGTTTATAACCGCATTTGGGCGTAGGTTTTAGTGAATGGACTTTGGATGGCGGGCGTGGCGGTTGAGCGTCTCGGCGCCGGCGTCGCCGAAACGCACACTCGACCCACTAATCATACATTAACTCAAGAAATAAAACTCAGGGTCAACATCCCAAAAAAAAGAAAGAGAAAGATCTCGCATTTCTTTGCGAAGAAAAAAAAAATATATATATAAAGAAAGAGATGGAAACCACCACCCTCTTTTATCCTTGAGGTTGGATGGGAAATACACGGAGGAACGCTCCAAGATTTACTAAATTAAAGTAATCAAGAACACTTCTTCTGGAACTAAATTTTAATTACTTAATCTTTTGGAAGAAGCGGTTTCCTCCTTCGCCGCTCGGACAAGAACAAAAACATGATATACGCTTATCCCTAAGCTAAAAGTATTATTTTTCCTAATACGCCATAACACTAATTACTGTCCAAAGTAACAGTGTTTAATGGCACGTAAGTCAACTTTTGTAATATACGTATTTTTTTACAAAACATTACATAACTTTTAACTTTATTTAATTCTTCATCAATGGGAGGAAAAATCTAAACACTTATTTATTTTTGTCAATAAATATAATATTACTTAAGTCAACTTTTCTATTATACGTATTTTTTTACAAACCATTACATAACTTTTAACTTTATTTAATTCTTCATCAATGGGAGGAAAAATCTAAACACTTATTTATTTTTCTCAATAAATATAATATTACTTAAGTCAACTTTTGTAATACACGTATTTTTTACAAAACATTACATAATTCTCAACTTTATTTAATTCTTCATCAATGGGAAGAAAAATCTAAACACTTATTTATTGTTGTCTCCAAATATAATATTACTTGTTTAATGGCACTTAAGTCAACTTTTGTAATGTACGTATTTTTGTACAAAATATTACATAACTCTTAAATTTATTTAATTCGTCATCAATTGGAAGAAATATTTAAACAATTTATTTAACTTGTCTTAAATAAATATAGTAAAAAAATAAGAAACTTTTAAGTATCTCGTGTAATTGTTTTCTGTAAAGAAATTGAATTAAAACTATAAAAAAAATGTATTAGTGCGTAATCACTACAGAAAATTTTAAATCATAAAAAAATAGTCTTGTTTCAAACAGTCCGGAATATTGGCGAAACCGATTATCTGGACTATGCAGTGTTGTTAAACTTAAAATTTACTTTACTGAACTCTCCTATTTATTTACTGAAAGTATCATAAAATTGGTGTTAATTAACACTTTCATTAATTCAATGCAATTATGGATTTATTAATAATAAAATTTTAAAAAATACTAAAATTTAATTAAAGTTCTCGCTTAGTCTCGTTTCAAACAGTCCGGAATATTAACGGCTCCAATTATCCGGACTTGCTAAACTTAAAATTAAGTAAATTTTGTAAACACTACTATTTATAACAGAAAGTATTGTGAGAAAGAATTAAGAATTAATAATAAAATTATAAAAAAATAAAATTATTTATCCGTTTTTTGACATAAAAGAAAATCTCAAAATGTAAACAGTTTCTGTATTTAAAAAGATAATAACAGTATTTAATTAGAAGTTCACTTAAGATAAATTAAAATCTCACTAAAAATACATTTCGAAATAATGTGTGTAATTTAAGTTTTTAAAAATTTTCTTTTACAATAATACCGAAATTATAAATAACGTTGAGATAAGTGTTAAATAACTATTTCATTAATCCAATGCAATTTTTATTAATTATGCAATAATTAAGAATAAAATTTTAAAAAAATTAAATTATTATTATGTCATAAAAGAAAAGATCAAAATGTAAATAGTTTTTGCATAAAAAAATTACTCTTTTTAAGAGTAAATTAAAATTTCGAAATATTATTTGTAATTTAAGTTTTTATTGACTAAAAATTACTTCGGAGCCGCTAATGAGACATTGCTGTTCAAAACAGAGACAAAATTGAATTCATTTCACTAGTAAAAATAAAAATCATGCAGATTCCTAAACTTTTTGTTAACAATCAATTCCTTAAAAATGTTTTCATTATATAATAATGTATTCTACGTTATCTACATTATTATATAATAAAATTAGATAATCCACTGAATTAAATTAAATCAATTGTAATTTTACGTAACTTCAATTAATAATTATTACAATTTATTGTTCAAACAAATAATGACTAATCTTAAGAAATAATTGTTTATGTAAGTAATCCTATAACATTGAGTCGCTTCTTTTTCCTGAGAAGATCATTAGCAGATAGACATTGATTTATGTTAGTTTAGTTCAATTAAGCCGACCTATCCATCTTCGGTACTTTTTCCTCTAATCATTTAATGACCACAAAAAAAGAGCTTCTGTAAAAGAATTTGTATCACCGTGAAATAAGTGTAGCAGAGAAAGCCCAGACAATATTTCAGCAATATCAACATATTTTTCAAGCGAAACTTTCTTATTTGTTTATTTTTTGTCTGTCCTTGCAAAAAACTTTCTTTCATATATTAATATCATCATCGTCAATCCTTTTTATTATTATTTCGTTTCATACAAATAAATAGTTTTTTCTTTTCCATAAAAGTTAATAAATTAAATAATCAAAATTAATTAATTAATGTAATATTAGAATTTTAACTATATTCAAAAGTTTATAAAATAAATATGTTACAATTAGTAATTAATGAAATTGTATGAATGAAAATTAATTAATTGAATAAAACCTGTAATAAATAAATAAATACAATTGTATAAACAATTTATGTGTTTAATCATAAATTAATTTTGCGGATAATTAATTAATTAAAACTGATATATAAAAAAAATGTTAGAACAAGTTACAAGAAGGATTGTGTAGAAAGACAATGGTTTCCGTTAATTTTTAATTCATTTACAGCCGATGGAAACAAACTGCGAGCTGCGTCGGATGAAGGGTTTTGTAGGGCGGTTGGTATGAGGGTGGTTGGGTTTTGGATGCTGTATATTCAAATGTTTGGCGTTTAGTTTATAATCGGGGCTCGTGTCCTAGGAGTCAGCCCTTCTGGTGGGAAAGGCTGCGATGACACCCGAATTAGGGAGCGAGCGAGCGAGATACGTGAGCCGCGCATACAAATTATCCTTTCTATATCCTTCTAAAACCCCCACCCGACAACCGCCCCTCCCGGAAGGAACGTGCCCTGTAATGACAATCAGGGATTTACTATTAATTTAATTTACGGTACGAGAACTCTTCCGTTCTACATAAAATTTATGAAAACGAAAACAATCATTTCATTCATAATTTTAATTTAAAAAAAATATATGAATTACATTAATCGCAGCATAATATTACTTTAATGCAATAATCTCATTACAAATTTACATTCATTAGTCCTTTTATTCTTTATATAAGATTTTATAATAATCTCTTGATTATGCAACAAATATTGTAAAAAAAATAATTTTTGCTATAATTATTCTTAAAACAAATTACTTCACAAGTTACTCGACAAGTAGCATATATTACAAGCTGTAGAAACAAATTGTATTACTTCAAAAGTTACTTGACAAGTATTATACATTAAGTAATGCTTTGATTAACAGATTTACTTGCATTACATTTACTTGTAAAAAAAAATTAAAGAAATAATATTGCAATATATTATAATATTTCAGCAGCGATTTCAGTAATTATATTGGTTTCTTGACAAAAATATTTTTTAGTCAAGTGTACCAACTTAAATAATTAAATACTAGCTACAAGTAATTTTACAAGTTGTAAGTACATAATATATACATCATGAGTTACTTCACAAGTTACTTGACAAATATCATTAACATCTTTACTTAAATTATACTTAGTATTTGCAAATTTTGTCCAAACTAATCAATATTTATCATTTTTCTATTAGTCATGTGTACCAACTTCAATAATTAGTTAATAGACACATGTAGTTTTAAAAGCGGTAGGAACATAATGTATACAGCATGTTTTACTTCACAAGTACTTGACAAGTATCAAATATTAAGTAATAGCTTTACTAAAATTATGCTTAGCATATAGAAATTTTAATTAGTATAATATATAAATAATACTGAAAATATTATAAGGTTCGTCCGAACTACTTAATATTTTTCATGTCTTCTACTACCACTAAGTGGCTTCAGTAAAATTGTAGTAAGAGCAGTGATTTTAAAAAATTACATTGGTTTTTTGACAAAATTCTTTATTATTTTTGTATATAAGTATTTTACAAGCTATAAGAACATGTTGTATACAGCATGTTTTACTTCACAAGTTACTTGACAAGTATCAAATATTAAGTAATAACTTTGTTAAAATTATGTTTAGTATATACAAATTTTACTTAGTATAATATATAAATAATACTGAAAATATTATAAGGTTTGTCCGAACTACTCAATATTTTTCATGTCTTCTACTACAACTAAGTGGCTTCAGTAAAATTGTAGTAAGAGCAGTGATTTTAAAAAATAACATTAGTTGACAAAATTCTTTATTATTTTTGTATACAAGTATTTTACAAGCTATAAGAACATGTTGTATACAGCATGTTTTACTTCACAAGTTACTTGACAAGTATCAAATATTAAGTAATAGCTTTACTAAAATTATGCTTAGTATATGCAAATTTTACTTTGTATAGAAATAATACTGAAAATATTATAAAATTTATCAAAACTACTCAATATTTTTCATGTTTTCGATTTGAACTAAGTGACTTCAGTAAAATTGAAGTAAGAGCAGTGATTTTAGTAATTACATTGATTTCTTGGCAAAAGTATTTATTAGACATGTGTACCAACTTAAATAATTAGTTTCTAAGTACTAGTAGCTTTACAAGTTTTAAGAACATAATATATACAGCAGGCATTACTTCACAAATTACTTGGCAAGTATCAACTATTAAGTAATGATTTAATTAACACCTTTACTTAAATTATACTTAGTATATACAAATGTTACTTATTATAATATAGAAATAATACTGCAAATATTTGTCCAAACTACTTTATCAACTGCCTTACATGCTAATGTCCAAGTACAAGTAGTTTTGCATGTTGCAAGAACGTATAATATTCACTACTTGACAAGTATCATATATTAGGTACAAAAAAAAAATTATTACAAATGTTTAGCATATTGCGTACACATTACTAAAAATGTAGAAACGTCTTATATTTGAACAAACTGATGACTTAAAAATTGTAATAATAGCAGTATTTTTAGTTATTGGTTGTTGTTTCTTGCAAATTTGTTTATTAGTCAAATATATCAACTTAAATAATTGCTTTCTAAGATTCAAGAACAAACAATTTTACAAGTTACTTATTAAACTTAACAAGTTACTTGACAAGTATCATGTATAAAGTAACATTTTGATAAACACCCAATAAAGCGATGACAGTAAAATTCAAATAAGAACTTGACTTGTACCAACTGAAATTGTTACTTTCTAATTAAATTTCTAAGTATAAGTAGTTTTACAATTTTAAAAGTTACTTGTCTTAATTTTAAGTAAAATTTTCATTACTTATTTTATTTAAAATATATTCCAAATTTATTAAATGAAAATTCTTAACCAAATTTAAATGCTTTGAAAACTGAATTTTTATTACATATTTTCTTTAAAATAATTTCCTAATTTATTAAATGATTATTTTTAACCAAATTTAAATGCAATAAAACTTGAAAACTGAATTTTCATTAATTATTTTCTTTAAAATAATTTCTTAATTTATTAAATGAAAATGCATAGAATAACAGAAAAGAATTTAACCAGATTCGAATGCAGTGAAACTTGAAAACTGACAATCCAAGCGTAATTAAATACAATTCTATGCGGAATTCAAAATCCATTAATTATACAGCACAGCGTCAAGCGAAACAATTAAAAATTAACAGTAATTATGTACAAAGTTCGTCAACACAATTGCAAACATGCAAGCAGATTACACACTTGAATACTCACTATTTTAATGATAAAAAAATACACACTAAAACCATCTATAATTGGAAATTAATACGCGTATTTGAATATAGATGGCGCTTAATCCAATCGTGTAAAAGTAATTTTGTTTTTTTTTTTCAATAACCGCATGAAAGTAAATAAATTTTCCCTCAACTGTCGAAAACAGAATACACATAAATTTTGTTATATAAAAAAAGGAATATATAAATAGTTGCATGTATAAAATCAATCGATAATGAATTCTCTTTCAGTTCTGTATATCCAAATAACTTGTACCAAATAAACAAACTGAAAAAAAAATTATATATATAACACGTATTGGATTAAATTCAATTTGTATACAGTTTTTGGACAAATATTTGAAATATCGTGGTTTATGTTGTGACATTTCCTATCGATATATTTTTGTTAGTTTGATTATTTTTATTTTTCAGGAGTAAAAAAATTCAGTTGCTTTTAATTTCGGGGATTATTTAGTTCATATTTGGTTTGATTTTAGTGGATTTTATAGCATTAAATATATTTTTTTTTTTTTGTTAATTTAATAAAAATGTTTTAATATTCTTTCTCTTGATAATTGAAACATCAAGGGGTGAATGTGCAAACAGGATGGAACAGTGTAATGGAAATGGTGATCACAGGATGGTAGCATTACTGCTAGCTATTCGAGTGAAACACGTCGGTTTCAAGTTGCCTTCTCTTGCAACATCGAAAGTATCGGAGAAACTTGATCTAACGTAGTACTAGTCAATATTGGACCGCTCCAGAAGTTGTTCTTGTTTCAATATTGAACGTTCTAGTCTATTTGTTTACCATCTCTTACATACATATCATATCCAGACCGTCGGGATTGATCAGACAAAAAGACAAACTCAAATCTCTGTACAGAATATGTACACAAATAGTAGAGAATGTGTCGAAATTGAAATATTTTACAAGATAGTAAATACTCATAACTTGTACAAAATAATAGTAACTGAAATTTATATTTATATAACTTAAATATTTTAAATACTTCAACCAAAGACTTGACTTGCTTTTATTACAATAAAGTTGTTCAAAATTAAATTTTAAGAATTTTAATTTGTAAATATTTTTTTTTTGATTTTATTAAAATATTTCACAAGATTTCAAATGCTTCCATCTTCCATGAAAAAATAAATACAAATTATAAATTTGTAACAAAAAATAAGAATAATAATTTACACGAAATTAAAAATATTTTACAAATTAGTAAATCATCATAACTTGTACAATTTATATTTAAATAATTTAAATATTTCTACCAAAGACTTATTTTTATAACAATAAAGTTGTTCAAAATATTTTTTTATGACTTTTAATTTGTAAATAGTTTTTTTGATTTTATGAATTAATTTTATGAAAATATTAACAAGATTCGAATGCTTAAAACTCCTATGAAGAAGTAAATACAAAAAACATATTTGTAAATTTAATGTAAATGAAGAAAAGAAGACAAAATGTGTAAAAAATAACGTTCTGTAAATTTCATTTTTGCACTTAATAATTTGATTTTGTATATTAATTTTATTGAAATATTTAACAAAATACAAGGAATAAATTTATAATGTAACTTTTATAAAGAAATAGTCGAAATGTGTAAAAAAATATAACATTGAAAAAAAAATATTTATACATAATATTTCATAATATTTCAAATGCTTCTAAATTTTATGAAGAAGTAAATTCAATCAATTAAGTTGTAAAAAAGTAACATTTCACGTAAATGCTGATAATTTCCATAAAAAGTGAAGACGAAGTATGTAAAATAAAGTAACATTACAAAAAATATATTTTTGGACATATTTCTTTGATTTTGTATTATAATTTTATCTTAATCTTGTGAAATATTTGAAATGCTTATAACTTTTATGAAGATGTAAATATTAACAATAAATTTGTAAAAAAAGTAACATTGTCAACATTTTTAATTTTTGACATTATTATTTGATTTTATATATTAATTTTATTGAAATATTTAACAAGGTTTCAAAAACTTCTAAATCTTATGAAGTAAATACAAATAATAAATTTGTATAAAAAAAAGTAAAATTGTATGTAACTTCCATGAAGAAATGAAGCAGAAATGTGTAAAGAAAAATAACATTTATAAAAATTTAATTTTATACATAATTATTTGATTTTGTATATTAATTGTATAGAAATATTTTACAAGATTACAAATGCTTCTAAATTTGTAAAAAAAAGTAATATTGCATCTAAATGCTTATAACTTCAATAAAGAAGTTGAAAACAAAATTTGTATAAAATAATTACAAATAAGAAATTTGTAAAAAAAAAATAACAATTCGAAAATTTTAATTTTGTACAAAATTATTTGATTTTTGATATTAATTACAATATTTTAATTGTTTAGAACTTCCATGAAAAAGTAAATACAAATAATAAATTTCTGAAGAATTGAAGTCGTAGAAAAAGAAAGATTTTAAAAATAATATTTTTGTAATTATGTGATGTATATTAATTTTATTAAAAAATTTCACAATATATCAATTGATTTTAAAAGTAAATACAAATAATAAATTTGTATATGAAAAAAAAATACATTTCATGAAGAAATGAAGAAATTTCAATTTTTGTACACTCATTTGATTTTATAAATTAATTTGATTAATAAATTTCATAAGATTTCAATTAATTCTAACTTCCATAAAGAAATAAAGATAACAAATAACAACAAAATAATATTTCATATAAATTCTATGAAATTTGTAAAAACACGAACGTTTTATAATTTTTATTTTTATACATACACGTAATTATTTAATATTGTTTATTAATTTTACTAAAATATGTAACAATATTTAAATACCTATAACTTTTATAAGAATTAACTACAAATAAATCAATAAATTTGTAAAAAAAAAAACATTTCATGAATATTTTGATAAGATTTCAAAAGCTTATGAAGTAGACACAAACAATTATAAAATTATAAAAATAACATTTAATATTTATTTTTTTTTATATTTTCTATAAGATTAATTTAAAAAAAGTTGCAATTTACATTCACTTACCATATCGTCAGTGTCGGGAACAAGGGCGGGAGGTGAATGATAAGCCCAAACCTCCTATATCACCTGAAACAAAAATATTAATTATTAATAAATTATTTTATTCATAATTTATTAAAATTACACTTTCTAAAATATAATACATATATTAAAGAAAAACCCAAATAAATAATAAAATTTGTTACCAATCCAAGTAATTTTTGTTGCTTAACTATAAATACACTACTTGGTATTTTCCAAGTATCTTATAATATACAAATATATGAAAATTGATGATGCATAGACAGTTTAGTAAAAACTCGTAAAGTGCGGTTTCAATCAGTCCGAATTATCTATAGTCAAGTTCAAAAATTTTAAAACTAAATTTTAATTCAAAAAAATATAAATTAATTCTATCAAATTAGTGCACACATCCATTTAAAGGTGAAACTGATACATAAACAGCTATTGCTGCAAAATCAAATATGAAATCTATTTCAAATTAAATTGCTGAATTTTGAACGACGCCTAGATTGGACCACTATTATAATGGTGATTTAATACAGAAGTTAATGGTAAGGATTATGTGAAATTTTACTATAAACCTAACTATTCTTAGACTATTTTAGAAGAAGTTTTCATATTATATGCTTATAAATTAGAAATAGAAGTCATTTTTTAATTCTTCTTGAAGTATATACTAAAAAAAAATTACAAAAAAAAATTTTTGAAGTGGTCCAAATTTTTCTCAAATTTAAAAAAAAACAGCATACACATATTGAAGTAACAAAGCTATTTAAAACTATGTTAAATATCACAACATTTTCTATTTATTACTTGCATTATTAATAATTATACAGGGTGGGACTGAAATATCGCAGTTGAAAATTTACTATTTTTGTCGTTATTTCTGCCGTTCTCTATATAAAGTAATTAAAAAGCAACGTAAGTCGAGGTATTAAATGCATATGAAAAAGAGCTTTCACGTTTTAAATCTATAAATGTCCGTTACAACATTTTTAATGCTTCACTTTTTCTCAACCCCTTTGACTTGCACACACACACACAGCATATATGTATATATATTTTTTTAATTTAATTTTATTTCATACCGGTGCGGTTACATGTACGTACGTACGGTGGAAGCTTAATTAATCGTCGCTAAAGTTAAAAGTCCATCAGAGTCGAGGGTGACTGATGAGCGATGCTTTCAGCTATTCATGTACGTATTAAAATGTACGCCAATTCAAATATGTCAGCTCCACATTTGCTACTTACAGAAATTAATATACACGTCCGTCAGCGTTTCTCGAAAATTATTGAAGCCAACCAACCCTCCTCAAAACTTGCTCAACAACTGCTTTAACCGAAATTTCATCACCGTCAAATCAAATCATACTTTTAATAATACAAACACATATCCATATATTTATCATATAATTTTTAAACATTTTATATAATATTTATTTAAAAAAATATCACTTAGAAATTTTACTATTCTTTAAAATTACAAAATTCTTTCAATTAGTTTGTTTCAACTTTCTTCATAAAAGTAACAATAATTATAATAATAATCTTTAATAGTCTTTTCGCTCATTTTTTAGAATTTTGTATTTTTTTTTAATCATTTTTTTATAGAAAAAATTATGATCTTTTTTAATTTTTTTATATTATTTATATTAATTATAGATAAAATTAATTTAATAATATTAACAACACAAGGTAATTACTCAAATTGTTCTTAAAAAACAGATTTTTATGTTTTCACATTTCTCTGCCGCATTTTATATTTATAAAATTTTTGATATAAATATATGAAAAAATTTCATAAATATTTTATAAATTCCCACTAAGTTAAATAAATAAAATAAAGTAAATTAATAACTTTTTGTATTTGCATTTTTACACTTAAAATAAATTTTATTTTAACAAAACTTTTTAATAACAAAATTTATATTATTTTGATTATGTCACTTCTAATTTTATTAATTCTTACATTTTGATCAAAATATAATTATATTTTAGTGTTATATCTAATTATAATTAAACACAAGTTAATTATTAAAAAATTTTCGAAATTTTTCGATAAAATATATTTATTTATTGTTTATTTTAATTACAAGAATTGAAAAATTGCCATTAATAACATTATTTATTAAAATTTTAAAATATCTTATAAAAAAAGTATAAGATTATTTATAACAAAATAAATTAAAATTCTTAATTTATAAATATTAGATTTTTCTGATTTTATAGGTTATATTAAGTTTTGTTCTTTTGAATTACTCTCCCCTTATTCCCTGAAGATAAATTTTAGTTTAATTTGTATTTTTTTTTACTTTTTATCCACTTTACTTTAATTCTTATGCAAAAAATAGTTTGAGTTTTCGAATCCGAAATTTCTTTTCATCAATAAAATTAATATATTTTATTAAAAAAAAATAATTTTTGATTATAGTTAATTATTAAATGTAAATTATGCACCCAACTTGTAAATAAATCGAAATATGTTGAATTCATTCATAAATGTAAAATGATTTTGACAAAAAAAAAACTATAATTTTTACGAGCGAAAAGGAATGCAGCAAAAAAACGAAACCGTCTGCTATTTCTAGGAAATATTCACATTCATTGAACGAACATGAATGAAACGTAGTAAAAATTCATAAAAAGATGTGTGAAAAAATATCTGTCTCAACTCTACACGATAATAACAAAAAAGCTTCACACACTAATTCCATAGCGCAGCTGCATTTCTCAGAAATACGCACAAATAATGAATGAAATGTAGTAAAAATTCTCAATCTCAAGTCTAGACGATAAAAAAAATAATTTATACTAAATAATATCGATAAAAAACAATAATAAAAACTGCAAACGTTAATTTAATGTCTAGACTATTATTTTTAAATAATTTAATTATTGTTTTTTATTCATGTAAAAATTCATTTTTTTTTTATACAAATTATTTATTATAATTGCAGAATTAATTTATCATGTAACGCTTAGTAAATTTCAGTTTTTTTTTTTAAATATTTTTATTAGAAGTTAGTGACGATATTTAATTTTTCGTAAATTTTAGTTTTTTTTAATATTTTTATTAGAAGTTAATTGAAATTATTACTAATATTTCATTAGAATCGTTAAAAATTGATCTTTGCTGCGAAGATGGATATACGGAAGTAAAACTTTGGTGGGAATACAAACGGAACGCGATATTGATTAGCGATTTGCGCAAATTCGATTTTTATTGCGCGTTTTGTTCGCCGGAAAAGTTTTCGCCCATATTTACGGGCGCTGGAATTTCGGTATGTAAGCAACCAGGACAGACCAGATAAGAATTTATTTGGCATACGTACGGAGGAGGGCCCGGCCCTAAAGTAGGGATGGCGAACCATTAGCACCGTTGCCAAGTTTGGATTTCGTCTGCGCCATTCTTGTGATATAAAGTGCTTTTCAGTCATAAATATCGCCACGTGAATCGTCGCAGATCGATAAGTAGGATTGCCCTCAAAAAAAAAACGATTTTCAGGATTTATCTGTTAACTTTTAGTTTTTTTTACTGCATTTATAATTGCAATTATAATAAAAAATCAATTTACGTAATTGTGGATAAATTGTGGTGAATCCTGTATAATTTTCATTAAATTTCCATTCCATTTCCGCTTTTTCGGAAGCGATTTCCAAGTGTTGCGCTAAAAATATTCTAATGGAGGATAAAGTGCCAGAATGGCGGAAGATTGAAGGAGATGAAAAACGGCGAAAATAATAGTGTGTGGAAAAGAAGAGAACAGCGGATAACATGTGAAACGTTGGAAATCCCGCTCTTCAGATTTCGCATGAAATATACATGGATGAGATTTGAATGGACATTCACAGTCATCGCGTTCGCTGAAACTGAAATTCTCGAAATCCTAGTTTACTTTACTTGAGAGAAATGCCCAAATATATATATTGAGTTGAAAAGAGAAAGATGTATGAGAATCACTACGATTCTCGGGATTCGAGAGCAATGCGGTATTTACTCTAATTCTAATGTAAAACGCGTTGCATTCAGGTTTCTTAAAACAATGGTACCAGTTTCGAAGCTGCTGATTAATCTATCATGCAGCAACCAAATACATCGAGTAAATCAGTGTAATTTACAAGATTATTTCGGGTTTCGCATGCAGTAATTACTTCCGCTTCATGAGGATTCAGTATTTCTATCTACTAACTAGGAGTTGCACGAACTATAAGTCTATGAAAAACATATTGAAAATAACATGTAAACATTTTTGGAAAAAGTTTATAATGTTTCGAAAATACAATACAATAATATTTAATTATTTGTTAAATATTTTAAATTAGGATTTTTATAATTTAATTGTATAACTTGTAATTACTTCATAAAGATTCAGTATTTTCTATGAAAAAAATATTGGAAATTATACATAAATTATAATTACTTCTACTTCATGAAGATTCAATAATTTACATTTACAGCAGTGGTTTCCAGTTTGTAACAAACTATCATGTATGAAAAACATTTTTTGAAAAAGTTTGGAAACACTGCTCTTTAGAATTATGTTTCGAAAATACAATACAATAATATTTAATGATTTATGTAATATTATCCCTAATTTTAATTATTCTTTAAAATTATTAGTTTTTATAATTTTATTGTAAATTTCATTGCGTAAATTCTAATTACTTCTACTTTATGAAGATTCAGTATTTCCATCTACAGCAGTAGTTTACAAACTTGAAATTTATCTATGAAAAATATATTGGAAATTGGATTTGCTTAATATTATCCCTAATTTAAAATATTTTAAAAAATTAATAGCTTTTATAATTTCCTGATGATTTCATTACATAAATTCTGATTACTTCTACTTCATCAAGTTTCAGTATTTCCATTTACAGCAATATTGGAAATATTATGTAAACATTTTTTGAAAAAGTTTGAAAACAACTGATTTTCAGAATAGTGTTATGAAAATACAATTTTTTCTTAACAATATAAATTTTGAGGAAAACTGTAATATTATTATTGTGATATGTTTAGTATTATTCTTAATTTAAAATATTCTTTAAATTTATTAGTTTTTTACAATTTTTCATTGTAGCTTTTTGAAGATTCGATATTTCCATCTGCAGCAGCAGTTTACTTGGTGTTGCACGAAAGAGTACCAGGGGTGGTGCGAAATATTTATCTTTGAAAAAAAAATATTGGAAATCACTTATTAATTTTTTTTAGAAAAATTTTGGAAATTACAAATCTGCGAAATGTTTTGTTACATAACAATATAAATTTTCGTTTAGTATTATCCCTGATTTAAAATATTCTCTAAAATTATTAGTTTTTACAATTTTCTAATATTTTCATTTTATGTTTCAATTCATAAATTCTATAAAATTTGTTAAACTTGAAATTCGTATCTTATGAACTGACATTATCTCCTTAATATATCATAATTCATAAAATTTTTATTTTAATTTTTGTTACCATAAATTTATATTTAATTTAAATAATAAACGTTATTATTATGTAATATCTTTATAGAATTAAATGTTTAATAGACAATATGTACATAAAAAAAATATTTAAGTTATAATCTTTACTATCTAAAATTTACTAAAAACTATTCATATTAACAATTAAAAAAAAATTGTTAATGAAAAAATGTGTATATTGTAAATCTATACTTTTTATGGATACATGTTAACAATTCATAATTTTCAAGAAGTTATATGTTAACTTCATTATATTAACTATTAAAAAAGTGTTGGAAATATTCCGATAAAACTATTATTTAAATTATAAAGAAAAAGTACCAAGTAAAATTTTTGATTGTACAAATATTGAAATACGAAATTTCAAACAAAAATAACATTATTTTACAAAATATTTCAATTAAATATTGATTGAATTTATTACTTCACAATAATTTTAATATAGAAAATAAGTATATTTTAAAAGTTGGAGAAATAATACATTTTTCATAGATGGAAGAATATTTTCAAATAAGTAGAAATAAATTAATTTAATTTAAAAAAGTTTATGTTCAATCATATAGAATATTTTAGCTCAAAAATGTTTAAATTATATTAAATTAATTAAAATTGTAATATTAAAAAAAATAACTTAAAATTTCTTATTTTTAATTAAATAATTAATATGACTCTAAAATTTGAACAATTTTGGAAATATCAAAATAATTAATTATAACAATTTCAAAATGTATAGATTACGCAGTTTTTTAATTATTATATTAAAAAATTTGTATCAAATATTTATTTACTTTGTATGTAATTATGTTGGATAAAAATTACTTTTTAATTGATTTGAGAAAAGAAAATTATAATGGAATATACTTGCATTCATTAATCAGAAATAATTTAGTTAAAATTGTCACCTTTAAAAAATATTTGTTTTATGAATAAAAGATTAGAAATAATGTAGGGATTGGGAATAATTTGAAATTTGAATTTAGCAATTTCTTTTTTTTTTTACTGAAATTTTGATAACTTATGTTCCTGAATTTCCGGAATCTTGTTGTTCCGTTTGGGCTTCCCATCGCATGAAAGTGTCTTCGGGTAAGATGGAAAATGTGGATCGGAGAATGGCGCTTCTCGGTATTGGTGGATCGGATCCTTGGCTTACTGCAAACAAATCATTCACGTTCAATTAAACTACAGAAAATCATCCAAATCATAGGATGAATATGATGAATTAGCAAGAAAACACGGTATTACAAAAAAATGCAAGAGGAGTACAGTTTAGTTTTAATCAACTGAAAGAGCTGCAAGTAATTTCAGTAACGATTTCAAATTGAAAATTTAGATGAAAGGAATTCGAATCTTCGCTACAATTTCCCCAAGCGTCCTTTTTTATATACAAATTCATCAGAATATTGCATATTGAGATATGAAATTGAATTTTTAATATCGAAATAGTTACTGAAGGACAATTACAGATACACATTTCTGCAGATTATCGAATGCAGAAGGGTGTGCTGCTCTGCGCCAGGATAAACGCAGACCCAGCAAGGATAAAATGACTGAGTTCCTCGCGAACTATGCGCCAACTGAATTTAATTACACCTCGAGGCCCTTCCTAATACCCACGATTATCCGCAATTTTCCGCCCAGCTTCGAGCTATTTTAAAAATGTTACTTAATTAAAAAATTCCTATGATATCCGTCCATTAGCTTTGAAGCCACATCATCTGTGAATAAACTTGTATATAAATATATATATACACAAAAAATAGTTCTTTGCTTCAAAATAAACCAAAATTGATAACTATTTACACAACTAACAATTTTTAATATAAATATAAACATTATTAAATTTTCGCTAAATTTTATTTGAATACCCAAAACTAATAGAAAATGTATACATATCTTATATGTTGGGATAAGGAAAGAAATTTATAATAAGATAGTGACTACTTCACTACAATAGCCAACATTACAATAACGTATAAGCGTAGTAAAGGTCATGGCGGATATATCCGCCACTTGTCTGTAAGTATTAAAAATACATGGGATAATTCAGGATATATTTTATTAATGAAAATTCGGTAATGATTAAGTATAGTTGATAAGATTGGAATATATAAAATTTCTTTTTCATAATTTTATACATTTTAGATGTTTTTTTTTACTGAAAAACGACTTAAATAGTTATGAAAATATCTTATATAAAAAATAATTTTGAGTTGATACTTATTTAGAATAGAATAATTTTAAAATATCATATGAATCAAATTTTATTATATATAAATAGTACAGATATGAATCAAGTACAAAAAAGCAAACTTAAAGTGTACTGAGTGATGATAGTTCTTAAATTTAGTAAGTAGGTATATTAGATGTGATACCCCTGATTTTATATTGGAATAATTTTAAAATATCATAAGAATCAAATGTTATTATATATCAATTTTATAGATGTGAATCAAGTATCAAAAGCAAGCTTAATATGTGTACTAAGTGATGTTAGTACAGAAATTTAGTAAGTAGGTATATTAGATGTGATACCCCTGATTTTATATTGGAATAATTTTAAAATATCATAAGAATCAAATGTTATTATATATCAATTTTATAGATATGAATCAAGTATCAAAAGCAAGCTTAATATGTGTACTAAGTGATGTTAGTACAGAAATTTAGTAAGTAGGTATATTAGATGTGATACCCCTGATTTTATATTGGAATAATTTTAAAATATCATAAGAATCAAATGTTATTATATATCAATTTTATAGATATGAATCAAGTATCAAAAGCAAGCTTAATATGTGTAGTAAGTGATGTTAGTACAGAAATTTAGTAAGTAGGTATATTAGATGTGATACCCCTGATATTATATTAGAATAATTTTAAAATATCATAAGAATTAAATATTATTATATATAAATTATACAGATATAAAACAAGTATCAAAAGCAAGCTTAATATATGTACTAAATGATGATAGTACTAAAATTTAATAAGTATGTATATTAGATGTGATATCCCTAATATTAAATTGTAATAATTTAAGAGTATCATAAGATTCAAATATTATTAAATGCTTTTTTTTATATATTATATATTTTGTTATGAATTAATTGTAAAAGGTAAGCTTAATATGTGTACTATAAGATGTTACTACAAAAATTTAGTAAGTAGGTAAATTAGATGTGATACCTCTGATATTTTAAAATATTTTTAAAACATGATAAGATTCGAATTTTATTATATATAAATTGTATAGATTTGAATCAAGTTGCAAAAGCAAGCTTAATATGTGTACTAAGTGATGTACTGAAACTTAGTAAGCACGTAAATTAAAAGTGAAATACTAAATTGAAATATTTGAAGAGTATCATAAGATTCAAATATTATAAAATGATTTTTATTTATAAATTATATATTCTAATATGAATCTAGGATTAAATAAAAGCTTAAGTAATGATTTAGTTAGTAGGTATATTAGTTGAGATACCCATAATATTAAATTGAAATAATTTTAAAATATCATAAAATTAAAAATGTTATTAAATGCTTTTTATTTGTATATTATATATTCCGATATGATTCGAGTATCAAAATATAATCCGATAAGAATCATGTATGAAATAGAAAGCTTAATATGTATTCTAAGTGAAGATAGTACTAAAATTTAGTAAATAGGTATATTAGATGTGATTTTCCTGATATTATATGAGAATATTTTAAAAATATCATAAGATTCAAATGTTAGTAAATATTTTTTTTATGTGTACTACATGAAGATAGTACTAAAATTTAGTAAATAGATATGATTTCCCTGATATTGTATTAGAATAATTTTAAAATATCCTAAGCTTCCAATGTTATTAAATGCTTTTTATTTATAAATTATATAATCCGATATGAATCAAAAAGAAAGTTTAATATGTGTACTAAGTGAAGATAGTACTAAAATTTAGTAAATAGACATATTAGATGTGATTTTCCAGATATTATATCAAAATATTTTAAAAACATCATAAGATTCAATTGTTATTAAATGTTTTTTTATGTTTACTAATTGAAGATAATACTAAAATTTAGTAAATAGATTTCCCTGATATTATATCAGAATAATTTTAAAATATCCTAAGATTCACACGTTATTAAATGCTTTTTATTTATAAATTATGTATTCCAATATGAATGAAGGATCAAAGGAAAGCTTAATATGTGTACTAAGTGAAGATAGTACTAAAATTTAGTAAATAGGTATATTATATGTGATATCCCTGATATTATTTCAGAATAATTTTAAAATATCCTAAGATTCAAATGTTATTAAATGCTTTTTTTATGTGTACTAAATGATGATAGTACTGAAATTTAGTAAGTAGATGTATTAGGTATGATACCAATCGCGTTATGTTGGGATGTCGCATCACGGAATGATGTTTGTTGTCGCAGATGAAGCGAAATTGAAACGTAACAGTGCAGATTGAGCGCCGACGGCGGCGCCGATTTACGCCGAAACGTTACATAACATTCGCCCTGGAATGCCTGCTAATGGTCCACACGAAGAAAGCAGAAGTAAATAGTTAATAAAGGGAACGGGTTGCTTGAACAGCTGTTTGGTTACCGTTGCGGATCAATAGCCACCGCGCCCTCTCCGAGACTTCTTCCACTTATACGCACGCTGACACAAACACACCCTCACACAGATACCAAAATCCATATACATACAAACGCGTACACCATCAAAATTCACTTGCTCACAAAACGCGTTCCTAATTACTTTTAGTAAGCATACATTCCTCTGATCCTATTGCAGTCGGATTCACGAAGAAACGCAGGATCAGAACCATCCTGTACGGATCTGTTTTCACCAGCGAACAACGCCCATTTTTGCTTTCGTCCTGCAGGATTTTCCTCGTTTTTATTTTTATTTTTTTTCATCTCCTCAACCTTATTATTTTCGCTGCCGCATTTTCGTTTTTACGTTTTCCAACGGCCGCGAATATTATGTAATATCGGATCATCCATCACGGCAAAGTAAAGCGCGTGCAGCAAACAAACAGCCGAAAAAAATAATAATATTACAGAACGCCCACTTCTTCTACGCTATTTATTATTTTTATTTACACGCACCGAACTTGAACTTGATTACATAATCAAACATATTTAATCCGCCGCGATTGAAACTAAGTTAACTGAATATACGTAGACGTGATCTTTGAACTTTATCCACGAACAACGCCCATTTTTCGGATCACCATTTTCCTTCAATAAATTCAAATTCTATCCAAAGAAAATATTTTTCAGTAACTCTAATTTATATTAAAACAATATTTTTCAAATTTTCCTACAGTAAATTCAAATTCTATTCAACGAAAATATTTTTTAGTAAATCTAATTTATCATAGAGCAATATTTTTTATAATAATTTAAAATTTTAAAGAAAAATAATAATTTTACTAAACTTAACATGAATTAAACTTCTATAAAAAAGTTAAATATTCAACCCTAAAATTACTACTTATTTTTTATTCAGAAATCACAATCTCACAATTATTTCTGAAAATTATCAAATATTTTTAATAAGAATTAATTTTTCCTTCGAACATATTTACTTTTTCAATGAAAATTTTAGTCAATAATGTCTTTCAAAACTATAAGAAATAAATGTAATAAATATGAATTAAAACTTATGTTTTTTTTTCAATAAAAAGTTTTAATTCAAATGAAATCCTCAAACAAAATAACTTTAGATTTTAATAAATGAAATTATTGAATTTTTTCATTATTGTTTTTTTCTTTAGAAAGTTTTAAATAGAAACGAAATTATATTATTTTCTTTAAAAACATTATGAATATAAAAATTGTTAATTTCTTCTCTTTAATAAAACCAGAACTATATTTATTAAACAGTGTTCAAAAATATAAATATTTTAAATAAAAATGAAATTATATTAATATTTTATTTTCAATTAAAACTTTAACAACATTAAAATAATTTTACATTGAAAATTGTTAATTTTTACTGAATAATATAGCCTGAATATATATTTTTGTAAACGAATTAAAAATTATTTTTCCTATACAAATTTTTAAATAAAATTAAATCCTCGTTTATTTTTTACATCTCATTTATTTTTACTAATAATCACGCCAAACGATAAATTTTAAAAACGAATTTAAAAATAAAATTCAATTAAAATTTTACAATATCTAATCTTGAAAACTTAGTTAGAAAATAAATAATTTGTATTTTATAAATTTGCTAATAATATTTATTATTATTATTGCTAATATTTGTATTAGTTAATTAATATATAATATTTCGAACCAAATAATTCTTATCCAATAAAATTTCCTTTTTTTGTATTCTAAGTAACAAAATGTAATTAAAAAACTGTATTTGATATAGATATATTATTAATAATAAAACGGTTACAAAATTGTATAGAAAAACATGAATAATATTTCAATGCTAAAGGATACATCAAAGGAATCCCAGTATATAAAATGATACAAATATGTTGAAAATGAGGACGAACGTTTGGGTGCATATAAATTAATTGTTCGGTGTCACGAACAATTATTTTTGTTTGTGGATCAATCGAAAAACAACAAAACACTCTTTACCACCAGTTTAACAGGCTGAAGTGCAATTTCCATTAATTCATTAATTTGATTTGTGAACTGTTCATTACTATAAATTCAATTATTTAGCAAATTTTTTATTTCTTATTGCAAAATAAATGTACACAAAAATAATTTTTTTAAAAATTATTTTTGCTATATAATATAATTTTATCTATCTAAATTATTTATTTTTTCATTCATAACTGTATATAACACTACTAAAATATAAATAGTTTCATTGAAAAAAATATCAAATATAATTTAAAAATTCCCTTTTTTTCTGCAGTGAAAATTTTTGTCTTCAATAAATTTTGAGAACAGTTTGTCGAAATTAGGGGATGTTACTTGACCATCCACCCACGCGACTTCAAGTAAAAACGTATAATATTTTATCATATAAGAAATAATTAATATTTTTAATTATTACATAATTTATAAAATATTGAATTTTCTTCATATTAAATTAAATATAATACACGACAATAACAAAAAAAATATAAATTGTTCTCAATAATAATAATCTAGGAAAATTTGGATTTTTTTGTAGAAAGCATATATTTTAGTTATGTTAGATTTGTGGTGTATATAAGGAAAGTTTATTAAAATTGACATTTACACTATTGATACTATTTATGGTCACACTCCCTTTTTTAATAATAAAAATCTATTAAATCTAATAAATTTTAACAAATTATATTTTTAATAATTGAAAAATACAAATCTTTAATAAAATGCTTTCGATTAATGTATAATATTATAAAATATTATATACAAAAACTACCAAAAATGTAAGAAAATAAAATAATATTTAGTATATAATTTTTTTACATGTAAATTTATAATTGTTAAATGAACAAAATATTGGTGGATGCGCCAGGTATTGATGTAATATTAAAAAATATATAATTTTTAAATAAACTATTTTTGTACAAAGAAGGAAAAAATCTTTTTGTTTGTTGGTGAACAGAAATAGAGGATGCGCCGTGTTATTTCTTTTGTGGATGGACACACCCCCACATCTTTGGAGATTAAATTTTTTATAAAGAAATACATAATAGTATAAAAAAAAACGTACATTAATTGAATAAACATTTTATTTTTAAAGAATGGTAATTATGGATTCAAGCACTTTCTTTAAACTAAAGATTAATAATACAAAAAATATTTATATTTCTGTTTCAGAGTGTATTTTTAAGATACGCCCATAATTTTGCTCGAAAAATGTGATAATAATAATAATAGAAAAAATTTATTGTATGTCTAAATTTGTCTACATACAAAGGATACATTTTTCCAATCAAAAATTTTATATCAAGCAGAATTTCCTTAATATTATTTATTACAAATTAAATCATATTTTTTTGGGTAGAAATATAAGAAATAAATTGTTGTGATTTAAATTTATAATTATAGCATATTTTTATTGGTGAATACGCCGGGTTATGTTATTTTATTAAAATGGTCACACCTCCCAAAAAATAGAAATTAAAAATAATATAATAATTTTTAACAACGTTTGTTGGTAAAATGAAATAAAATATAGATTTCATAAAATAAATAAATTAACAATAAAGATGAAAATATTCAAAACAATAAATTATATATAACACGTTTCGGACTAAATATTGGCCAATAAATTTGTTTAAATAATTATTTAATATCTATGAAAAGTTGTTTAATTATTATAAATTTAATTTGTGCAATAAATTCTCAGTAAAATGAATTTGTGGATGCGCCGGGTTATTTTTTTTAAAGATGGTCACACCCCCATTATATATAACTTTTTAATAAATAAATTAAACTAGTTAATAATAAAAATGGAATTGATTTATTTTAAATAAATATTAATGTTGTTGAATTGTTTTAATGTAAATTTATAATTGTAGTGTGAACAATATAAAAGGCTGTTTGTTAGTCAACAGAATTAGTGGATGCGCCGGATGCGTTATTATTTCCGATGGTCACACCCCCGCGATTTCGGACGCGGAATGCAATGTTTCTAAGAAATAGGCAGATGGAAGCGGTGCGCTCTATTACGTAAGAGGGTGTTTTTTTTTTTGGATGTTTGGCGATATTTTGGGGCGTTCACTTTGCGCTTGAAAAAAGGGGTGTGGGTGTTTATAAGATGCGGGTGAAAATGCAATAGAAATTAAAGATATTGAAGATGAGATCCGCACCGTTTAAAACCACGCCCCTCCGCGTTCAAGAAGGACTTAAACAAACTTGAAGATGCTCCGAAATGTAAACATTGCGAATCGATAGGCCTAGTTAAAAGAAATGATGGTAATTGTGAGAGGGGTGGGTGTACGTTTTGCACTCGACTGTATTGTGTGTGTGTGCGTGTGTCTATTATGTGTGGCGGCGGTGCCTGCTTACGGTTTATTTGTTTTCCTTGGCCCGCCGCCCCCGCACGTAGAGTGCTAGTGGTGAGATAGGGGTGTGTCTGGTGTGGGGGCGGCGTACCACGGGTCGCGCTACCGCTCCACCGGGTGTGCAGGTTCTTGGATGGCGGCGACTGCGGATTTCTTTTTCGTTTATAAACGCGGCGTGGGGGTGGTTGCTGGACTTACCCTTGAACACCGGGCGCCTCGTCGGCCGCCATCTTATCCACGGCAAAGGGGGCACAGATACAATGATAGTATGTTGTAACGGCGGGGGTTTGCAGTGAACGTTCGACGGTGGTGGCCGTTGAAATATTCTGGTGGATGGGCGATCCTTCGCGTTCCGCTACAAAGTCACTTCTTCAGTCAATGGGGCACACATAACACACGCAAAAACGATAGCACTGTCCTGTCAGGATACCCGACGGGTGACGGCCCGCCCCGCCCAGTCCCGTGACATCGCAAGACGGCCGCCCGCTCTCGTCCGACATGCAGCCGTCTAAACGCGCACCGACGGAATGGGAGCGGTCGCGACCGCCGCCGATGGCCCGAAAGCGCGCGCCGCCACCGCAGGGGTGGCGACGCCACCGAACGCCACGCACAAATACAAAAATTACAGATGCGCCAAATTTAAACCATCCCCAAGCATCATCAAACGCCTACCCCCCCACCCCCCAATCGCGAACTACATTTTACATAAAATTTTACATTTATTTTCTATCTTCAAGCACCAGCAAAATACATCACATCATTTCAGAAATCCACGTTAATTAATACACAAAACCAGCGATCTTCAAACTTCATCTACTCACGGAACCCTTTTTTCTAGAAACCTCACATTAATTAACTATCATATTATACGTAAAATATTCCACCCTTTCTATGTAAATAAACTATTTTTTTTAAATTCTCAAAACCCTTCAGAAAAATAAAATTTAAAGCAACATACTTAATGTAATTTTCGATAACTAACGCATTTCACGTAAATATTTAATAATTATAGTTATTAATTATAATTAACATTAGTCATAAGTCGATTGCGGGTATTCACTATCCGCGCATGACTATGCGTTCAAACTTGCGCACAAACAAATAAATGATCGTAAGTACGAAAAGTTGTAAGTCAAAGTTTTGTAAGATGAGACCTGTATATGAAATAAAAATTCAATAACTAGACAGAAAAATCATTAATTAATTAAACTATATTAAATACACAAAATTATTATCGACTAAATAAGTTTAATCAATCAAGTACATCTATCCCCGGATTTATACTAAATAAGTAAATTTCTTCAGAAAACTAAGTAAATTGAAATTGCGGATTTTGAAACATAAATAGAAAGTAAACTAAAATCTGCATAATTCAGTTATTTTTTCTGGATTTTGTATAAAATCTTATAGAAGCAAAATTGTGTAAATTCATGTTTTTCTAAACTTTTTTTTAACAGATTTATTTCAGTGTTAAATTTTTGCAGTATAATTATAGATATTTTAATTTTGATTTCTGCAATGAGCGATGAGCTTCTTTGGAAAATTATTTAATTGTAATGTTGTAAAGTTATAATAAATAAAAGTTTTATCTGTGGATTCTTAATAAATTATGTATATTATTATTTCAATTACATAACTTGAAACTCACTGGTCTTTAGGATAATTGTAGAGTACAAAAATTATTATATGTCTACATATAAAGTGCTATTAAATTTCCGTCCAAGCGGCTATAAAAATATTTGATAAAAACTAGTTTTTTCTTTATAGAAAATTTACGATTTTAAATAGTGAGTAATGGAAAAAAATATTTTTTAAATTTTATAAACTGATAACAATTTTATTTTATTAAAACACTGGCATGCTCCTAAATAAAAACCTGTAAAAATCATTAACAAAAATAATTTTGTTGTTATATTGCATGTATGCAAAAAGTTTAGTTTTTGCAAAGAATAATTCTATAATTTATTTTTACATTTTTAATTTTGAAACATTATTATTATTTATTTATACATAATAAATGTTCACGTATAAAATAGTAATGAAAAATAAAAGAAATACATTGAGCTAGTTTTTGTGGATGCGCCGGGTAAATCTAAAACCCACGCAATTTTGTACGAGTAATTCTATATAAAATAACTTTTATACAATGAAAAAATACGTAGGAGTAATTATTAGTATAATTAATACTTAATTTTTATTTTTATATTTACCATTTATTTATTTTTTTCTTCATTTCGTTATTGTTCAAATTTTAATTTCAGTTGTTAGAATTTCAGACCATTCTATAAGGTTAAAAATGTTTTCCACTCTATTTTTATCAAAATTTTATAAATACTCTTATTACAAATATACATGTCATTTTTTAAGTATAAAATATTAATTACAAAAATCATCAATTCTACAATTTATTAAATATTTAATTTCTTTTCAGCTGTTAATATATAATATTAATATAATGTGTAAATGCTTCAATTCAATTTATTTTAAAATTGTATTTTACGTCTTTCAGTTACGTAATTATAGGAAAAATGGAAATAAAAATTGCGCACGCGCAAATTAAGTTGATTCATTATTTTATTAAAATCATTAATAACATTATTTATGAGCAAACAGATATATTTAAACAAATCAATGATAAAACAATTATATAATTATTCTATGAGCAATTAAATTTTAGATAATCATAAATCGATATTTTTTAACATAAATTCAATTTCAATTGATTTAATAAAGTGCGAAATTATAAAAAAAAATAGGTGAATCGTTCCAAACTCGTTCTCTTATATATTCGTTGAATACTGTTGTCGATCGATGTTAGTAAAAGTTTTAAGTTCAAAAAATAGTAGAATAAAAATATAACTTTCTATTTCAACATTTCAAATAAAACAATTTATAACTAAATCTTTTCAAAATTATAAATTAAAGACTATAATTGCTACAATTGTAATGATACGACATATGGTAAACTTGGTTGCATACAATACAGTTTATTTAAAATAAAGAAAATATTTGTTATTTTAATATATTTTTATATCGAGTATAAATATTGAGATTAAAATGTAAATTATGGAGCTTTATCTGTATTTTTTGAGTAATTCGAGATTACGTAATAATCGATTTATAACGATTCACCTTGGTACTCTAATTGAGGAAATGCTGCCATAAACCTTGAAGTGATATCTTAATTCATTTTGTAAAATATTCAACGAGTATTATGTTTTTTAGGTGTAATAATCATAATTTCAAACATAATTTGTAGTAAAACATGAATTTGTGTCATTTATTTCTATAAAATATTTGAATACATATTTGTTTTTTTTTTAATAAAATAACTGATTTTTTATATCATATCAAGTAATGTTGAACTTAGAAGAATTAGAACTCATTAATTTAAAAAAAAAAGATTCTTGAACATAAAACTTAAATAATGATAAATTGCAAATAAAATTTCGATTTCCGACTGTACAAAAATTTAGTTTCAACAATAGAATTAAATCTGCATATATTTTTAATAATGAACCCTTTTATAAGTAATAGTTTTGTGAATTCGAACTTCTTAATTCCCAAAATAATCTATGTTTGAACATAAAATTGAAACAAAAATGACAGAATTTCGATTTTCTAGTTTCATAATTTCAGCTTCCAAATTGGAGATAAATCTGCATTTTATTTTTAATAATAATTAATAATAAACCCATTAATCAATAATTAGAATACAATTGAGCCTTGGAACTCAAACAAATAAAAACTAATATGTTTTCGAACAGAATTTCCATATCTTAATAATTTCAGTTTCTTAGAGTTAAATATTTATATGTTTCTAATAATTAATCCATTCATAATTAATTAGAATAAAGTTAACCCTCGGAATTCGAACAAAATGTTGTACATACAGTGGATATCCAATTCGTTATAAATCCGTTCCCAAGGGGAGGTTTAATCTTAGAAAGCACTAATATCAAACTAAAAATACAATTAATAAAAAATAACACTCAAAAATAGGTCTACATAAAAAAAACTTTAAAAATAATTATACAGTACGTACATACCTTTTGGATGAAAAATGGTTGTTAAAACATTTAACAAGGAGCTCCATTATGTCATTAGGTAATGTCACTTCCGATTGATATCCTGATGATTCACCAGCAATTACAGACAATGGTGAATCTTCAGGAATTGTTTGTTTTTGTCTTATTATTTTAATTTTCTGAAAATGTCTTCAAATGAATTGAGATGCTAACAACAACAGCGATATTAAGATACTATTCTTATCGAAAACCTCTATGCTTGCCCAAGTAGCCAGAAGCCAGAATTTCATTACAAAACTCACCAGCACGTCTGAGGTGGGACCATCAAGATTTCAGTTTTACCACATTTGGATATAGATGAAATAATTCCAATCCTTTCGCTAACTATGTACAATAGAAAAGCTATAAAACTATAAATTTTATAGGAAGGGTATAAAAAAAAGTAATAGTAAAAATCGGATATTTCAAATGTAAATACACATACAACTGTTTATTGAGACATATAAATCAGTCCTCTCATAAATGATTATAACAAATCCAATCGAAGCTCCTTAATAGCTCCGCAGATACGGCCAGGGCATTGTTATTTAACAGTAATGTCGTTTAAAAAAATATGTATAACTACATCACACTAAAAATTAATAAGGACAAATTGTTATACAGTGAGAGAAAATTATAAAAAAAAATATTAAAATAATAGGGACAAATTGTCTTGGGGCTGGGGGGAAGCGAAAGCAATTAAAAATAATAATATTAATGAATAATTATTGTGATTAGACAGAGAAATATTTACCATATATAATCATTAAAAAAAAAATATATATAAATTGCAAAATGATGAGTGATTTTTAGCTGTAATATTGTGTCGGAGCTAACCAGAGTTATATAATAATTAATCATTAATTCAATAGTAATCATAATAATAGTAATAATAATTTTTCCAAATTTCGATCGTTTACATAAGAATATAATAATTATTTGTCGATATACACATGTGTTCAATATTATATAAATATATTTATATAAAATTCATCGATTTTTTTTCATTTTCATTTAAATTTCGCTTCTTTCTCGTATGAACGTAAAAAACTATAATTTCGAAAATCCTACCAGAATACAAAAAAAAATATATATAGTTCAATTACAAAAAAAAATTATAAACAAACAAACAAAAATAATAATATAATAAAACAGAAGTATATGCGACTCCTTAAATTACCGCTAAAATACATCACAATGCAAAATGCATTTGCAGGAATAAAATATAATATTTATATTATACATATAATAATAAAAAATCACTCGTTTCGTGACCGATGGTCAGTAAATATATGATCATATCAATTTTCATTCTTATTTTTATAAATTTTTTTTTTCTTATTAAAAAATTTGTAATAGATTTTTTTTTTTGCTTTTTTTTAAATATGGATTTTGCGTGTGCGGACATTGCATGAACCGTGTGCAAAGTCCCCTATATACTCAACGAGCAGCCCGAATAATCTCTCTTCTTGTTCGAAGGTTTACGTAATTTCGAATTATTTTCCTTGTCGTTTTTAAAAAAAAGTATGCTAGACCTTCTCTATATTATAAATATATTATATTATTTGCTGCTGCCGCCGTTTAGTGTCGACCCACCGAAAACTGCCGCAGTGAGACACTTTTTTCCAAGGGTGAAAAGTTAAATGGAAAAAAAAATAATGATATTTATAAAATTGAATAGAAATAATACAGAATAAACGCAATTATAATAACATACCATCATAATCGAGACTATATAACGTGGTTTCCAACTTTTTGTCGCGATTTTGTCTCCAGAACGAAAGAGGCGCAGTGCTCGTCAAATTAACAATATAAGAGAAAACAAACAAATATACTAATAATAATCAAATAACTTATACAATTTTTAATTTGCATTTCTATCAATTTGAGAAGTGAAAAATAAAATAATCGTATCATAGTAAATAGTAATAAGGGACACAAAAAATAGTAATAATAATAGAGAAAGATAATAATGAAACAATTACAATTTAAAATAATAATTTAGATAACCCAACGCTTATATATAATATACGAGCAAATGAAATGAATGAGAAAAAGTTAACAAGTACAAAAAAAAGACAACTAATATGCAGAAAGGTATGGGGAGGACACCATCAGCTGATATTTCACGTACATGGGTTCCACTTAGCCAGTGGACGGAACCATCCCCCCCGAAGGAAGGGATGAGCCCTATCCCACCCGACGTCGATGTTGCTGCCCAGACGCAGGGCCACTCAATTTCAGTCCCACCGTGGGTGCACTCTGTTCACATAAATACTTTAACTCCAAGATTGATACGAGTCTTGATACCACTGTTCTCCATTTGCTGCACCCAGAGGCTGCTGCGCCAGAGGCTGACTACCCCAATTACTCTGGTATCTGCGCTTTGACTCCCCCTGGTTCTGGTGACCCCCGTCGAATTTCCGCTTACCTGCTGGAAAAATGTACATTTTAGATAACCGCTTCCTATGTTGTAGAAGAACACAGAGATGCGTGCAAGGAACACGGGAGCAGCAGGTGGATGGACCACAAACCAAACACCTTATATAACATATATATATGAAAGCACACGTCTAGCAGCTCACCCACCCGTGTTACTTGCAGCGGTGAGAACAGGAAGATGTGGTTAATGCATAGGACTATGATGGATTAATGGGATTGTATACATACAGGGTAAGAGGAACTCCGAAAATCATATTATGCTGTAGCTAACAAAACAGCTGAAAATGAAACAACATTCATTACATTACCTGCAACGATATATCGGTATTAAGTAACATATACAAAGTATTTTAACACAATAAATATAACAAAATTTCATTATAAAGTAGTGGTTTCCAAATTTTATATTACTACACCTCCCTTTATTTATAATACATTTATATATTTTCATTTGAAATAAAAGAGGGATGATTTTCAAAAATGTTCATATATTTTGATTAGATGCTCTTACTAATACAATTTATCGACGCCACATAAAAAATGGATTAAAATTGATTTCATGAAAAATTAGTTCCTTTAATAAAATACTAAGTCATGAAATTTTCACAAATAACAGTGGTTTCCAAATTGCTTGTTACTACTTATTTAAATTTATATATTTTCGTTTTTCATGAAATTAAATTGATTTCTAAAAATGTTTACATGCAATGATTTCCAAAAATGTTGTTATATCTTGATGTTCTTGCACTAAGCTATTGACCTATGTTATCGAAAAAATGAACTAAGATTGATTTCATTAAAAAATAGTTCTACTTCATGAAATTCTGTAATTATGGATTTTTTTTGTAATTTGAGATCTTAATAATTAAATGTATAGAAACATATACAATAATACCTCGAAATTACGCGATTTGTGAATAAACACGAAACGGGGCTAATGCGAATCACACTAAATATTAAGAACCACGTAATTCCGAATTCGCGTAAGTTGAGGTATTATTGTCTAATACTTAATAAATATTTATTTAAAAAAAATTAAAAAATATTTTATTTTTAAATTTCTTTAATATAACTGGCCCGCGAGCCGCAGTTTGCCCATCACTTATTAATATTCAAAAATTTGTATTTTCAATAATATAAATACTTTGGGTCTTATGTAACTATTAAAATACTAAAAGCCATGAAGTTATTATTTCAAAATTGATACTTTGTATATGTTCTTCAAGCAAAATAAATAAAAATAAAGCAATAAAAGCGCTGAATATTAAGAACCGCGTAAGTCAGAACTCGCGTAAGTTGAGAGATTATTCTATAAGTGTTACTAAATTTTTATTAAAAAAAAGGTTATTTTTTAATTTATTTAATATAATTGGCCCGCGGATTGCCCATCACTGATTAACATTCAAAATCATTTGTATTTTCAATAATATAAATACATTGGGTCTTATGTAACTATTTTTTGATACTTTGTATATGTTCTTCAGGCAAAATAAATAAAAATAAAGCAAAAAAAATCGCTAGAAATAGTATAAAGATTGTCGAATTTACCTGGTAAACTTCCCTTGGCGCGAGCCCCCCCACGGGCGGCTTGGCGTGGTGCTCCACGCACCCCTGCTGCTCCTCCCCGGCCCGCTCTGTTGGCCACTGCCCCACGGGCTGGGGGGCCACCGGCCCGGCCACGTGCCACCACCCCACGCCCACGTCCAGCCTGTCGCAAAACACATCAACAATATTAGTACCCAAAATCTGGATTCCATGTCCGTAAGAACTTTATATGAACAAAATGTATTGAAAAAAAAATGTATAAGAAAATTCAACAATCACTGAAACCGACAACACCAACTGGACCTAACACGATTTTGAAACAATTGTGAAAAAAAAAATCAAGTACTGAAAAGTTGAATAAATAAATATAAATAGATCAGATCGTTGGTGTGGTCGACTTCGAATCACACAAGAACACAGCCGAAAAAAAAACACATCAACTACATCAATCGCTGCTCTACCCTTTCTACTTAGGATTTGCGTGTTACTTAATAATAAATCCGTAATAAATGAAAAAATAAATAAATAATAACAAATTAAGTAACACTCAGGGATAGAGAAGGGATTTGGAGGAACGGTCACATTCATCAAAAGTGATTGGATCAAATGAATATTTGGGAAATTGATATAGTGAAATGAATAGATGCCACCAAATGCAAATGAAGAAAATGAATTTGATAAATTAAAAAAAAAACAAATAAATTTAGTACCATAAAAAGCACACAAAAGCTTCATGAGATACAAATGTAGAATAAAACAATTTCTTATGTTTACAAAGTATGAGAGAAGAGAATATGGGTGGATATGTGATAAAACGGAAACAATATATCTGATCGGTAGATAAATAAAAAAAAGGTTAGTAGAAAGGGTTGGAACAAACCTGTGTCCCACTGTTCACTTCGTAGTACACACTTGTAGAGTTCAATGTATTCGTTTCATCCAGTTCCTAAGTGTCAACATAAAATCATATCAGTAAGAAGTAGTGTCTCTTATGAAAACACTTGGCACTGGGCTTCTTTTCTTTTATATTTAGCAATCGCTCGCAACTCGCATCTCTTCATCGAATAGCAACATTAGGAGATTAGCAATTTGCGAGCGCTTGCATTTATATAAAAAAAATATATCTTAAACCTAAATTTTTGCAACCAGCAAAATGCGAGTATTTGTGTGAACGAATCGCATGTTGCTGGTTGTGGGTCACTCGAACTGAAATAGATTTGAGACAATCAATTTAAAGTTTCTAACAATATGTTTATAAAAAAAGAAGCGGTAAACAAAGAGAAAAAACGAACATGCAGCGTTTTACTAAGTACTACTGGGGGAGGTGGTCGATCGAAGTATTGCGGATGCAATACCTGAAACGCAAAAACTGGTCTCAAATTTACTCCGTTCATAGCTAACCCTGATCTAAGAGTTATCCTTCACTTTTTTGTAACAATTTTTTGAAAAAAAAAAGTTGAAGATCAAACTTCTTAAACTAATCGAATTTGCGGAAGCTCTAGAAAAGGGTTATCCAAAAAACATAATAAATCAAGGGCTCGGCTACACGGCATGTCCGGCTGTCTACAGCCAATCACAAAGCGAAAGCAAAGCTTCTAATAAAAGCACTAAAGCGAAAAAAATATATAAGAAAAAGCAAAAAATAGTATAAAGTAGTGGTTTATAGAACAGAAGCGGTGGTGGAACAACCCACTTGTCGGTTGTCTGACTTTTGGTTTTTCGTTTTTTTTTTTTAAATAAACTGTAAAATTTTGGCAACGTGAGAGACACGGACGAACAACAACAAGCGGCAGACCTTCTAAAGAACACACTGCGAATTAAGCAGAAATAAATGTTTTTTTTTATATATAATTTTTTGGTTTTGTTAGTGGTTTTTTGTTTTGTTTCGGCCGCGGCGGCGGCGTCTCGTCCTGCGCCTCCGCTCCGGGAAAACTTTTGGATAACCCTGCAACTAAGAGCACATCATATCTGAGCCAAACGGCTCTTCTCGGCATAATCCTGGCTTCAATCCTGACATGAATCTCTTCCCGGCAAGCACAAATTTGTTCTGACTTCGCAAGTAGTGCGAGTAGGCCGTGGTTCAGATATGATATTTGATTGTGGCAAGTGTCCAAGTTGTGTTAGTCAAAAACGGTGAGATTCATGTATAAAATACTCTTGCGACCCGTATCATCATCATCGTCTCTCCGTACTATAGTAGTACTTTAGTTTAAATCGGGGTGATCTCTCCCATCGTTCTCTGTTTGTTTCCATGCAAGCGTCGGGCAGTTAGACACAGAAATTAAGACAATGTGTAAGTTGGGATGGTGTGTTAAGAGCGGCTGTTAGTGGCAGCTGCCGACACTGTGCCACAGTCAAAATATACCGCAATTATAGAGAAGTATAATATAAAATAATGGTTGTAGAGTAAAATAATTATAAAAAAAATAATAAATAAATAAAAAAAATAGTAGTATAATAAAGTATAAATAATATATGGGGCTTTTTATAAATTAGGCCACCCACCGGTTGTGGCTGTCTGCCTCTCCCTCGAGCTTGCGGTGGTGCCGGCGGGTAATCATAATAGTACTCTTCATACCGGTAAAAGTCATCGTAATAGGGGTCACTGTAGCCGCCTCGATAATCCCCGTAACCGTAATAGTCGTAATCATAATCTATAAAACACACAATAATATTCCCAATTTTAGCCAATTTAGATTTGATTCAGTTTCTTATTTGTTTCTTCTTTTTTTTTGGTTTTCTTTGATTCTAATTCTTTCTCTGAAATTTCGTGTACTTCGAAAACTGTTTTCTCCGAGTAAGATGTCTCCTTACTATTAAAACAGCATGCCGGGAAAAAGAGTCAAGTAACGATTCTCGCCAGTGGTCCCTACACTTCAATATAACATAACGTATATAAATACATATATACTTATATAACATATATATAGCGATATATATATGCAGAACAAAATAGTAATACTAAGTAGTAATATAATAATACCCCACACCACAGCACAGTACTTACCCGCTCCTGCAAGCGACAACACAAGAAAGACAAGACACATGCAGTTAGAAAGAATAAATCGGAGCGCGTGCATTGCAATTGGTTGATTTTGGTAAATTTTTGGTACATAATAGTAGTAGCCCTTTTTTTCGATTTTTTTTTTTTGAAAAACTCATGATTTCTCGATAATGTTTGGCGGTGCCCCAGGCAGCCGCATGCTATAAACACAATCATCTTTCACATTCATCCAAACCACATACAAAACTCATCCATCATCAGCGGTCTACACACAGCACAACAACAAGACTTAGAGAAAAAAATATGATAAGAAACACAACTTTTTTTAAATTAGTCAGTGTTATTCGATCAGCCAGACCTGTAATAAATGGATAACTGTTGTTTTTTGCAATATTTTTTTTGTAAAAAGCGCTCTGTGCGGTGTGTTTATATGTGTATCGCATCAAACATCACTTTCAGAAAACAATCATCAATCATTGCCAGTGGTAGTACCAAAAGATGTTAATCATATGGTTGTGCTGAAAGATTAGCTAAAAAAATGGTATTAAACAAAATCAATGTTAGAATGTGTTAAGAAAAACAAAATACTAAATTAGTCTCTTTCGTATATGTATACGAAATGTTTTTTTGTTTGTGTTAGTTCAATAGTACTATCTGCATCACCTTTGGTTCATTGATTGAATTGAATTGAATTAGCAGCAACGTGTGATGGAAATAAAGTGCCAAAAGGTATGCGTGTGTGCGGTGGAGTTAAAGTATGCATTTTTTTTGGTCGTCATTTTCTCATCAGCCAAAACAGATATATTCCCCAACACCTTAGCATGTATTAATAATACCTAATAATCAGCAGTGCGCGTACTCTCATGATTTAATGATTAATATTATGGCAGCATTACACAGGATGGGCATAAGATGATTTCACACACGATTAGAATACACAAAGGCAACGGATATTATTAACATTAGTTTTAGTTACGTGACATCAACTTTTGTTCACCCTGCATGATATTCCCTACACCATTTTTAGTTTTAAAATAAAAGCAGTTTCGTTTCCAAACCAAATGCATCCTTTAACAACTTCAGATTAAATTTCCCGTCATTATTTCTCAGTGTTCGTTTATGTTTTTTTTAGCACAACAGAATAGTTACTTGACTAACAAGCAGACTAAGGAATGTGTTTTGTATTAGATAACACGCGTTTTCACCAATAGTGTTTAAATTTAGTTCAATCGCTTGCTTACCGTAATCTCCTCGGCCCATTGGCCCCCTCATACCAGTACCAGTTCTTGGTCCTTGACCAGCTGGACCTCTTAGGGGCATATTTGCCGGCACCATACTGCTTCGAATGAAAAACAAGAAAATTAGTATGCTTGTTGTGGGTGTTTGGGATAAGGTTAGATATTGATACATACCCTCCTCTCACTTGCATCATCTGCATCATTCTTCTTTCCCTTGCACGTAGAATCTCTTCCTTTTTCTTCTTATCGGACGGAGGTTTGGCTAAAGAGACTTCTATGTTTGATCCACCCATTTCCCTACCATCTAGTTCTTCCATTGCCTATTGTGGTGAATGCAATTAGTATCGTTTGGATACGGTCGTGGTTTGTTTACAAGCACGATGGAGAACAAAAACAAAAGAAAATTCTTACTTTCACTGCATTGTCCCGGTCTTCAAAATGAATAAAGGCATAGTCCTTGATCTTTTTTACACGTTCCACCTTTCCGAAAGCCTCGAAGGATTCCTTGAGCTTTTCTTCGGAGATGTCTTGCGTCAGGTTACGGACGTAGAGTACCTTCACCTTGGACATGGTCTGCTCGTCTGGCTCCTCCTGCGGATCCGCCCAGTCGACGATAATGTCACAGCCCCAAACCTTGATGCGGCCGGTGCCCAGTCTTCTTTTGGCCAGCGAAGCAGCCTTGTGGGATTCGTACTCTAAGAAGCAAAAGCCGCGGTTCTTCTTCTTGTCGTCAGGCGAACTGTATATGATTACTTCCATCAGACCGGCTAAAGAAGCACAAAGATTATTAATATGATGGATGAAGAAGGCCACACAACATTAATTCATTAATTTGGCTGAAGAGGCACCAAAGTCCACTGCACTAGTCTATCTTGGGGGTACATATAAATAATAATAATATCTAATACATCGCATTGGACCTTGCTACCCTTCCCATGCTCGTAGCGGCCCTGCCCTACCCATTGCTCAGGCGCAGACTAACGCATTCCAGGGATATTTATAGGGTGGTTTCTTTCAACTTACGTGCGTGTTTGGTAAATTCTTCGAAGAGATCGTCTCTATCCCGGTTCTTTGGAATATAGCCGACAAATAATCGGTGATTGTTATAAGATATGGTAACGCCTATCTTTTTGCCTTTCCGTATCTCATAATCATTGAGCTGCAAGAACAGTGGAAGGGTAGCCAATTTATGCCTGGGGCAAGGGGAAGGACTGGGCAGGAAGTTTGTTTGTCAAAGGACTGAGCCCGGCAGCCGGCCGCCACTAGCTACTGATGCACTTTACCTGTTAATTTACCAAACTCGTCCAGAATCTCCTCTTTGCCTTTAGACTTTGGTATGTTGCCCACAAATAGCCGAAGGTTCGGAACGCTAACGTTAATTTTCAGAGTCTTGCCGGGTTTGATTTCATGATTATCGAGCTGTGGGTCAAGAAACAGAAACATGCCAGAATTTGGTATAGCCACATCAATTTTAGCGTTTTTGAAAAATAAAATAAAAATAATATAGGAAATAAAAATAATAAAATTTAGTGATTCAGATTGTTAAATTTTGCTGCAAACAGATTACTGTTAAACGGGCATGCTCTCGTCTAAATGGATTTAGAACCCGCTGCTACCGCCTACCCGAAGGGCCTGGAACACATCCGCATCCGGTACAACACCCAACACCTGTTGTTACTAAAAGGAATTTAGAATAAAGATTTGCCATTTCACAATTTTGCCCCTTTGTGTGTTAATGCAAAGAGGAGACCTGAAAAACAAATATTTTGAATCCAACCAAATACACCAGTATATCTAGAGCCAATTAAAAAAACCGAGATTGTTCTTTTCTTCGATCGTTAAATATTCAACAATTTCAAAAAAAATTGATTCTAAATTTGGTTAAGGGCTCTCATCAAGGACAAAGCTATGGGAAGATAGAATATATGCTCCGTGGTCAGAGCCGCTGCAACAAAAGGCAACTCTCAATTGCCGGCTGTGACTACAGTAGGCACACATCATCACTATAATAGAGAATGCCAATTAGAGTGCAACAACAGTAGAATGGTGAGATTTCGTACAACAAATACAACGGCAAAATAAAAATAAAAGTATACTAAAAGATTTTTTATCGAGAAGATGTTTAAATTCCAATTACAAAATCTCACCATTCTACCCAGTGACTTCGCAGTGGACAGCTACGAGGGTTCGCAACTAATCCACAAGCTCAGTCACATATAAAATTTTCACATTTTGTTCCAAACCTTCTAGTTTTTTTTGCAAAGATTTGGAACGGAAAACACAAATTCTAAGATCAAGGAAACATTAAAAAAAGAAAATAAAACATAACAACTACATATAACGAAATATGAGCGGGAGTCAATTGAAAACAACAAAATCCAGCTTCTCAATAGAAACAAAAAAAAACTACTGACTACTAAATGAAAACCTCCCTTATGTTTTGCTTTCTTAATAATTACACACCAAAATTGAAAAATAAAAATCACTACATTGAACACACCTAGTATGACTTTCTGTCATTGTAAATATGCAGAGTATACACGTAATTGTTCATATGTAACTTACTTAGATGATCAATAAAAACTTAATCCTTACTAGAAAAAAGATTGAAGAACAAAACGATATTGATTGATGAATTATATGTACAAATACAGTTACTCTGGATATACAACTTCCTTGCCTCGTGTATCATACCACCACCTTCTTACCTTCTGTACAGCAACCTGGGCAGCGTCGCGATTGGTAAAGGTGACAAACGCATAGCCGCGATTAGTTCCGGTCATAGGGTCCATCATTAAACGCAAGTCCCATATAGTTCCGCATTCCTCGAATAGTGGAATTAGTTCGTCCTCATACATATCCTTCGGTATTTTGCCACAAAATACCTCACAGCCAGCACCAGGTGTAGAACCATCCCAGCCAGGTGGCGGACCACCATACTTTCGTTGCCCTAAAATATAAGAATTGTATAAAAACAATTTGAAACTTAATATGCGCTTCATTTTAATGTTGCGCATTATACAATGCGCAACATTAAAATTCTGTATGCGCACGCAATCTAAATATTAGTAGTATTCAAAATATGAATTCAAATCCAATGCGTATATTTCTATTAATATAATCATAGAATTAATCTAATTTAATTTAATATGAAAGCTGATTTTTTATTCGCTAAAAATAATTTATTTTGGCGTTGAAACAAAACAAAATAAATAAACAATTTTATATGGTGATGTAAAAATAAGTTTGTGTTACATTGAAAATGACTCATCGTGCATTTAACGCGTTTCGCAACTACACGCCTTATACAAACGCCTATTATTATTGATTATAAAATACAATTATATAAACTTCCTAATACGTGACTAGGAAATTACAAAATTATTTATTTAAGCGACTATAATATTATTTTATTATTTAAAGAGTGAGTTGAACATAAAAAATGTCAGTTCAATGAATTGTAGGTGTTTGCTGCATGCAATAGCAAGTGCATCAGTGTCCTTGAGACAATTTAGTATGTGTTGACCTTGGCATATGATTATTGTTATTGAGTTAAATTGCAATTAAATTCATTCAAGCAGAAAAAAAGGCAACACTGAGCAGGCTACTTCTAGAAGCTTATTTATAATATTAAAAGTATTTATTTACCTGTTGTAACATCTAACGTATAACCAGTCCTATCAAGTATAAGTTTAATTTTCTCTTCATCGGGACCTTTAACAGCAGCAGGAGCTGGGGTAGCACTGCCCTGACTTGATCCGGCTCTGCTCTTTTGCCTATAGGTTTTCATCACACCGCACAGATATGCCGACTTATTAGATACATGTTCCAGATTGGAGTCTAGGAACTGGCCAAGCACATTCAGGGCCCCATCTACGGGGAACTCCTTCAGGGCATCTAAAGCCCTCTCATCTAAGTCGACATGCGCAAGTTTCCCAGTCTTATAAATCTCATCAAGCTTAGCTGCCACCTTCTCATCCAGTCCATACGCAATCAACTTTTGGTAATCCTCCGTACGCTCGGCCTCCACATCAATCTTCATCGATTCGTCTTGCAGTAATTCACCATTACCTTCTGCCATAGCTGGAAAAACAAAATATGATTTATTTAACTTGTTTAAATATATTTTTTTTAAATAGCCGGACTGTCAGAAACGAGACGTAAACATCATTGCTTGATGTGTTTTACGTTTTGCGCTCTATTATTGTTTTCGAGTTTGCTTTTTGTTTATCGCCGAAAGTTGCGGGGGCGGGGAAAAAGAGAAACGCGCGCGGATTTGTTTTTTTTTTGGTCGGGGTGGGGAGGAGGTTTCAAATTCGAATTCGGAATTTCCCGCCAAATCTATGACCGGCGTCGGTGTTGGTGGGAGGTGACAGGAGTCATGGATCGGATGGAAAGCCGGTATGATTTTCGGTACCTCCGGAAAAGTGCCTAATCGGCTTTAACTTGCGATGACAGCGCAGTCGACTATTGCGAGAAGGCTACAGATGCGTATAGCTGTATGACCGTAACTACAGCAACGGTTTAGGGGGCGAGGAGCGGTATAAGCCTACTGGTCATACGGTAGGTACGGGCATACGCATCGGCGTCATAGGAACAGCGGATTTTCGCAATGGCAAAGGACGTGAGGCGGTGGAGATGTTCAAGAACCTCAAGCGGAAGTAACCGCCGCAAATTCAAGCGTCTACGTACCTGGGAAAAGTATCAAAATATATAATTTAACATTGAAAATGGCGGACGTAACACTCGACCAACGTTAACGTGACCGCTGGCTTTCGGGGTTCGCAAAGCGACGCGCAAGGGTTTAGCCTCGCAACGTTGCGCGCATACCAAGCGTAATCGACGGAGACCGCGAATATGCAAGACCCACGAGTGCGAAGTACAGAAATGCATTTGCGCAAACTGCCCGCATCACTTTCAAATAACCGCTATGGCGAGGCATGCGGCGACGTAGAGCGCGGCATAGAGACCTGGGTTAGCCTGGTATGGCTTGGACGCATCAAACACAATGCACCAGAAATAGATAAGGGGAACCGCGGCTGGAAGATTCATGACCACGGATAATCCATTTTCTGTTGGATACCGCATGGTAGATGCGCCGTCATCGCGGATGATTTGATCATTCTTTCTATTTTGTTTTTCGACACTTTATCATTCTCCCTCGCATTTCTCCATCTTCCTCCTACATTCTTATCAATGTATTTCTGATAAAATTATATATAAAAAAAATACGTCCGTTAGATCATTTGGTGCTGAAATCTGGGTTTGCGCAAACAACGCTTTTATTTGGCAAACTCTTGTCAACAACCAATGTAAATATTTTTGTATTTTGTTCGTTGCACATTTTAAAAACATTTACCGCATACCAAATTACGCTTAAAATATACACAGCTTCTCTGCTTAAATGATATAAATACTTAACAAACTTACAGATTAAACGAACAAAATCTAATTTAAATTGATAAAAACGTAAATTTAAAATTATATAACACGAAATTATTCTTAATGTCTTTAAAATGTGTTTGTATTTTGTAAATACATTATTTATTACATGAAACTTTACAAACACTAAATTGCAATTCTATACAATATTAGTTATTTTTAAACTGTACCAAACTAATTTTATATAAGAATAAAGTAATAATAACTACTAAAATTATTTGTCTAGAAGTTACGTATAAATTTGCAAATATTTAAAAAAACGTTTAATTTTTTGTGAAAATATTTAATTATTTGCATAACGATTTGTGTTAACATGACTAATTGTTTATAAGTAAAATTTCATATATTTTCAAGCGAAAATTAATATTTCCGAGTATTTTTAGAGTAACTAAAACTGTAATTGTTTAAACTATATTAGTCATAAATTTGTGCAAATTAATATATTTTTTTGCAAATTAAAATGATATTTTCCACCAAATCTAAACTAAAAATCATTTTTTTAAACAAATAAATTATAATAATATTAAAGAAAAATATTATGAAAATATTTAAAAAAAAAAATTAATTTAAAACAAAGTTTAAAACATACTTTGCAAATCCTGTCTACGTAATACAGTAATTGAAAAATCAATTCACTTTAAATTGAATTATATAATGGAGTCACGGTTAGTTCATCGCCCTTCAGTTATTCAACTACAGTAATTTATAATAAGAATAATAAATATCTAATAGAATTATTCCTTTACAGTAGAATTTAAATATTGAACTGTCATTTTTCATAGTTTTACCATAATTTTATTATAATTTTTCTTTAATAAACTACTTTTTTTTCTAATTTTAAATAATATTTGAAAATAAAATATTTATTACTTATCTACAGTTATTTCATACAAATAATGTCATTTTCTCATATTTGTTACATTTTTTGTTATATTTTTACATAATCAAAAACTTATTTTCATATAATTTTAAAAAAAATCTAAATTGATTACTAACTTTACATTTTAGAATTTTTACTTTTACTTCAATTCTTATTTAATTAAAAAAGTTACATAATATTTTGACGTAAGGTTTAAAGATGAAAACGTAATATTATGTAAAAAAAATCATTGAATTATTTACTTGTTTTATGAAATGAAACAAATAAATATTGTGATATCAATACTAACAAAGAACCATAAACTTTCTACTACTTTTTAAACCTAAGATTAAGATAAATTTAAGATAACTATAAACATTAATTACCCTTAAAGTATAGAACAACACAGTACCTCGAGGGCATCATTCGAGCGCACCAAAACTAAACTAGAAGATCTCATAACCCTTCCATATCTTTAACTGAAATTCTTAACACTTTGAAACGTGAACAGGATTACCCTCGAAATACAGAAAAATCACACGCAAGAATTATACAGTATAATTTTATTTACGCTTTTTATAAATGGGAATAATTTCAAGCATCTACATATGTATGTATATTTGGACTTCGCGTATGTCTGCTGCGTATATGTATGCGCACGAGTATTTTCGGGGTGAAAAGAAGAAAGAAAAACCTGTCTGCATTATCCCACTTTTCCCTACCCTTATATAATAATATAAAAAAGGGTTAATTGAATGCCCGTGTGAACTTCGTGAGCACAATGGGAAATTCCCTTACACATCTCCCGGCATTATTATTACACACATAGCGGGGAATCCGTTTGCGCAAATTTTGATTTTTTTTAACCGTGAAAATACCAAACATTATTCAAATTAATTACTTTGCATACATACATTGATAACAAACAAACAAAAGAGTTTTCGTATAAATATAAATAATTTACTAAAAAAAATAATATTTTAAATTCAAGTCGCTACGTTAATAACCTATGTTATTGAAACGCATTTCCTGTGGCTTTCTGGGAATTCCGATACTGTTATCATGAGCCATATTTTAGTATAAATATATTCCTCATTGGGTACTTATTATTACTAGCAAGTTCATGTAAACATTACGTGTATCTCCTTGATATCATTTGGAATTATCGATAGTATTTGAGTTATAACGAATTATGAAACACACTTGAACTCGCGGCAAAAAAAATGTACAATTGAATAAGTTTGCTAGTAGAAACAGAACGCGAAAGGTTTATGTTATGGTTTATCTTTAGATACAAAATTGAACATGTTCCAAGATGTTGCATGTAGCATCGAAGGTAAACCTATTCTTAACTTAATCGATTCTAAGATTTTTAATACATTATTAAATCAACAAATATTTTTATAAACTTCAAAATTACATAACTACAAGATTACTGAAGTAATACAAATTACTTAATTTAGGTAAAAACCTCAACATAAAAGTAAATACTAAACAAACAACTAATTTTAAGTGAATAATAATACGTAAGATTTGCGTAATAATTGATTAAAATGAATTAATAGTAATTTTCTTTTTTTATAAAAAAAAACATTATCCAATCGGTTCGTTAATTTATTTTTTTATATATAATTAGTTAATTAATTAATTAAGACTAAGTATGTAAATGCAGAAATTGTTTTGCATTAAATAAAATGAATTCAACTTTATGCAAATAAAATATTTCCGATAATTGCCTTTTCAAAGTAAAGGAAGCCGCTATAAGAAATTGAGTTTAATTGAAGAATTTTATTTTATTATGAGCTTGAATAACAAAATTCCTGAAAATGATCTAATATAAAAATAAACCAAATAACTTAGTTGAATATAATTTACTGCGAAATAAATTTATGAATACTTTAAATGTATTTTTAAAATTAAACTGAAATAGATTTTTTTTAATGAAAAAATATATTTACTTCTTATATAAATGCGTTTAATTATGAAACGGAATAGTAAATAGTCAAAGTTCAAGCGAGTTTTCTAATAATTTGAAACGTAAATATCGACGTACTACGTTGTAAGCACATGTTGCATAATAAATAGTACACTATCAAGTTATAATTAAATTATAACATTAATCGAATAAAATAGAAAAAGTAACAATTTCTGTAAAATTAATAAATGTATATAATAAAGTCTTATCTTAATGGCAGTTTATGTATACTTATCATCATGATAAGAAAATGAGTTTATTTTTCTATTAAAAACATTTTATACTTAAACGTTTATTTTGATTAATAAAGTTGTTATTGTTTGTACTAACATGATGTTTAATGTAATTAATGGATGGATAAATCCTAATTTTAAGTTTATTTGAAAATACCGAGAGCTTCAATTAGAGTAAATACTCTGAATTAAAACAGGAAACACAAGATTAAAGCGAAAATATAAACAGCGGTTTGGGATGATTCAGATGCAGTCAATCGTTTTGTGGTTACATATGATGCAAGTACTTGTATCATCTACTAATTACAGCAAAATTAATTTACGAAGCACAAAGAAAAAATAATACTGATAGCATTATCACAAAATGTTTTTTTTTTTACATTACTACTCATTTTATATTTAATATCACTAAGTTATCAATACCTTTTTTTTAGGCTGCAATCGTCAATTGATAAAGTAGGTGGTAATAATAATATAGTACAGATTAACACATCCTACACAACAAAAGGAATGCCGTTTGTGAGGTCCATTTGTACGTGCAAATTGGGTTTGTGGATTTCGTCTGGATTCTGTCCGGTCACACATAAATTACAACGGTCAGGGGGACGGCTAGAAACACGTTTCGGGTAGTTCCAAAAGATTCGCGCAACCCCATTTCATAAGATTCGGGGCGAAAATTTTATATTTTCTTATTAGCATTTTTTTTTTACAAAAAAATAAATATAATTATTATATATAAAAAAAAATATGTATGAGTTATTATGGTTAATCTGTTGCCGCGATCGCTTTAAAGATCTGTTTTAATCCTCGTTAAAAATGATGCATTAAAAAGCATTAATTAAAGAATTTATCTGATGGCCGCACCTAAATACCGTCTGGTAACCGCTTCGCGAAGCCGAAACGCATTTCAGCTTGATGCCATATGGAGTCTTGCACTTGAGTACTCCTTATTAACCATAGGCCTTGAAACAATACTTGGATTTGGTTGTGGTCGAATATTAAATTTAAAAAAAATACTGTTGGGAATCCAATAGGATTTGGTATTGGATATCCAACTTGATGCAAGGATTATGGTTTTAATTCTATTATACTAGGTACTTGAGGTATTTCAAGCAGCCACGCCACCTCTAAACCGATAAGCACGAAACGAAATACGCAGCGTTTTTATTTATTCAAGTCTTTTTATCTATTTTTTTTTGTTTGTTTAATAACGTTTACACGTTACGTTTTCGGTTAATTATAAAAGTTTATTATTGCAAGAATTGAAAGATTGGAGATGCGCTGGAGAAGGAGAGAAGAACGCGTTCTTTCTTTTTGAGTAAACAATTTTCGTCGCTACTATAAATATAGAGTGAGTCAAAAGCGCAGCTATTTTGGCAACCTCCCGCCGCGTACTTTGCGAGTCGTCACCAAAAACAATCAAAGGATTGTTTATAACAAAAATCTTTGCAATAAAGTCCTTTTTTTGTTTGTTCTAAAAGGATGTTTCGAGAAGGAAGGAATGCGAATTCTAATTTGAATATTTGGCGTCAGCGGCAGCAGCGCTTGTTGCTAAGTTGAGATGCTAAGAACTTAGCTTAGGCTGCCATTGGACGATACGTCCAACGCGAAAAGCTTAACGTAGCGAGATATAATTGGAAAAGTATACGTACCAAAAATGTTAAAGATTGTTTTTAAACTCCTTGTAATGAAAAATGAAAACACTTTTAATGCACTTCAACAAACACAACAAACATATTTATATAATATATAATAAAAAATAAAATAATTAATAACTCCTAACGCGTCAGACGATGCGATTAATTGCGTGAATAATACTTAAGAACTACTAAACTGACATCCGCGACCGAAACTGATGAACAAAATTTTATGAACTGGTGTGGTTGAAAAACGTTGCAAACATCGAAACGGAAATATAGAATTGAAACGAACTAATGAATAAACAAAACTTAAAAAAAATGATAATAATTAAAAGATGTAAAATAATAAAAATATTAAAATTGTGGAGTGATGAAAACAAATTGTGATGAGAACCGTGGATGCAAACGTGTTACGTGGATGCGTGCAGATAGAGGTTAAGAATTTTTATGAACGTTTTGTAGAATTGGAATAGAAAAATTTGATGTAGTGCCGACTCCCGCGGCTGCAATGCAATGTGCACTCTGCAGAATATCGGTAGTTTTGCAAGTCGTCTGGCCGACGCGACGCCTTGCATTCCCATTCGGCGGCGGTGCGGGGCCTGTGCGGCGGCGGTACGAGCATGCGCTGGCTGTCCGGTTTCCCCGTTGCAAAACCAGTCTTTTGCCATTTCGAACCGTCGTCGCCGTCGCCCGTCCTCCACCGTCCTCCGCCGGGGCCGTCGTCTCTACAGACATATTGCATTCTTTATTCTTTCTGCTTTTAACGACCGCTTGCTTGCTTGCTCTCTCGTGGCTTTGGATTGCATTGCTTTGCTTGCTTGCAGACATTTTATTCATACAACCTCTCTTCTCTTCTTGCATGCTTATTTCGCCTGGCTGCCCGCCTTCTTGGCTATGCGGATGCGAAAATTCCTCTAAGGCCACGGCTATTCTCTTTCAATGCACTCCATTAATTTATAGGCGATTGGTTCATTCGGGAAACTGATTTCCTAGTGGAAATTGCTTGACCCCTAGTCTTCCGATCTTTCTAGAACTAAAGCATACACCTTGACCTAACATAATCATTCAATTTTACATCAACATTAAATCATAACTGTTTTTAGTTCTTATACACATTTATGTAGTCCTTCTATTCTTCCAAGAATTGCAGCATATGCATTGACCTAGAAGAATTATTAACTATTTTGACCTAGGATAAGTTAATCTTATAATAGAGCAACAATTTCTCATTAAACCATAATTGTTCTTATACATATTTAGGCAGTCTATTCTTTCCAAATTTACAACAAATGTCTTGACCTAGGATAAGTTAATCTTATAATAGAGCAACAATTTCTCAAGATGTCTACCAATAAAATTTGCACATTTATCAATTGACGAACTTTTAATTCTTCTTTTTCCATAGAAATTGTTTTCAGTATTCCAACTGTAACCATATAAACCTTTTCAATCCATTATTTGATAAGCAATCTTCATTAAGAAAACTATGTTACAAATGTAAATTATTTTCTTATTCGTCAATATCTATCAGGTTATTCATTTTATTTATTAGTCCTAGGACAGAGGATATTTTTGGAGAAATTTTGGGGCCTACGTAAAGAATATTAGAATTCTAGAATATATATTTCTTGTTAAGTTGTTAAGATGATAATACTAGTACAATAACCTTAATACAGATAATTTTTGTTGAAACTAGTCTCCAGATTTGTAGCAAACGGCTTTAACTAGTATAAATTAAAATTAGTATTACAGTACTTCTTCAAGATAATTCTACTAATACTCCAACTTCTAATTATTCTTTTTTTTTCCCAAATAATCATACTTTTTTAGATTACTTTATGTTTTTCTTTCAAAGATTTTTATCCAAATCCAATTTGTTCATTCAGTAAGCTTTTGGAAATTAGTTTTCCGTTCTTTTATTCTCTATTTCCTTTCTTTTAACTTTTCTTTCATTCTTTCTCAAATGAATGTAGTCTTCCATTCTTTCCAGATCAATGAATACGACTTGACCTATCATAATCGTCCAAAGTTATCAAGTCATGATAAACTACTATTTTGAGGGAAATTTTTTTTTTAGAGCAAGAAATTCTTTACCTATAATCATCCATTTTCTCTTAAATTAAGGTAGTCTTCCATTCTTTCCAGATCAACGAATACGACTTGACCTATCATAATTGTCTAAAGTTATCAAGTCATGATAGACGTCCTATTTTTAGGCAAAGAAATTATTTTTTTAGAGCAAGAAATTCTTTACTTATAATCTTTCATTCTCTCTCAAATTAAGGTAATCTTCCATTCTTTCCAGATCAACGAATCAAGACAAAAAGTTATCAAGACAAAATAAACGATCATCCAAAGTTATCAAGACAATATAGACGATCTTTTTTAGGCAAAGAAATTTTTTATAGGGCTAAAAATTATTCCATTATTTTCAGAAATACAAAATACACCTACAATTTTCTAAACAAACAAACTTCATCAAGAAAATTGTTTTTCAATTAGAAATTGTTTACCTATAGTCTTACATTATTTTCTTGTGTATAGTTTGTATATTCTTGTTAGAAGTAGTACAAATTCATAGAAGCAGAAGCATATTAGATAAACAGAAAATATGTTTACAAGCGATTCAAATTCATCAAGATACTATTTACGTCTCTGGACGATCTTTCACTCCAATGAAAAACGCACGTACATTTTCAATACTCAGAATTCATAATGCGTTTGTGTTTTATTCAGTATGCAAGAAACAAGGTCAACATCTTAAATATTTCATTCTTATTTCTTAAACAGGGGCAATAATGAAGCAGGAATAACAGATTCAATTTCAACATTCTTTTCTATCGTTAGATACAAGAGAAAAGAAAAAACAGCAGATATTGCACATATAGAATTGTTAATTGAATTTTTTTATAACGTTATTGTATTCCTTGAAATGCAGTTGTCTAGTTTTTGTTTAAGAATCAATTAGCAATTCAAAATTATTACTAAAGTTATAGAACTTTTATCTATATTTTTAAATTATAGCAGTCGTTTGTGATCAGGTTAGGTAATATTTATTGGAACGCTTTATACCTCCAGACTGCAGTAAGTCGGATTTAAGGGTTATTGATTTTCCTATACTACGAACCAATAAATTATAAATCTCCACAGCCCATTAATCTTCTATTTGCGACTTTTCTACCAATTTATATAGATTTATAACTGTTTTGAAATTATAATTAACCATTAAAAACAATATTTTCCCACAATTATCATGAATCGACAACGACAAATATAACATCTTTACTTTTAATTATAGCTTGTTTCAAAGTTTTGCTACCTTAAATATCTTAAAATGTCGATAATACAGATATCAATCTAGGGGCGTTCTGAGGGTTAAAATATGGGGTGTCCAGACAACAATTACACTTATTATAGGTCGACAGGTGTTAAAAAATGTATATCTGCCAATTTGCATTAGTCCCTCTAATACGAAATATATTTTTAGTTTTTCCTATAAATTAATCAATTTTCAAGTTACAAATTTATTGAATTAGTCAAATATATTCAAATTAATCATTAAAACATTAAGGATTTGTAATGCGGAAGGACCCACAAGTGTGGGGCCTTCGTTTCAAGAAATTGTTAAGTTTCTAAGATGTCAAAACTCGTGATCTACTTTTATCGTGTCTTGGGCCCACGAGAACCTTAATACGGTCCCTAAAATTAACAATCTGACCTTATTTGGTCAAGTAAACTGAAAATAACAAGGAAAATTGAGCCCTCTAACTACATTTACATAAGGGCCCGATATTTAGCTACGTCACTGATAATCATAATAATGAAAGAAAAAATAATGAATAGATTTATTTAAATATAAAATGTAAATGATAAAATAAATATATCTTTAAGGATAATCTTGTTATATTCCGAAAACAATGGAATATTTTTAATCTAAAACTAGTCGCATACCGATGCAGTCATCGGCTTCGGCAACAACATTCTCCATAGTATAATCACCATATGGCTGCAATTTTTACGTAATCAACGTTTATTTCTATATAATTCTTTCATATTAACTTCAACTACAATGGGAAAAGCCGTAATAACAAAAAATATATGAAATTTATGTATCATGATGAATCAAGCGATTGAAATTTCGTAAATTCTCTTTGGTTCTCATTGTGCTGTCAACCGTGATCTTGTCTTGGCTATAATATTCGAATTTAAGATGGAAATCGAGAAATAATTGACTGAAAGTATACAAGGCTACCATAATTTCACTATTATGAGTCTGCAATAAATAATAATTATAGCAATTAATTTATTGCAAAAAAACTATGTTACAAATTGTAAATTAATAGTGTTTCTAATCAATTATTATTATGATAAAATATTAACAAAATAAAGTAAATTGAAAATAATTATAGAAAATCATTTTAAATACATGAGTCAATTTCTCATTGCAAAAGAAAAGTAATAATAACGTCTTGGTAGCGAAGGTTTATGATTCATACAAATTTCCTGAATTATTATGTAAGATTATTTAGAAAGTATAAATATTATTTCTGAAAATTTATTTTTGTAATCTGTTTATTGTTATATACATCAATACACATTCTTCGAAACCGGACTAATCGAATAATTTAAAACCACATAAAAATAATATAACTCTATATATAAAGAAGATTATTTTTAACAACGAGTTATCTCGTGGTTAACTATATTTTTTAAGTATCTTGAACAAGTAATTAGTTACTATGCACATTCTGATCTCTCTAAGTGAGAAGAATACTTTCAACAACGAATTATCTCGTGGTTAACTCTAAAGTTAACGTTATATTTTTTTTTAAGTATTTTGAACAAGTATTTAGTTACTTTGCACATCCTGATCACTACTAGTGACACGAATACTTTCAACAACGAGTTATCTCGTGGTTAACTCTAAAATAACTATATTTGTTAAATATCTTGAATATGTATTTAGTTACTAAGAACATCCTGATCTCGTAGTTAATTCTAAAGTTAACACTACATTTATTTAAGTGTCTTGAACAAATATTTAGTTACTATGCACATCTTACATACATACATTCAACAACGAGTTATCTCGTGGTTAACTCCAAAGTTAAAGCTATTTTTTTTAAGTATCTTGAACAAATATTTAGTTTCTATGCAAATCCTGATCACTCCAAGTGAGAATAATACATTCAACAACGAGTTATCTCATGGTTAACTACAAAGTTAACGCCACATTTTTTAGTATCTTGAAGTAGTTACTATGCACATCCTGATCACTCCAAATGAGAAGAATACTTTCAACAACGAGTTATCTCGTGGTAAACTATTTAGTTACTATGCACATCCTGATATGTTTCTTGACAAAAATATTGAGATGATGTAGTAACAATAAGATTTTGAAAAAATATTTGAAATAAAATAATCGTCTAGACTCTTAGAGATTTTCCATTTGAGAACAATGAACTATGTTCCCTTTCCCTGTTCAATTGCATTCAAACAAACAAAACAATGCATACGAGGAGGAGAAACGTGTCCAGCATAAAGAAATTGCAAGCTCTTCGTATGCTTCTCCTCCCTGCGTTTATATAATACACGTATATATCAAAAAACATGTGTTCGGGGTCGGTACAACCGCAAGTTGTAAAAACCGCGCTTCTTGCGACGAACAACTTGAAGCATGTTACATACTTCCGGTTCTATATTATTTCATCTGATTATAAATAAGATGCCTATGCAACCTCTCTCCTCATACCTACTGCACACACAACCGTCTGCCCCATTTCCGCCACATCTGTTTTTCCACCAGCGAGAACCCATACAAAGAGGAAGAACAAGGAGAAGGAGAGGAAAAAATAAATGAAAGAAGAGGAAGACAAAAGCCTTGCACGCAACAAACAATTGGCATTCTTATAAGAATCGGAAATTTCATTGCGCAAATATAGGGAAAGAAAATGAAATGCGGCAGGAAGACAAGAAAAACACATAACGTGAAACGGACACTCGGAACATTTGTTCGCCAATTAGCGCACTCGTACCAGTTACATATTTTCTACGCTGCATTTTATCTAGATGTTAAGTCATATTATATATGAAAAACTGTGCATTTAAAGAAACGATAAATGGTCTTGTTAAAACAAAATTTAGAATGCAATATAATACAACTCAGAACTTTTTATGCTTTTATCATTTATATGTTATATATAAATATTTAAAATATTTTTAAACTTATATAAATGATTACGGTAATATTTTAATATAAGGCTGTATTCATACTAACAATGACTGCAGACTTAAATACCTCTCAGGCCTACCTACTCTTCTAGTTGCAGAATGTGTTCAGACTTATGTAATGCTTGCGGTATTATATAATATTTTTTTAATAATAATAATAATATTTATTTCAGCAATAAATTACAAAAATATTGATTATAAGTCTTTCTGCCTAATAAATTTCTATTTTTTAAATACTATTTTTTTAATTATAAATATAAACTAAAATTTTGTATCTTATGTAATTTATTACAAATACCGCTATTCTACATATTCCAATTGACAATGTTTACAATAAATATTCATTATTTCAGGTTTAAAAATATCTGATTTTAGCTCAATATTTTATATCTGGTAATTAACGAAAAAAGCATTAAGTCACAAAGTAATTAAAAATAATTACACTACAATTTTTTTAAATTTAAATTAATTTTTAGTTAATAGTACAAATTTATAATTATATAACTCTAAGTAAGTACTTTCAACAACGAAGTATCTCGTAGTTAACTAGAAAGTTAACGCTATATTTTTTAAGTATCTTGTACAAGTATGTAGTTACTTTCAACAATGAGTTAATTAATTTTTAGTTAATAGTACAAATTTATATAACATAATTATATTTAAGTTACTTATAAGAAAAATTGTAAAATATTCTAACAAGAAATAATAATTTTAATTTAATAAATAATATATTAATATTATTCCTAATTGGAATATTTGTATTAATTAGAAATATTGGTTACAATGAGATATATTAAGTAAAATTGATTTCCCTTTTACAAAAATCTTTAATAGTAAGTTATTTTATAGATTGTAAATTTTGTTAATAATGGAAAATATTGTTTGGATCCAATTAGAAATATTTCCTATAAAGTATTTACAGTAAATTTTATTATTTTTTTTATTCAGACTTCTTCAACTAAAAATATTTAATAGATTGCAAATTTTGTTTATAATATAAAAATAACCAATGTTATTTGAAAGTAAATAAGAATCCAATTGGATATGTTTAAGAATATAAATTTTGACATTGCTTTGTCTTCATTTGAATTATTTTTTTTTAGGAAGATGAGCGGTGTCCGAAAATCTCATAGAGCAAGCAACAAACAAGAAAGAAGAAAACCGGCAAAGATGATATTCCATTTAACTGGATGGACTCTCTTTTTCTGTTCGGTTCCCGCTAAAACAGTTCGCGAAACAGGTTATTCTAGCTCCTCTCTCGGCTCCTCGGAGGGCAGAGAAGAGAGGAATACAAAGTGAAATAATAATATGAAAAAGAGAAAAGAGGAGGAGAAAAAAAATGAAGAGAGGAACAAGAAAGAAAGAAGAATAAACGAACGCTTTCGCAAAGGGGCGGAGGCGGTTGGGGAAAAAATCGAAACTGGTTTTTCGTCCTGCTTGTGAGTACATGTTTGCATGTATGCGTGTATACATGTATGCACGTTCAATGTGTGTGAGTGGCGCGCGAGGACAAGATCTCTTCTCTCCCATCTTCCCGCCAAAAAATAACCGTACCATCCACGTAGCATGATGATACATACAGCGTCCCATCGCCGTCGTCTGCAAGTGTTGGCCGGTCCGTGGGGACGATGGACTATTTGTCCACTCTTACCCACATTAATTACACCGTAATAGAATTCGCAACCCTCATTTTGCCATCCCTTTCATCGCACCCGTGAATGGATTGAAATTTATGTCACAGGTAGCGAATAAACCCGGAGGATAAAAAAATAGAATAATATGAGAGAACTGCATGCAGTGGTTGGAGGAAGGGTTGGACGGATTTTCGGGATACGGCGTAGAGGAGCATGCCCTTCGGACAACCACCGAAACCATTCAACAGGTGGGCGTACAGCGATTTCGCTTTCCACCCTTCTGATCAGGTTAACAAAAAATGTATGAGAGATATAAACCATCAAAGGTTTAGGGTTTAACTATTACCTCTCTTTTTTTCCCTTTCAGCCTATTACGTAATTGGGGCCCATTGCTACCTGTAGCTTATATCCGTATAATAGCCATATTAAATTGGCATTACTCAGGAAGAATAGGTAGCGTTTAATGGTCATTATTTGGGTATTAATTTTATAGTAAACTGTTTATATTTTCAACATATCAGTTTAGTTTAATTATTAAACTTATCTTTTTTACTAAGAAACAACTGATTCCAATAAGTAAAAATAATCCTTTCTTATAATTTTTAAACAAATCATATAATAATTATAATATCTACAAGGAAAGATACTTAATAAATAATTTGCTTATAACTATTCCAATTTCTAATAATAATATCAAAATAAATTTATATATAAGTGAAAATTAAGAACATTTTTAAACAAAAAGTATGAAATAAAAACAATTAAATCCATTAAAAGTATTTTAAGAAAATCTGAATTGGACTGAAAAAATATTTTTTTATATTCTTAAATCACAAGAATTATTGTCTATAATTGTCTATATTTAACAAAATTATACTTTTTAATATGAGTAAAATATTTGAATAAAATGTTTATATTTTTTTTAATGTTATTTAATTTTAATCAATTTATAAATAAATTATGTTAGAAATACCTTTTTGTCAATAGCCCTTTATAATAAGTATATTTTTCTTTGTTTCTTTGTTTTACATTAATAATACATAAATAAAGAAACAGTTAAATTTTATTGTATTTTTATTATTTTCCAATAAACATTATTTTTATAATTTCCAATAATTGTTAAATAATAAAAGGTAAAACGGTATTTGATTCAAAAAAATATTTCTAAAGTTTAATGTATAAAAAATAAATAAAAAATGTATAAATTGTTGTTAACATTACTTAATTCTTCCAATAAGTAATGAAAGAACATTTTTGTAATTATTTTGTGTTTGAGAAATTGGAGGTTATTTTAAAATGCAGTAGGTTTTTTAAATGTCCAGTTTTGAGATTTAGCAGACATAAAAATCTAACATGCATTATAGAAACCCCTCTACTCGCCAACCGGTTACCCAAGTTTTTATTACCAGCTTCAAGTAAATGACCAAAGACACCGAATGCACACGGTTCACGCCATATTATTCTATACCAATATTAACATCCACGCAAATATTTGTCTAATATTATTCCTTTTTTTTAACAGAAATACAATAACAAGTCTCGACTATTTTTTTTTATAAATAAATAAATTATTTCAAAACACATCTGTGATTCATTGAATAACCAAAAATATTCTTTTTTAGTAATAGACAATTTTTATTTCTCATAAATAAAACTGACATTTTTCCTCGAAATAGCATAAAATATAGGGTGCGTCTTATTATCAAAAATTATTATTGAATTTTCAGTCCCTCTAAAACTTCTGATTTATATTAATTCTATTACATTTTGATTTTTATAAAAATTCATGAAATTTAAATTTTAAATTTTGATTTAAAATTAACAATTTTAAAATTGTAACTCCGTATTATATACTTGTTTGTATATAGAAGACACTTTCTAAAATATTTAGCAGAGATAGCAAAGTGTAGGTGGAATGTACTTTTTCTTAAAAAGAAACTTTTTACAAACAACATCTTCAACGTTGATTTTAAAACGTCCTTATTTAAATAAGCGGTAAGTCAAATATATGAAGATTTTCTAAATGTTAAATACGTGTTACGATAATGAAACACGCAAACTATTAGAATGACCTGAGAAAATATTATAAATATATGAACATTTTGCAACGTTGAGTAGTAAAAATCTACAAGTAATTATAATTAATATATGCAATCGTATTTTGTTAGGTATCATATTTTAAACAATATCTAGAGATTAGGTCATAAATATTACGATAATATATTATAAAACTTAAATAAGGAAAAAAAAATACTTAATTTTAAAAATTCTTTCGATTTATTTTTAGTTCAAATTTAGTTGATACCTAGGTATAAATTATGTGAAATTTAATACTATTAGTAATATATCAATTTGAACATCAATTGTCTTTAATAATGAAATCAAAATTTAACTAATCCTAAGATATTGCGAATTCAGCTTAGTTTTTTTCATGATCATAATAATTTAATATGATCATAATATATTAATAAAATGATCTTAGATTCAGTATAATGAAGAAATAGAAATATCACAATAATACTTTTATTAGTTAGTAGTATATTTATATAAACTTCTGATTTTCAAGATCCCAATGATACTTGGCGTTGAATCTATTTTACAAAATCTATAAAAATGTTTTTTTTTTGGTGATTAATAAATTGAATTATGTTTTCTTGAATGAAGAAATTGGAGAAATAAATAGACTTATAATTATAAATAAATAAAATTGGTTATATTTAATCATAGGTTTTAGGCATAATGCCTAGGGTCCACGAAAAATAGTTATTGGAGATTTCAAGCTCCCGTTATATTTTTTTATTTCTGAAAATTCGTCTAGAATCTACAAAAAATTTAATACTTCAATAAAAGTTTAATTGTTTAAAGACAATAGATGTTCAAATTTATTTTGATCACAAAAATTTATATATATATAGTAGTAATTGATGTAAATTTTGGAATGATTGGAAATTTTTGGAATTGATCTTAAATAATGAAAATGTTGTACATATTGAAACTGGGTAACTCGGTTACGAAGATCACATTGATACTGACGTAGCGAACGGGTCCGGGCAGGTTGCAGTCTTGTGCAAACGGACGTTATTTTGCTGGTGTTTTAAGTGTAAACGTGGCAAAACCGAAGTATAGCCATGGCTCGTTTATAGACTACATACAGCTGCTTTCTTTTCGCAAAATCTCCCCTTCGGCTAGTAGCACTTGCCAAATGTAATGACGAGGTGTGCCAGAACAAAAGGCAAGCGTTACGAGGAGGAGAGTGCATTTTTTCTTGTAAGGAGGTTTTGTAACGGCCAAATGGGGACCATGCGAACCGGAGGAGGCCTGTTCTTCGACCTGTTCTTCGCCTCTCAAACTCTTCTCCCTCTAGCGCATTATATGTGCATGTATGTAGTATGCATGCATTTATGTGTGTGTATGCACACGTATGTGCGTGCGAGCGTGCGTAATATGCATGTATGTAATCCGACGCGATGATGAGTTTCAATTTGCCCGGGCTGTGCAAGACGTCTTGGGATATTATATGAAAGGAATATATTGTGTACTGCATGCATGTATATACCCAAGATCTGCACGTATATAACTAAATACATACGCGCACACACACTTGCAGACACTTGTACGTATATGCTTAGGGTATGCATGTATGGAGTTTCTCTCCTGCAAAGAAGAAAATGACGGTGCGTTCATTGCCCCAGCCAGTCGGGTATATGTGCATACGTTCGGTCAGTTATTATAATAGAAGTTCATCGACTATTTAAAATTCACACATCTACATATATATGTATATATATGCATTTGCAAAAATCTTTTAAAGCACTCCCCTCGAGACTACAGGAATAGATTTTCACACGTAAATCTGCTTTACGACAAACACACTACTAACTGCATTACATTCAAACCATGCAACGCTTATCTAGGTTACAAGATATTTATTAATTCTTGTTTTATAATTCTCACGATTCAATAGAACAGTTATTTCTCTTCCACTGTACTAACAGATAATAAATCTATATTATCATCATCCATTTTCATACGATTTTTAAATATTTTTTGCTTTAAAAAATAATATAAAGTGGAATCTTGATTTGCCAACATAATTAGTACTGAAAACTTTCCTGTAATCTAAATCACTCGTATATTAAGACGAATAAAATCCCGATCGACTTATGATTACCTAATCATCTTAGGCAGACAAAGGGTTTAGATAACTCATAAAAAATAGTTTATGAATGATAGTATTGTTTGCAGTCGTGAACATTACATTATAAAAGTATTTCCTTTGCGTTTGAATTTATAAGTGATTTATTGAAGAAAGATAAATTTATTTCATGGCTGAAAGATATTAGAAAAAATAAAGGAGTCATCAGGCTAGGATATCATGGAGGAAAATATACGTCGAGGGGAAATGAAAATATCTTTGTATTTGGAGAGTGATGTAGAAAAGACCAATGCATCGAAACTGCTACTAATGGGACTGATTTAGACAAAGAAAAAGATAAACAGGATTTTTTTGAAGTAGATGATGATATATGTAACACAATCAAGTCTTCAGGCAAGGATAAAGAAGAGAACATTTTGAAAAAATGTAGAGGATAAAAAGATGAAATAAGAGATGAGCAAAAATATTCTGAAACAGATGATTCGAGTAATTTTATATTGAAAGAGTAGACCTCAAAATTCGGATAATGGGCGTAGAGGGAAAAGGAGAAGATTTTCGAAGAGTTGTAGTGATTTGGATAAATTGAAATATGAATAGGAATATTCTGAAACAGATGATTAGCTCAGATTCAGACAATAAATGTAAACAGAAAAAAAAGATATATATTTCGGTTTTCAGAGCGATAATGATGATGATTGTTTCAATGATTCGGATGAGATGAAAGATGAACATTCTGAAACAGATGATTCATTTCATTCTATCGTTTTCTCAGATACTGATAATGAACGTAGAAGGATAATGAGATATAGAATTGGGATTTCTGTGAGCGATAGTAATGATGATTGTTTAAATGAATCTGATCCATTAGATTCAGATGAAGAGGAAGATTCTGAAACGGATGATTATTCTTGTAACTCCTATCGGAAATACATAAACGTAGAAGGAAAAAGAGAAATAGATTTGGGATTTCTTTGAACGATAGTTATTATGATTTCTTTGAATCTGACATTCTGAAACAGATAGAACAGATTCAGATGGAATTAAAGATAAACAGGAAATTTCAGATTAAAACAAGAATATTGATCCGACAGCGAGGGTGATGATCAGACATAATATTATATAAGTGATTTATTTCATGTATATAATAAAATATTTTCAGGTTTAAATTTTAATTATAAAAAACAGCAGTTTCCAAACTAGGATGCGGAGAAAATAAATAAATATTTAGGTACATAACAGATATGAATTAAAACAAATATTATAACAATAGTATAACAATAAAAAATATGCAGGTAAAAATATGAAAGTAATTTATGTGTTAATGTTAAAATTAAAATTAATAAAATAATTATATTTTAAAGTTAATTTCATGCATTTATATATTTAAAATTTACAAAGTAAACATATTATATTGCATTACAGAAAGTAATCAAGAAAGTTTTGACCTTAAAAGTCTTCTCAAGATAGTATAATTAACTATCGTGCAAATGATAATCAACTTTAATTACAAAAAAAATGTAATTACAAAAGGCAGCTTTAAAAATAAAAACCTATAAATACAATGTAAGATTGATAGCTTCTTCGTATTGTGATCGATCCAAATGAATTGTAGTTACAGAATGATACAAATGCGGGTAATTTAAAATGTATAAAACAATATTTCCAACTAGGTATACTAAATCTATTTCAAACTTTTATTATCTCATAAACTAATTTAACCGTCAGGCAATTTCCTTTTCCCGTTATGTGTGGAGTCATTTATAATCTAGAACTAATTAATTTTATCACAGTTACAAATTCTAGTTCCTTTTTATGTTTTTAGTACCAAAAACAATCAATTTAGTTTAAAATATTTTTTTTATTATCATTCATAAAATTCATAAAACAAAAAATATTATCAGAATTTTATTGCAATTTATCCATAAAAATATAAAAAAAATATATAAAAAAATTAATTAATTTGTAATTAAATTATTTTTATTCACTAAAAAGACAATTTGCAAAGTAATTTATATAACGACTATTAAGAATTGGAAATATCGTTTAATGAAATAAACTTGTTTCGAAATAATAATTTACTAGTAAGATGAGGTAATAACTGTGGGAAACTGAAATCATGTGGCCAATAAAAATCTTGATCAAGATCATAAAATTAAGACCATAAAAGAGATCAAATTCTGTTACTAATTGGATAATAGTCTCATAAGTCGACTATTAGAAATACAAACACTTCGATTAGATTAGATAATTAAATATTTGATTAATTTTTTTTGTAATTCTGTATTAAATTTAACGGATTAATTAAGGAAATTATTCAGGATTAAATAAGGAGATTATTCAAAATTAAAAATCGGGGACAAGGCTTGGATTCTTCACTGTCCCGAAAATACAAATCCGGGACATTGAACCAAAAATTGGGACATCTGATCACTTCAGACATGATATAACAGGATTTCAAAAAATGTTACTAGCAACTTATTTGTCTATTTTCGTTCGACAATCTTGTCCTGTATTAAATTTAACGAATTTTCATTGGATTAATTAAGGCGGTTAAATACATTAATTACCACTTATTTTATTTCTAAGTAACTTGAATTTCAGGATAAGACAGGATTAAGGGTTGAATCAAAAATCGGGACAAGACTCGGATTTGTCACTGTCTCAAAAATAGTTTTGGCTATTATCTTTTAATCGGGGACATCGGGACATCAAACCAAATATCGGGACATGTGATCACTTTAGAAAGAATATAACAGGATTTAAAAAAATCGGGACAAGACTTTAACTCTTCGCTATCGCGAAAATACAAATCAGGGACATCGGGACATCGAACCAAAAATTTGGGACATCTGATCACTTTAAACAAGACATAACACGATTTCAAAGAAAATTACTAGAAACATAATGTAAATTTGCTGGCTCACGGTATATTCTAAATAGTCTATTTTCGTTCGACTATCTTGTCCTATGCCAATGCACCTCGAAATACGTTATTTTTTTCGTGTTGTTTCTGTCGCTCAGTCAAAAACAATCGCGCGTCGTTCGAAGTGTTCGTCGGTGTCGCTGCTAAATTTGCAAGCATTCGTTGGTATCAAGGACACAAAACTTAAATAAATCGGATTTCTGAGCGTAGTCGAGCCACTGAAAACTCCAACATCCTTTCCAAAGTTATTTACATATACATTATTCCAATTCTAAATATTACTTTCATTGAAATTTAAAGACTCATTCAATAATAATGATTTACAAAATTTATTATTTTATTTACTAATTTTAACATAGTAAATAATTTTAATTATATAAAATTAGTTTAAAATCGGAACATTTTTTATATATTTATGATTTTATGAATTAAATATTATTTTAATATATTATAAAATTCACATTTTAGTTTATTTTGGAGTTACACGATTTTTCGTATTAAAATCCAGGATTTCGATTTACACAGTATCTTGAAAAAGTGTTACAGTAAATATTTACTAATTATTACTACCCAAAAAATTTTTACAGTTTTGGCTATTATTCTTAATTATATAAAATATATGCTTAATTACAATTTTAGATAGATTCAGGAAAAGTTTTAATTATATAAAGTTAGTTGAATTATTTTTAAACTTTATGAATTAAAAAGCGTATACTTCATTGTATATGCAAATAGTACTCTAATATTAATTATGAAAAATTAATTTGCATTCTAATAATGTTAATTAAGTTATTTATTTGTAATTAAAAAAAAACAATTTTAATGTTAAAAAATATAAAAATAAAGTAAATGAAACATTTAAAAATAATTTAAAAAATCTTAAGTCAAAAACAAAACATTATAAAAATTATTAAAAAAAAGGAATCAAAATAATGTCAAAAATGCAATATATAACTCCATATAGAATATTGCAACCTTAGAATGTATTAATATAAAATCTTATTTTAAAACGGGAAAGTTTAATTTATAATTTATATGTGACAACTATCAAATTATCATTATTATTTATGCATACGAAAAATTATTACGTATGAAGAAACAAAAAAAATATTATATAATATATATATTTAAGTATGGACATAAATATTTAATGTTTAAACATAAATATTTAAAAAAAAAATACTTCAAAGTTTAAAAAATAAAATATAACAGACACAAAAGCCTGTGAAAAGTAGTCTGAAAAGAATATCAAAATTGATTAAAAGAAGAAAATATTAAATAATAACGAAAATAATAATAAATATTTTAAATAAATTAAATTGAATAGAATTATTAACAATGGATTTGTAAAAAAATCTCCAAATACTAGTTACAATTCTGTAAAATACAATGAAACTGTTCACTTGGATGCATTGCAATTCGACAATGCAGCAAATGTGAAAAAAAAAAATAAAGAAGAAACACAAACGAGTAATTTAATGCAATCATTTCTCGACGCATATAAATATGTATACAAGAATCATTTCTTTTCCCATGTACTTGAGAAAGTCTCAATACTTAAATTACATGTAAGCTGCATATTCAGTTGTGCCACTTTTACCACATGTGTTTGCAATATACTGGGTGTATACCGTCTCGACAATGAAAAATACATAATCGTTGCGCTTGAACTTAAATTACATTTTCTTGTAATCAATAACAACAGCAAAAATAAATATAGTGGAAATTTTGTTGAAAGCAACGGTAACAAAAAGACACGCAATTTTGTACGATTTCTGGGAATCACTTGGTATAGAAAATGTTTAACTCCGGTGCAACAGGTGGTCTTTATATTGAAACCACCTGATATGTTCGAAACGACACTAAGTAATTTATTGGTTGCATAAAATGGCCGATGTGTATTTAGACGAAATCAATAAAACACTTTCGGTTATTTGCATATGCAAATTTTCAATAGTAAATTGCATTTCATTTATAAAAAAAACATTTTCTTGGTAAATACATATTACAAGTTTAGTCTTTAAAAGGATTAAAAATAATTTGAATTTATTAAAATATAACAAAAAAACATTGTTTTTAATTAAATTTAATTAAATTACAATTTTTTTTATTTCATAAAAAAATTATTTATATAACAAAGATTTTAAAATTTAATTACTTATCTTTAAATTTATATTATTTAAAAATTTATAATAAAAAATCAATCAAGAGCAAAATTTATAAAACAGAAAAATTCTATATGATGAAAATTTTGATTTTTTAATATTGGTTTTAAATACTAAAAAGTTTATACTTGATTATTATTTATATTTACATTTTTACTATGAAATATTTAAAAATAGATGAAATTAAAATTTCTAATTTTTGGATTTAATACAAGTGAAAATTAAATTAATTAATTAATTAGAATATAACAGTATTTAGTTTTTCATTAATTTAATAACAAAAAAGTAAAGTTTTCTATTAGTTAAGGTGTCAAATTAATTAATAAAATGTGTCTTTAATTTAAAGTCTCCGAATTGAATTGCGTTTATTTTTCTAAGCATCTTTTTAACGATTTTGAAAAGCGGGACATGTGAATAAGATATGATTGATATCATCCTCTGGTCGGTGGTCCGTTCGTGAGACTGGTTTTCACCCTATCCACAATTTAAATAGCCAGTTCCAGGGAGTACAATCATTCCCTAAGGGCAAGTACATACCTATACACACGCACGCATTCTCGCTTTTATTTATTCGTGCATTATTTTTCCATTCCGGATTAAGAATTGAAAAACTGGACAAAACTACGGTTACGCTATCATGCAAATATATACACTTCTTTCTGGGAAAAACGCTCCTTGCACATCGGAGGAGATTGCTTTCAATTTCCATTCCAACGTTCTTTACCACCATCAAACCCACAATCAACTTTCTACTAATCTCGAGGAAAACCAACCTAATTATCCAGTTGCTCTTAAATCTATATATTTTTACATCCATTGAAGCATTTCTAATAATTACTTGTTATTAAGCAAACATGAGCAACCTCAATAAAATCTATTTATGAAATCGTTAAATTAATACTCATTTAAATGTAATTATTTTTTGTTAAGAAATTTAATAAAAGTTGCGTTTCAAACTTATAAAGTCAAATAAACAATTTGATCAAGGTGACAAATGCGCGCTAACAGTTACATAAATACCAAGAAATGTATTATTACTTAGCATCTTTATATACCTGATCTCCAACGTCCTTCATTTCTACGTATATCTTATTTCATTTATAGTACGTTAGGAATTTAAATATCAATTAAAACTATCAATGAGTTTATTTGATAGACAAAATATAATATAGCAAACAATTCAAAGCACTTTATACAAGTTTCTCAACTGAATGGGTAACGTTACACCCATTTATAAATAGTCTTGTACATCCCACATTTGTGTTCACAAAATACTCGTCACTTTCAACACATGTACTTCCATATTTATTTATTTTTTGTAGTCAAATCTATAATTACAACGAAACGTTTCTTTGTACTAACAATACTTAAACCAAATTATTTTGTAAGTAAAAATAACATTCAAAATTAATATCGTGTTTATATTAATATTTTTTTCTTGTTAATCTAATCAAATGATTATTACATAAAATGATCATATCTTAATCCGTGTGTAAATAATTAAATTAAAAATGATATAATAAAATGTGTAAAATTGATATGTTTTTTTTATTAAGAGTATGACTAATATTTAAATAGACTTAAGTTGCTTAAGTCATGAATCATCCCGTAAGCTTTGAAACAAGTAGGCTATATGAGTAATAGGTTGTCAATTGGGTAGTCTGTACTTTGAAATGAAGGTATTTAAACTAATTATGCAAAGTTTTTAGTAAACTAAGTTGTAGTTATATAATATTTATAGTTTATTATGTTTGAAAAATAAGTAAATTTTATTAAATAATTGTTGTTTTATTGAAATTTTGAATGTTGAAGTGTATGGTTGGTTGTGTGAACAACAAAAATTTCTTAATGATGAAGTCATGTTCAACACTTGTTGACTCTCCCACACAGGTGGTAATCCTTATTTTGGGCGGAGGTGGATAGGTCACTCCCGCATTGTCCAGTGTTTATTGTTTGATGGGGTTTTAACGTGGCATAGATAAGTAGGGTTTCGAAACCCTTTCATTCTTGTTTGCAACAGTTACAAGAACAAGTGAAGAAAATGTTGTGGAAAGTGTTTATAGCCAGTGTTTGCATTCTTGTGATGGGCGTTTTCGCTCAATTCGAGTGGCAAGTTAGGGATGCTTTCGATGAAATCCGACATAAAATGGAGAAAGTAAACATGGATAATTGCCCTTTGCAACATCTTAGTGATCTGTACATGCCAGAGGATACTGTTTCTCATATACCAGACATTAAAGATGTCAATATAAATCCAGTATTTCCAAACAGAACAGCTCTGCTTCATTTGCATAACATGGCTTTGAGCAGATCTTTCTTTTGGAGTTACATCCTGCAAAGCAGATTCATCCGGCCTGCTATTAATGATACATATGATCCAGGCATGATGTACTACATTCTCTCTACTGTGGCTGATGTCTCTGCCAACCCATATATCAATGCTTCAGCCATTTACTTTGCTCCAAACATGTCTTACTCATCATCTTATTTGGGTTTCTTCAATAAAACTTTCCCAAGATTTGCACCTAGAACCTTCAGGGCTGATGACTTCAATGACCCAATTCATTTAGAGAGAATTTCTACTTTGAATACATTTACTGTGCAAGATTTGGGAGCTGTGAAGCCTAATACAAGCAATGACTACACATCAGATTACTACAGGATAAATGATTGGTATAAGCAGTGGCTTCCAGATAATGTTGTGGGCAGACATGACACAAAGACAACCTATCAAGTGGAAATCCGATATGCAAATAACACAAATGAAACATTTACTTTCCATGGACCACCTGGTGCTGATGAAAACCCTGGGCCAGTGAAATTCACCAAACCTTATTTTGATTGTGGAAGATCAAATAGATGGCTTGTCGCTGCTGTAGTTCCCATAGCTGATATTTATCCTAGGCATACAGGTTTCAGGCATATTGAGTATCCCAGATATACAGCAGTATCTGTAGTTGAAATGGATTTTGAAAGAATAGATATAAATCAATGTCCTCCAGGTTTAGGTAACAGTGGACCCAATAGATTTGCAAATACTGCAAGATGTAAATCAGAGACTACAGAGGTTTGTGTGATTAACCTAAATGATTTTATTGTATAACAATTGTTATTTTGTTGCAGTGTGAACCTATACATGGTTGGGGCTTCAGAAGAGGTGGGTATCAATGTCGATGTAAACCAGGTTGGAGATTACCTTACTATGTTTGGAAACCTTTCCTGGGAGAGATTGTTGAAAGAGCCACAGAAGAGCAATATTTCAATGGGTTTGACTGCAAAAAGATTGGATGTAAGTAGTCCAAAATCGCATTAATAAAATTTATATTATATAACAAATTTCTAAAATTAGGGGTCCAAAAGATGCCAGTGGAATGGAACAAAGCTCAGCCTTTAGTCAGAGAACATTATTTGAACAAGTACTCAGAGTATATGAATTACACCTCTGGTCCTGAAGCCTTGAATTCCAAGAGGATTAATATACACAAATCATTAGATTTCATCTTGGGTGTTAATAAAGATAACTGCAGAAAATACAAGCCACAGCATCTTAAGCTTCATGGTGATATCAATTATGGAGCTGAAGAGTATTTTGAAAATGAAGCTAAAATGGCAGTCCGTTTAGCTAATTTCATCAGCGCATTTTTACAGGTAAGAAGTAAAATTGCAATATTGCAGGAACAATTAATTGATGGATTATTCTTTAGATATCAGATCCTAAGGAAGTATACTCAGGTAAACGGCAGGCCGACAAAGCTTTAACTGAAGATCAGATGATGGGAGAAACCTTGGCTTTGGTCTTAGGAAACAGTCGTATCTGGTCGGCCGGTACTTACTGGGAACGCAACAAGTTCACCAATCGCACCCACTTTGCTCCTTACGCTTACAAAACCCAATTGAATACTCGCAAATTTAAACTGGAAGATCTGGCAAGGCTTAACAAAACCGAAGATATTTACACCAACAAGGATTGGTACCGCTTCTTGAAGCAACGCTGGTCAACGAACTTCGACAGCCTCGAGAAATTCTACACGAAGATCAAGATCAGGTTCAACGAAACTGGTGAAAACACCAGGAAATTCGAACATTACCCAAATTTCTACCACGCTGCGAAATTGGATCAAGGACATTGGACTTCTCCGTACTACGATTGTTACGGCAAAGTACCCATGTGGAAGATCAAATACGCCGTTCCTTTCTTCGGTTGGGACAGTTTGAAAGTCAAATTGGAATTCAAGTAAGTTCACTTTAAACCAGAATTTTCATCTAAAAATGAAACTTATTTATTATTATTTTTAGGGGTGTGGTGGCTGTAACTGTAGATTTACTGAAATTGGATATCAACCAATGTCCGGATCAATATTACGTACCCAACGCTTTCAAAGGAACCCACAAATGCGACGAGAAATCTTCATACGTAAGTTATAACAAGTAAAACAGAATAAGCAATAGGTCTTTCAACGGTTTTGTTATTTTTTCAGTGCGTTCCGATCTTGGGAAGAGGATTTGAGTCGGGAGGTTACAAATGCGAATGCAAACAAGGCTTCGAATACCCCTTCGAAGATCTGATCACTTACTACGATGGCCAACTTGTCGAGGCCGAATTCAGCAATATGGTTGACAACAACTTGACCCGCTTCAACATGTTCAAGTGCCGATTGGCAGGAGCCGCAGGAATCCAGGCAAGTATCATCACGCTGATCCTTGCGCTGGCCGCAGCATTCGCATTCAACAGGTGATAGAATGGGCACGATAATCAAACTTCTTAAGTGATAAACGTCGTACAATTATTTTTTTTTATATAACGAATCTGTTTTATATTCGAATCATGTATATGTTAATATTAAGTTCCGTCCAAAACGCGTTAATAAGATTTTATTTTTCGTTATTTTAAGACTTAAATTACGCACCAATTATGTTAAATGTGTGAAACACATTACGATTTAAAGTACTGATTTATTTTATTGCAATTTAAAATCCGTAGAAAAAAAATATAAAGCTTTTTACAAATTTACATTTAAATTTCGTGTACTCAACAAACTATGCAATATTTGCCACCTTAACTGCAATAGCTTGCGCTTCCCGTAAAATTAATACTTGTTACTTGGCAAGTATCGCATAGCGAGTATCGTCTTAAAATACTCTATAATAGTTGTTGTATAATTAGAATAGATATTAACACCTATCAAAAAAAAAATTACACCTGAGTGTACATATTTTTAAATCGATTTTTTTAGATACCAAAAGTATGTTTTAATGTTAGTTTATAAGATGAAATTGTATTTTTTTCACGATTTATAAAGTGCCTTTTCGAATATGGCGCAGCGCGCTTCTGTATTAAGTGTTTTCGTTACGTAAATGTGAATGGTATTGTCTTAATTATTAATTTTCCGTCCATGTTGTTACAATTATAATTTTATATAAAATATATATGTTTTCCATTTTCAATTGACTTTTGGTACGTCAATGCGCGCATTGTATGATGATGATGATGTTTTTTTTTGTAATAGAATTATTTGGAAAATGTACTCACAATATACGACCATATTATTCTCGCTCGTTCGCAATGATTTTCCTTCTTTCCGCCTCTCCAATCCAGTCAATTTTACTTGTCTCCCCAAGTTCTAGCGGTTTCAAATTTCTCCAAAGATCACCAATCACTTCAACAATTTTAAATGACTTTATTATTTTACACGTCGGCCTTTTGTTTGTTGCCACGAGCTGCTGCGATCGATTTAGTTTCTAATAGTTTTTTCAGCACTCCGGAGTTTATCCTCTGGTCACTCGTATTGGCTCAGACGGTGCATCAAGTATAGAAGACCGATGATCAGGAGGATTGTCAAAGTCAAGAATACTATTATGTATGAAACGATGAAGATTTTGAAGTTTCGCATTTACCAAAATACTAACGTGACATTTACCGTTACTTCAATAAACAAACGTCTATTTCATTTCTCTTATAATCAATTTTTTCATAGAAATTAACAAATTCTACATTTTTTTCATAGAAATTAACATTTTTCTTTCAGCTATTATGAAATCAATAATTGGGACCAATGTTTCCTTTGTCTCCACTATAAATAATTGGATTATATAATAATATAGAAGCTATTAGATATTTTGAAGAAGTTTCAAAATTTTGCAGATTTTAAAAAATTCTAAGAGAAAATGTTATTACATTAAGAATAAAACCTCCATATCTTTAATTTTAAAATTCAATAATTCGTTTTTACAAAATTTCAATCAAAAATTTCGTCTTTAAATGATAATGATTTAGTTATGAGATTAGATTATATTATTTTTAAGGCCATAAATTAAATCGATTCGGCAATCCACGGCTCTAGAGCCACTTGAAACTCTTTGAACGAGTAGTTGCGGCTCTATTAGTTATTAAAAAATCATTCTTTCTCTCGAAGGTTCACGTTAATCATCATTAAGTGCGGCTCTTTAAATATTTACTTAAAACATATCATAAAAAATGGCTCTTTACTCCAAAAAGCTTGCTATTAAAAATTTTGAAGAAAAATTAAGCAAATTGGATATCTTAAATTAAAAAATTCTATTAAAAATAAAACCTTCATACATTTAATTTTAAAATTCAATAATTTGTTTTTACTAAATTTTAATCAAAAATTTCGGCTTTAAATGATAATTATTTAGTTATGAGATTAGTTAATATCATTTTTAAGATCATAAGTCAATTTGGTACGGCAATCCGCGGCTCTTGAAGCTTTTGGCATCATTCTTGGCTCTTCGCTCAAAAAAAGTTGCCGACCCCTGGGTTAGACGCCCCCTTTTATAGAAGCTATTAGAAATTTTGAAGAAAAATTAAGCAAATTGCATTTCTTAAATTAAAAATTTCTATTAGAAAATTTCATTCATCAAATTTCCACGACTCTTAAAGCTTTTAGTTATTAAAAAATCATTCTGGGTGCGACTCCGTATATATTTTAATAAATATCATAAAACTGGCTCTTTGCTCCAAAAAGGTTGCCGACCCCTTTGGTAAGAAAAATTAAAGAAATGGGATCTAAATTTTGGATATCTTAAATTTTAAAAAAATCTATTAGAAAATTTCATTTAAAAATAAAACATCCATACATTTAACATTACAATTTAATTTGTTTTTACAAAATTTCAATAAAAAATTGCGTCTTGAAATGATAATGATTTAGTTATGAGATTAGATTGTATCATTGAAGGTCATAAGTAAATACGATTCGGCAATTCGCGGCTCCTGAATCTCTTTAAAAGAGTAGTTGCGGCTCTTTTTGTTATTAAGTCATTCTTTCTCTCGAATTACTGATCACTGCGTGCGGCTCCGCAAATATTTATTTAACAACTCTTAACTCCAAAAAGGTTGCCGACCCCTGACTTAGACTAAACAATTCTAATTTATCGATAAATTTAATTGACACGTGCGCAAAGTGGTCGAAAACCCCGACTTAAATACAACTAAAATCTTACATAATATTTAATAACATAAACGCCTGGGATTAAAATTTTATAGAAAAAAAATGTGAAATGCAGTTATGTAAATTGCGAATACTGGTTTCTAAATGACAGAATCACGCGTTGCGCATAACTGTTTTAATTTACATATAATACGGAATTATAAAAACAGAGCGTTATCAAATAATACGCAACTCATTTTTGTTTATTATAATGTATTTAGTGTGTAATCTGAGATCATCATAAATTACACAACATGCTGTACAATTGATAATCATTCAGCGCGCACAAATTTTTAGTGATTTTCCAGTGAAATTCGAAAGAAAAAATGGCTTTACTTAAACAGGCAATCGATGGATTGAAAAACAAGGAATTCCGCAGTTATTTAGCAAGGTAAGAAATGTAACCTTTTCTATTCATTGCTTTAAATTTTTGATATTTTAGTACCCATTTTTGGGGACCCGTTGCGAATTGGGGAATTCCGATCGCTGCATTCGCCGATATCCAGAAAGATCCAAAATACATAAGCGGTACCATGACTTTCGGTAAGGTAACGCTTGGAATCATTTCAAAATTTTGATGGTCGTCTTTCAGCCCTTTGCTGTTATTCAGCAATTTTCATGAGGTTCGCGCTGAAAGTTGTACCCAAGAACAGACTGCTCTTTTCCTGCCATGTAGCAAATGAAGCTGCACAGCTCATACAACTTGGGAGGTTCATAAATCACAATTATTTATCCAAAGATAAACAAGTTGCCTTAACGTGAAAATTTAACTTATTTTCAGTGTTTTCGTAAAAAAATATATATATTATAAATCGATTATCACTTATTTTTTTTTGCATTACCAATACACGTTTCCATCTGATAAACGACATTTTAACATTTTATTCCAGGATGAAAACGCAGTCATTGTCATTTCCATGGAGGTTTCGAATGTCTTCTGCTCTGATATTTACTGTCGCTTTCGTATTTATTACCTCTATCCTCGCCGGAACTTTCTCCATTACTTTGCTTATTGAGGAGCTAAAACATCTTAAATTTAAAAACACTTCTTAACTCATAATTTATAAACGAACCATTTGCACGTAATTTTGTAAATCATTTCCTATTTGCTTCTTGCTCCTGAACAATTTGCTAGACACAGGAGTATCCTGATATTCGTTCACGTTGACACACCGCAACTCTTGAATATTATCCTCTTTTTCTGAAAGGACCTCATCCAAATTGCTATGAGATCTGCTCTGCAACAGATGCAGTTGATCCACCGCATTTTCCTGCGTCGGCGTTTTGGAATTGTTGATGATCTTCAACGCTTCGCGCCATTGGGCTTCCATCACTTGATGCAGCTGTTTCGCAATATTAGCTTTCCTTTCATCCTGCTGCCTCACCTTCAAATTCATTTGTTCAATTTGCTGCTGGCATTGATCAACTTTCACGTGATATAAATTGATTTCCTCTTGATGCTTCTCCTTCAACAAATTCACCTCCAAAGTATGCCTAAAACGAAATATCATAAAATACCGAACATCAAAAAAAAAATTACATCATACTTCTCAGATAATTGCTGAATATGCAACGCAGCGGTTTGAGCTATGGACAACTCGCGCTTTTTAAGTTCATCCTCTAAAGAATTCTCGGCTTTATCCAATTGACTTTGAAATTCTTTCAGCTTATCGCGAACTACAATTTCCACCTGCTCCTGATAGAAATTCCGCAGCTCCAACTTACATTTCTCATTGGATTCCTTCAATTTACTTAATTCGTTTTCATGCTTCATCTTTAACATTTTCAAATTCTCATTATCACTAGCAAAATTCCTCTTTTGATTTTCCAAATCTTTGATTTGCATCTCTTTATCATTCAATAGTAACTCCAACTGCGTGTATTGGGTCTTCATATTAGTGAACTCAATTTGGCACAATTCTATAGCTTTCTTACTGTGCGCCACTTCTTGCCTTGAGCCTGTCAGCACTTTATTAGCCTTTAACAAAAAAAATAAAATATCAATACTATTTCAATTTTATAAAATCTAATATTCATACCTCATTTAATTCTAGTTCTTTTCTTGTAATTATTTCACCTAATAACTTATTTTTAGTACATTCTTCTTCATGTTTGCTTTGCAATTCTTTAATTGTTGCTTTCTGCTGTTCCACTTGACCAACCAATTCTTTATTCTTCTGCAGTAAATCGCCAAATTTTTCTTGATTTCCATGCGCCAAATGCAGCGCTTTTGAAGCCTCCTTCTCGTAGTGGTTTATTTTCTAAATAAAAAAATACATATTAATCATTAAGAGAAATTTATTAATTATTTATTTTTTAAATTTACTTTACCACACTCTTCAAGATCTTCAATGCTCTTCAGCTGAAGCTCTTTCAGATCACTTTCTAGTGAATTTTTCTCTCTATTTAAACTCTCCATCCTTTCAGCAATATGCTCCCAAGCTTCATGGAACTTGATGATGGCTTTATCTTTGGCTTGGTCTACTTGAATTGCTACAGCTAATCGCTCTTGTAACTCCAAAGCCCTCGATTGTAACTCTTGGATAATTTGTTCACAGTGCTGCCTTTTGATCTTCTCTTCCTCCAATTTCTCTTGGAACATCTGATACTTATTTTCAGGACTTTCTCCCCAAAGCTCCTTTAAACTAAGCAACTTCTGCTGCTCTTTAGGAATCTTGTAGTTCTGATTCCACTTAGCTGTTATTTGCGTGTTATCACTGCTAGTGCATTCAGATCCCAAAGTATCACTAGGTAATTTGCTTACAGTTAATCTTTTAAAGTTCTGCTCAATTTTTGGGTCAATTGATTTCAAAACTTTGCACTCAAATTCCTCATCATCATTTTGAGAGCTGTAAGCACTTGAAGTTGTTCTTCTATTAGAATCATTGTACTTATTTGCTTTCGTTCTACAATAATACTCATCCTCCTTTTCTCTGAGTCTGCACTCATTCTCACTCTTCTGAGCTTGTATATGCCTCAGCATCTGATCCACTTCATTTAAATTCAAACTCTGATCATTTTCAAATCTTATTTTAGATTTTGGGGATTTTTTCATATCTCCAGGCATTTTCCTTGGGGATGAAGTTGATAACTCGGGTAAACCATACTTGGTTCTTGGCTTTTGTGGTGTACTGTATGCACTGTTGATAATACTGCTCTGCCTTAGCAGATCATCTGTGCTGTTGTACCTGCGGGCACTATCTAATTCATTGCACTCCATTGTACCCACTCTGTCTTCAAGTCTATAGATTTTTGTTATTAGGTCATCAACCACTGTGTAGTATGGAACTGGGGCATAAACCTCATCAAACTGGTCACTTACATACAAATCAGGTGGAAGTAGGAGTAAGTCGTCGGTGTCTGTATCACTCATCACTGGTATAAATCAAGGTATAGCTTTTGGTCCATTTGTAATTAGAAAAAGGTAATCAACTCGAATCGATTTAATAAATGTAAACAACACTTGTTTGACAACAAAGGTATGACATTACAAACATGTCCATAACCTACAAACTACTGAAAAACTGACCACCAAAAATGTTACTTTGCTCACAAAACCGAGATACAAGGTAGTAAAAAATATTTATTTTAGAACTTCGAAGTTCCATCGTTATGAAATAATGTAAAAATGTAATATTTCAAACTAAATTTGCTTGTAGATACAATTCTAACCATCAGGTGGTGCTGTACTTCAGAACCTAGGTGTAAGCAGGTTACAGGGTGTTTCTATGGTAAAAAATGGAAAATAGAAAGGAACATTTTAGGCATATTTTACTTTTTTATTACCGGAAAGGTAAGAATGCTGTTCAAAGCAGAAGAAAGATATGTGAAAACCTTAAATTTATCGATTTCGACCATTTGAAAAGACTGGGTATCGATTCAAAGCTCAATAATTGTCTGAAAAATACTGCTGAGCTGTAAACAGAGGAAGAAATAATTCAGAAGAAGAAGCATGTGGTTTGGATGTAGAATCTACAGGTTGATAGTTTTGAAGATGATTAAAGATAGATTATTATTATTTCGTAATTTTATTTCAGTTTCAAAACTAAAAAGAGAAAGGTAAGAAGTAAAAAAGTTGGAAAGAATGGATATGGATTTAGATGAAAAAAATGGAGAAACCTGTTTCAAAGATAGGCAGAAGCAAACTAAAAAGAGGTAAGAAAAAAATGAATTAGGTGAAGCATACCTGAAAAATGAAGGTGATAAATCTTAATTATCACATTATATTGAAGATATACCAAATAAATGTAAATTGTTTATAATTTAAATGTTTACTTTATGAAAATCTGTATAGTTGAATTTTAAGATAATTAAGAAAAACTAATATTTAACATTTATTAATTATAATTTCTTTTTCACTATTAAAACATTGATTTCATTAATAAAATTACAAGAATTATGGGTTGCCTAAGATTGATATATATATAAGATTTTAAATGATTTGGGAAAGGTGAAAAGAAATAAAAATATTGTAACCCAATTAATTTTATTGACTTCCATCTGGTATTCATTTAGAATTAATTTCTGAACAATCAACTACAAATATGTTAGTGACATCTAAATTGGACATTTACTATAAGAATCTTAAAAAAAGAAGAAATTACAACATTAACCAGTTAGAAAATAACCCTTTTTTTTCTATTACATCGAGTGCTTAATGAGGAAATTATCAATAGGATGCATCCGCGATATTTCCCTTCATTAATAGTTTAGAAGATTATTATTAGCAAAGTTCGAAGAAAAAAAAAATAAAGACGAAGGTTTTACAAAAAGCCCGTACAATAAAAATTACTTTATTGCTGTTTGCAGAAAGCGTCCAGAAATTAAATTGCTCCTAAATACCCCAGGTACAAAAAGTTTTCATCTTTAAAAAGGAAAAACAAAAAAAATGAAACAAGAGAACGATGAAATGGTTAACTGAATGAAATTATCATTTTCGTGCTGCTGAATTTTCGCATTAAATTTGCCATATTCTGTGTTAAAGGCAATGCGCTGAATTATCCAAGTATAAGTTTATGGTAAAAATAGTTGTTTTTTTTAAATAATAACAAATCATCATAAAAAGAGGACGAATAAAAGCGATTTGAGAATTAAAGAAATAATACGTTGATAATGAATGTAGAATTCACAGCTTGGATGTGTAGAGAGGGTCTACTAATCTTTGGGGTGGACTTTCCGTGTGGAAGAGCAAATCTTTCGACGAAAAGAATCGATGATTGAGATTAAAACGAAATTAGTTGTAAGCAAAGACCCGTGCAGACAAAACTCTTATTATTATATTATTTATGTTATATAATATTTTTTTTTTCAACATCTCGTCACATAAGTTCGCCATCGCTGCTTGGGGTGGTATTATTTCTCTCTCCGATACGACGTGTCATTAGACCTGTGTTTTTATGTGCTGCGAGTACTGACAATTTGACAATCGGCCACTTGCTAAATTTTATTCTGTTAGATCGCTCCCGCGATGTACATGTATGTTTTTGGTTCGCCATTCGTTCAATTTCAATAAGGTTGCGAGAATTGGGCTCCAGGCTGATAGAACGCCGACCGGTCACCTTGGTAGGTCGAATCCTGGGATAGCAGACCATCCATCTGCGATTGGTACTCGACCATGTACGGATCTTGGCTCAATTCCGCCTGGGATAGTCCAGCCTGCGAGAGGCTGAATCCAGGTTGCGAGAGTCCTGGTTGAGACATACCCTGAGTCAGCTGAAGGCTCTGGCTGAAAGGCTGTGTTTGTTCCTGAGAGAGTGCCTTGTTCTTCTGCCTAGTATTTGGTTGTTTGCGAGCTCTGTGCGACTGGGTTTGAGTTTGGGTTTGCCTGGCTTGCATAGCTTGTTGATGTTGGTTGTAGAACCTAGGCGGAACGTGAGCCATATTCATGAACATCCCCACTGGGACGGGTAAATTATTCATTGCAGCTTGTGCCCTCTCCGGCGAAATATACGAAATCGGATCGTGCGTCCTGCTGAACATGTCCAAAGGTATAGAACCTCTTGGATAGTTGTATTGTCCTCCATTAATTGCTACGTTGGTACGATCGTAAACAGATCCCGGTACCAATGCCTCGCGGGCATCGAACATGGAGGTAGTCATAAAGTGGGATCCTGGATTTTCTAAATTAATTAATTTCTTTGGTTTAGCGAATTGAATCATCGATTCTTTCAGGTTGGTCAGCGGACCTTCGACTAACACCTTTTGTTCTTTGTAGAAAGTCAACAAGTGATTCCACAGTGGTTGTTTGGAAAGCACTTTCGGATTTCCAACAATTATAATGCCGTACTTGGCTCTTGTCAAAGCAACGTTAAGTCGCCTGGGATCATTCAAAAATCCAATGCCCTGATGTTCGTTTGAACGCACGCAAGACATAATTATAATATCTTTTTCTCTGCCTTGGAAAGCGTCCACACTAGCTATCTCAATTTCTTGGTACAATTTACTATGCAAAGATCCTTGATATTGCATATGTTGCACGAGATAAGCCCTTTGTCCTTCGTATGGAGTGATCACTCCAATTTGTTCTGGCTTTACTCCACCTCTTAAGAATCGGGTAGCGAGTTTCTCAACGTTAGCGGCTTCTGTTCTATTCAAATAACTGGTTCCAGATCCAGCGATTTCTTCTTGACCTTGGGTAACATGGAAGAACATTGGTCTATCCGGCATCGGCCAAGGGAACTCAACCTTGGTCAGTCTCCTCTCGTCAGCACAAACTCCGTTTTGCAAGCTTCCTTCGTAGAAGAAATTGGACGGGAATCGTGACAGCTCGGGGTGCATACGATATTGCACTTCCAACCTAAAAGGTCTTATTCCCAAGACCACCAATCGTTCGAACAAACTCTGGGAAAGTCCAGCGCGTGCTGCCTTCTTACACATTACAACTGGACCCAGTTGACAATGATCACCAACCAGAATTAACTGGTTAACACCTAAAACTACTGGTACCATACATTCCGGTTCAGTGGCTTGCATACTCTCGTCAATTAAAATGGAGTGGAACTTCAGACGAGTTAGGCGCGGATCTCCGGCGCCTACGCAAGTGCAGCAGATAACATCAGCAGCTTCCAAAAGTTCCTTTTCCGAGGACTTCTTCAGCACTCTGTAACGCTTCTCATCCACGGAGCTCAACTCACCAGTCTCGTCCTTCAATTGCTGCAGCTTCTGCAATTCAGTGTTGATTTCCATTTTGCGGATTTGATTATGCAATGCCAAGAAACTAACTGGAGAATCAATGGCTTCGCGCGATTTAGCGCACAAACGAACTACCTAAAATAGAAATGAATTTATAAAGATCAGATTATTACTTTCAGTTAATTTTACCTTAAGATTCGTTCTATGAATTTTCTCGGTTAGTTGATCGACAGCAGTATTACTTGGTGCACAGACCAATACTGGACCACCGTTCTGCTTTACTAATTGATAGACGATAGTAGCAGAAGTTACAGTTTTTCCGGTACCAGGTGGACCTTGAATCAAAGACAGAGGTCTTTGCAAGGCGTGCTTGACTGCATAGACTTGAGACCTATTCAAATCTGGTAGATTCGGAGCGGAGAAGTGTTTCGGCAATTTGCAGCGCATCAGTACTTCTTCGACTTCATGACCCAGAAGCCTGTGGTAGATGTACGCAGAAACAGAAGATTCATCAACAGCGAATTTACGCAGGGCAAGTTGCATTCTATCGAAACTAGTACTTTTCCAAATGAAATCAACTACGAAATTGCTGCTGCATTGGGTAGGAGCACCAGCGCTATTCTTCAGCTCAATGCCGATATCTTCACCATAGTTGTCAGGAACTTTAATGACGTGTCCAACACCAGCCCACGGCTTATGCATCTCTCCAACATAACGCAGACGCAATTCATCGCCGTGCATCAATTTCATATCTCCATCGGTTTTTGCCAACGTGAAATAAGCAATAGTTTTTTTATTCAAACCAACATCCCAACGCACATCGATGTTCTCCTGTGTTTGAGATTCCTTCAAACGCTTGTCATAATCCGCTTCAAGCTTAACCAAAGGCCCAAAAATATTTTGATATTGGTACCCATCCTCGTACCGCAGCAGGACTTGTTGCGGTTCCTCGTCCACGCCAGGTTTTTCCAAATCCTGGAACGTCGCGTCTACGTTATCCTTCCATAACTCTTCCAATTTGTTTATCTGCTGCGCGGTAATTTGGCGCGCGCGAAGCTGCTCCTGCTCAGAAGGGATTTTAACCAACCAAGTCAGGAAACAACGATCCGCAATCAAAGGCTTCCACTGCTCCTGCTCCCAATTCATATCCTGCAAAACAACAATTAACATAACATTTTGCGCCAATTAATTGATAATTCAGTATACTTTTAATGAATTCTGGGCAGCACATGGTTGCCTGCATAAAAGAACGACAACGGAATCGGCCTTAGCTGGGATAAACCCTAGGACAAATACATTCCTAACACCGCAGCTGTAACATTCCAAAACCGTTTCACCAAGAGGGCCGTCCTTGTGTAAAGTAACCTCTTTATGCTTAGCACGCACCTAAAATCAAAATCAATTACGATCCAAAAACATACTGTAACCATTTCTACTTACCAAATGGTTTATTATGTGGCTGCCAGAGGTGTTTCCGCGACCATTGCAAAACCATTTCTTGCACAAATTGCACATAACCACACAATTCGGCTCATGTATTCCACAGTATTTGCATGCATAGTCTGGTAACTTGCTGTTATAGAATTCCTCATCTTCCTCTTCAAATTGCAGCTCCCCCACAGCTGCAGTAACTGATCCCAGCTTTGCTCCAATACTTGCAGATGTTTTACAAGAAATACCATTGACCTAAAACATCACAATCACTTGATGTTAACTCATTTTTTACTTGACAGTTACATACACCTATCAAATAGATTCATTTATTTATTTTTATATTAATAAGTATTCAGTTACTTGGTTACATTTCATATATTACTTGTTTAAACATAGCGAACTATTCTTCAAAACATTACACAAATATATCAACAATCTACTATTTATATAGAAATTAACCAAGAAGTTAGTGTCAATATTAAGAATATAAATTCATTAAATTTTTGTATAAGGACCCAAAATATAATCTAAATACCAAAATTAATCAATACTAAGATGTTAGATCAACTATCAACAAGTGTCCCTTTCAGATACATATTTGTGTTCAAATGTAAATATGTTTACTTAAACGTTTACAAGAATATTTATAAATTGAAATTCCTTGAATATGAAAATTATCCATCAACAATTGCATCTTTCAGCTAAATCTGGAAAGTTTATTTTTGTATTTGGAATTCAATGAAAACTGCAGATTGCTTTTGAAGTATCCAAATTTAGATGATTTAATTCTACTGTAAATAAATGATATTTTCAGCTCTATCCATGAAGTTTAGTATATTTGTAGTTGTAATTCAACTGCTTGTGAAGTGTTCATATCATATTTTAGAAAAATACTAAATACTATGCATGTGAAAAATACTATCATGAAGTTGATTTAAATCATTGATATTTGCAGTTCTATCCATACAGTTTAGTATATTTACAGTTGTAATTCAAATGCATAATTATATTTTAGAAAAATACTATTGTGAAGATGATTGAAATCTCCTATCAATAAGTGATATTTTCAGTTCTATCCATGAAGTTTAGTATATTTGTAGTAATGTGTCCATATCATAATTATATTTTAGAAAAATATTATTGTGAAGATGATTTAAATCATTAATATTTTCAGTTCTGTCCATGATGTTTAGTAAATTTGTAGTTGTAATTATAATACTTGTGAAGAGTTCATAACATAATATTTTTGAAAAATACTAAATACTATGCTTGTTAAAAATACTATTGTGAAGATGATTTAAATCATTGATATTTTCAGTTCTATCCATGAAGTTTAGTAAATTTGTAATAATAATTCAACTGCTTGTAAAGTGTCCATATCACAATCATATTTTAGAAAAATACTACTGTGAAGATGATTGAAATTTACTATCAATGAGTGATATTTTCAGTTCTATACATGAGTTTAGTATATTTGTAGATGTAATTCAAATGCTTGTGAAGTGTCCATATAATATTTTAGAAAAATACTATTATGAAGATGATTTAAATCATTGATATTTTCAGTTTTAACCATGAAGTTTAGTAAATTTATAGTTGTAATTCAAATGCTTGTGAAGTGTCTATCTATATCATAATCATATTTTAGAAAAATACAATTGTGAAAATGATTTATATCTACTATCAATCAGTGATATATTCAGTTCTATCCATGAAGTTTAGTATAAGATGAAGATGATTTAGATCTATAAATAAGTGATATTTTCAGCTCTATACATGAAGTCTAGTACATTTGCAGTTGGAATAGATGTTTGAACCTGTAAGAATTGCTTTCGAAGTATGTGTCTAAATAACTTAACTATCCAGATTATTTTATATGATACTAATGATATATTGTTATAACAATACTGGTATTAAATTTCGAATTATGTATATACAGTGAAATAAACAGAAGATAAAGGTTTGTGGGGATCAACAAGTGTTGTATTTCATGTATAAACACAAACTTTCATTGTTAAAGTATGTATTCGAAGCTGAAATTTGAAGAATCATATATGGGCTATATATACATATTGCTTCCACACATGCATGCACATATATATATGTAGTAGCACACACACACACACTCACACATTCATCAAGTACCTGCAATCCTGATGACTGGGGCCCAACATGATCAATCTGTGATGCTTGTGTCTGTGAAGGGATGGTGAAGTCAGTGAATTCGCAGTCCGATCCCTGTGTGTCAGCGCCTATCAAGTCAGCCTCCTCAGTGTCTAGAAACGTGAGTGTCTGAGAGCTCGGGCCATATGCGTCCACGCTCATTTTGATGTCGAATGATTCGCTTCAACAGTCCACCGTCCTCGTTCAATCCAAATGGACAATCCTAATTGCACGTGTCCAACGAGTTCAAATCCTTGGAGTCTATGAAAAAACGCACTTCGAACACACCATTCGTACACCTGTGGCAAACGCCATATTCCTTTGATTAATCATCATTTGTTTTTTCGTCACTCGATTCTTATTCCTTACCCGCCAAATTTGAACTTCCCGACCATCGACCTGCAACCACCTCCGAATCTTTACGAATTCCTTCGCAGAGTCACCAACCGGACGTCGCACTGTTTATCACCCAAATGATAATTGCGTAAATACCGAAAAAAGGATCAAATCTATCGCGAAATAGTGTTAGCCATTATCAGTCACGTGACAGTTACCATTACCAATACCAAATAATTAAACTCCCTGCAACCTCTTCAACTGTTTGATAACTTACATAAAATACCATTAAAAATCAACAAAACTATTATTATACAACTCATTTTTTAATTCTGCTTCATTTTAACAAATATTTTAACCACATATTTCTTAATTACACAATAATCACTACCAACATTTATTATTAAATATATTTAATATTTATACACGACCTTAATTTCTGCTTACTTTTAATATTTGTTTTAAATAATCAATAATTCAATAATAATCTAATTTCAAAATATTCATTACCAACATTTTATGACTTAAATCACTTTAATTTAACTTAAGTCATAATTACATTACCAATAAACAAAATTAATCAACTTACTTAGGAATATTTGTTACCAACATTTATTACCAAAATTATTTAAACATATTTCATTTATTGTTAATTTAGCTTATAAATAAGCAAAAATAATTTTAATTAAAATTTTATACAAAAAATTAAATTAATTCCAAAATTATCTTTACCTAATATTTTAAATTTTATTTAATGGTTACTAAAATTGAAATATATACTACTACAAAAGTAACAATAATTTTATTCAAAATTTTATTCCAAAAATTAATTATTTTTAATTTTTTGAAGCTTTATAAAATTGAAATAAATATTAAAATGTTTTAATTATTTCTACTACAAAAGCAACAATAATTTTATTTAAATTTTTATTCCAGAAATCTTATTCCAAAAATTAATATTATTTCAAAATAGTCTTTACCTATTTTTTTAAAGCTTTCTAAAATTGAAATAAATATTACAATATTTTAATTATTACTACTACAAAAACAACAATAATATTATTTGAAATTCTGTTGCCGAAATTTTATTCCAAAAATTAATTTATTTTATTTTTTAATTTGATTAAAATCGTACTAAAATTGAATTAAATATTATAATTATTACTAAATAACAAATTGTTAGTAACTTACTAATAGTAACTTCTTCTTCCTCACTTGGTTTGTCTAATAGTAACTAATTGGAAACTATGTTTAAACTGAAGTTAACAGTGAATTAAGGGTTGCCTAAAAATGACTAACAAAACACTTTAAAAAAACATATTTTTGACGTTTTCTGATTGGAAGTAATTCTCATATATTGAAACAATTGAATATAAATAATTTTATCACACTGGATTGGCGGGATCAAACAAAAACAATGGACAGTCTAGATGCAAATATCATGGACAAGTCCATGCGATCGGTGTTCGGTTCGTTCTCTCCCTAAAATATTATAACCTAAAATCAAATATTTTCTTCATTCCAGTTGGAAATATTCCTTACGAAGCCACCGAAGAGAAGCTGAAAGATATCTTCGGAGAAGTTGGACAAGTTCTTTCATTCAAGTAAGAAAAAAGTTTTATGCTATTGATTTCAGTTGTTACCAAGTTGTATTTGTTTCAGGCTTGTTTTTGACCGAGAAACTGGTAAACCTAAAGGATATGGGTTCTGTGAATACAGAGACCAAGAGACAGCTCTCAGTGCTATGAGGAATTTGAATGGTTATGAAATTGGTGGAAGGAATTTGAGAGTTGATAACGCTTGTACTGAGAAATCTAGGATGGAAATGCAGAATTTGATGAATCAACCACCAATTGAGAATCCTTATGGGGAACCTATTCAGGCTGAAAAGGCTCCTGAGGCTATAAGCAAGGCAGTTGCTTCATTACCTCCAGAACAAATGTTTGAGTTAATGAAGCAAATGAAAATGTGTATACAGGCAATATTTCATTACATTTCTTTAATAATATCGATAATAATATTTTATTTTTATAGAATAATCCTTCTGAAGCCAGGAATATGTTGCTGCAAAATCCACAATTGAGTTACGCTTTGCTTCAAGCCCAAGTAGTTATGAGAATAATTGATCCTGGAGTGGCTTGTGTAACTATCCATAATATCTTAAAAATTTTCAATTTAATGTTAAGTTTTGTTTTTAGAACATGTTGCATCCACAAACTCAAGCTCCACCAATGTTAACAGTTCCTGAAAAGAACCTTCCTCCAGTACAAATCAATAATTTTTCATCAACGCCAGTTCCACCCCAAAGACAGGAGTTTGGACACACCACTCCACAACCAAATTTCCAATGTATTTATACTTTTTTATTAATACTATTATGGAATTAATATTTCTCTTACATAATTTATTTTAAACGCAAGAATATGATTTTGTTACGTTTATGTGATTTGTTATATTAATTATATAACTTTTTTTAGCTCAAGATATTGACTTGCGTGCTATGGATCCAAGGAATTCCGATCCTAGGATGAGGCCCATTTCAGCAGATCAAGACATGAGATCTTTACCAAATCCATTACCGCCTCCAGTTGCAGAAAGGTAATTAATTTATAATGGTTGGAAGAGTATTCAATTGATCAAAATACTTAAGTGGTTTCAATTGTCACTGATTCTTTAGTATGTAGTGATTATATGAGTTTCTTAACTGTTGAATTGAGTTAAATTTGCTTATATAAAGTATAGTTTTGAATTGTGTAATTTTGTTTCAGTTTTGCTAGAGATCCAAGAGCTCCTTATCAAGATACAAGGAATCAACCACGCGGTGATCCGCGACAGAAAAATTTGCGTAAGTAAATTGAACTTGTTGTGAATCAACTTGATAATGGGATGATAATTTTGTAGCACCTGCAAATAACCCGTCACCTGTAATGGCTCCGAACAGGCCGGTTCCTGTACCGGTGCCTCAACCAATCCCAAGGGTGAATCCAGGAATGTCACCAAACATAGGACCAAGCGGTGCTTCTGATCAAGAGAAGGCCGCACTAATCATGCAAGTCTTACAGTTATCCGACGAGCAGATCGCGATGCTTCCACCGGAGCAGAGGAACAGCATCCTCGTCCTGAAGGAGCAAATAGCCAAAAGCACGCAACGCTAAGTATTAGCATTTAAGGTTCAATTCAATATTTTTATCAGATTTATAAGACACGGTAATAAAGCGACCAGATATATCCTTTTCTTCAACATCCAATTTGTATTTTTTATGTTCACAATCCTCACATGACGACATTTAGACCTACATTATTACATCGTTACTAATTAAGTGGACTACTACGTATATACATATACATTTATCAATACTTTAATTATTAAGAGCTAATTAATGGAATGAAGTGCGCTGCGAAATAATATACAAACACTTAAAACAAAAAAACATTTTTTTCTTTTAAGCTGAAAGACGTAACGAATTCAATCCATACATAGATTAAAACGATAGTATTTTTTTTGTGTTACGTGTTCTTTTTTTAAACGTAAAGGAAACTAAATTACGATTTAGTTATCCTTCTTCATGCGGGTGCTGGTCATTCTATAAATAATGGAATCACGACCAGGGTCCATATTGCCGATAAACAGAGAAATTGCCAGAAGTGTGAAAACCATAATAACCCCAAACCATAGAATAATGTTAAAAATGACGGGATAGTTGGAGTCGTAGTCTTTTGACAGATTCAACTTCTTGAATTCCTGAAAATTAATGAAATTTAAACATATTTGTTAAAAGATCTATTATGATGTATTACGTCTGGTTTCTCCTCGGTTTCACGACGAACTCTCCTGGTGTGGCTGGTATCGCTGGTGATGACATTGACCAAAACCTTTCCATCGTAGAACTTATTGAAGGCAGCGTTCAACCTCTCAATGGCATTGACGAGGATTTCCTTGGCTTCTTTGGTCTCAGTGGAATTTTCTCCATGGAGATCAGAAATTGCGTGCAAGGAGGAAATTTTGAACCAGAACACATCAGGAATATTAGTTTTCTTGATGTTGCCCTTCTCAATCTAAAAAAAACATCAATTAATAAATCAACATTTTAAACAAATCCAATTGATTAACCTTCTCGATCAAAGCGTTGAAGAAAGCCATCTCTTCCAAGAAAGTCCTATCCTCATCAACAGATAATTTCAAGGCAGATTTAATCTCTTTATCCACAGCGACTTCCTTAACGCCCTTGAATGCAACTACATTATGAATCTGCAAATAAAACAACTCTCAATTAAACTGTATAACAATTATGTTGAGAAACTTACAGATTTCAACCCTTGGCTGAGATCAACGCGAACCAAGTGGCTTTCAGTAGAAGGATGCCTGTCCTGAATCCTGCGAGCCATGTTTTCAAACAAGAATTGTTCACCTTCATCAGTCTTCAACGGGAAGTGGTGTCCTTCATTTTGACCAATTTCAGTGACTCCATCAACAGCTACAGTTACAATAGCCTTAGCCAAGTTGAAGGGATCCTTCAAGAACATTCCTTGCCAATTGGAGTTCTAATTAAAGTTACATAATATTAATTAAGGTTAACAATTACATTTATATACAATACCTGCTCAGTGGTGAAACCCAAAGCAGCAGAGTAAACCTCGGTGAGGAGGCTTTCCTTAATGTGGTCATGACCTTTGAAGATGGTGCTTCCGGGATGAGTTAAAACACTGAATTCTCCAGCTCCATATACTAATATTATAATAAACATATATCATTAACAATTGGTAGACTTAGAATACAGAAATTCACAAATTTTATAAGGGTTGGGTCAATAGTGAAATTTTTTGTTAATTGGTGAAATTTCCTTAATTATTGATGAATATATATAAAGATTAATGAATTATATAATAATAGTTGTAAAATACTTACCGGAGACCAGAAGGGCACAAAATATCGGTGCTAACTTTAACATTTTCACTGAATTTCTACCTGGACACAACCTAAATAAGTCATATGACAGAAGCAGTTCTGCCATATGAACGCACGGAATCATATGATCAAAAAAGTATACCACACATTAATGAAGTGTGGGGAGGGAAATTCAAAAAATTTAATTAGAGACTAAGCGAGAATTAGTTATGCACATAACATATTACACAATAAATTGTTATCTAAGTGGCAAAGCTATCAATTATTACATTAATATTTAAATGTGCCACGGGAATAAGGAATTATAAAGATTTAAACAATTTAAAAAAAAAAATATTATTTTAAATAATTATTAAACATATTATTATACAATAAAATAAGCTATTTTTTAATGTTTATTATAGAAATAATAGTAATTCAAATAATTAAAATCATGATTATTTGGTTGCCTAAATCATATATTCTCAAAAATCTTTATTCAAAGAAAATTACATTCTCTGTTTAAACTTTCCTGCTTATTATTCAATAAGTTATGAAAAGTTCAATTATTAATTAATTTTCTTTATAAAAATAAACATAATTAGTTTAATACTACAAACTTTGTGGAATAATTAGTAATTATTATAATTAATACAAAGTTATAAATAAATAATTTAACAGCTTTTTATTTTTATCAAATCGTTGTTGTAATTGAAACCAATTAATTAATTAATTATTTCTGAGTAATTAGTTTATTGTATAATTTTGATAGATTGGTTTGTAAGTGATGTATGTATTTAAATAATTAAATGGTAAATTTTTATAATTTATTACGTAAATTTTATAATTCTCAATTTTAATTAATTATTAATTAGTGGATATAATTATTAATATTTATTTCTAAAAGTTGCAAATAAGAAATTAGATTTTATTATATATTTAAGTAAATACAAATATAAAATTGTTTGGGGTTTAAAAAAGAAAAACGATTTTATTTTAATTAGAAGAATTTTTTTAATAATTTATTACGTAATTTTTACAATTCTCAATTTTTATTAATTATTAATTAGTGGATAAAATTATTAATATTTGTTTCTAAATGCAGAAAGCAAGAAGTTTTATTTTATGATATATTCAAGTAAACACAAAGATAAAATTGTTTGGGTATTAAAAAAGATAAAATTTTTTATTTTAAATAGAAGAAAACTGAATATTATTTTAATTAGTACTAAAATATTTCTAATTTTTCGCATTTTTATATTTTATTACGTAAATTTTACAATTCTCAATTTTAATTAATTATTAATTAGTGGATAAAATTACAAAGATAAAATTGTTTGGGTTTTAAAAAAGAAAACCAATTTTATTTTAAATAAAAGAAAATTTAATATTATTTTTATTTTTTGCTCAAATATATGTTGATTTTTTAAAAATATTACGAATATTTAAAAAGAAACTATGAATAAATAGACTTTATTCTTTTATAGTCAACTCAGTAATAATACTCCACCCCTGTGTATTATTATAGGTATAGTTTTTATAGACTGCAGAAATAATAAAAATAAATACAACTAATCAAATTTTTTGGTTACTTTCGATAAATTTGACCCACAACCTGTGTTATTCCATGATATCCAAACTCTGTTAATCTGGAGGCTTCAAGAAATGTTAGGGCCTCAAATAGTTTTAGTTTAGGAGCTCCAAATAATATTAATTTAGTAAAATGTCAGTATTTTCTAAAATAAACGTACTATTTAAGTATAAAGTTCATATAAGATTACTTAAGTATTACATAATAGAATTAAATGGGATATTTAATGAATACTATACCTTTTTGTTTATTTCAAATTTAATTTGATTATAATAGAAAATGTGTGATATATTAAACGAAACTTTAAAATAATTAAATCGAATATTTAATTTTATTATTTTATACATTTGTCATACATAGTACTTAATAAGTAATACAATTCATTTAGTTTAAATTTTTCTTAAATTTATTTTACAAATGTTTTCCTTTTTAAATGTAATTTTAATTATATTTCTTAAAAATTAGACAAAACAAATGAACAAAAATTAGGTACCGATCGTTTATAGGACGGGATTAAAACAAAAAAAAACAAATACCCAAGAGAGAAGTAACTGAAGTAACTTCGAAGCATATATAGTGCTAATATGACAAAGTAAAGGATATTTTGCTTTCACCTCCAAACAAAATCGTGGAGTATCCGTTCTCATCACCTAACTGATTAATTAGACCACAAACAAAATAAAAATAAAATAATGCAATTTGAATTATTATAATAATAATATGTATATAAATAATAAATGTACAACATATACAAGGTATCTTCTTTTCCTTCTTTATTTCCATTAATGACTAGCATATGTTTGTTTCACTGCTTTAAAAAATAAATAACAAAAAATATATATACTTAAAGCAAATATTTCCCTTCATTGTATGTTTTTTTTTACTTCTTTATATTCATATATACTAACTATATAATAATATTTTTGTTTTAAATATATTACATCACTTCACGATCTATTATTTCTAGGATTAATTTTTATTCTCTCATATGTTTTGATTTTGATTTTTTTTTCTCTTCGAAGACATAGACGTAGATTACAAAATGGAAAATGAATGAGTCGATTAAAAATTATAAAAAAAAAACAACAAATAATAAAATGAGACCACCAACGAATAAATTACTTCGAATCTGCAGGAAGATTTTTTAAGTGATTTTCTTCTTTTAAAATATGTGCCATATATTAATTCTTTAAGGTATTTATAAGTATGTACAAGGAGGTGCTGGAAGCCAGCGCAGAATGTTCATCATAGAACCATGACGACGCGAGAATTGTGATGGTTGTGGTGGTTGGCGTGGTGCTGCTGTTGGTGAGGGCTACCATCGTTGGTCTGAGCGACGGCAGCTGGTTCGGCTTTCGCTTCGCCGTTCCACTTGCACATTTCCTGGTTGTTGATGACATCGCAGGTCTCTGAAACTGGTGTAGGATAGTCGTTCGGAGACCTGGTGGGCGATTGGTGATGGTGGTGGTTCGATCCCCACATGAGGACGGTCTGACGAGGCATCTCGGCCGTGGTGGTCGGAGAGTAATGCTGGTGGTTGTTTGGGCTTCCGATCATGCCTTCCTTCATCTCCTCCATTTTAGGAGTGAGCAGACCGGAGTTCGGCGATGAAGGTTTCGTTTTCTTGAGGTCGATTTGTGTGCTCATGACTTGCACAGGTTGTATAATTCCTGATGATGGGCTCACCGAGTATGGCCAGTTCGTAGGGTTGGTCACTACGTAGCTGCGGGAAGTGTCCACGTATGGCGGATATTTAGCTGGAGTTTCCTGCTGGCATGGATATAGTTTGTCCTCCATGCGGTATGCGTGGTGGGAAGTGGTGGTCGTTGGGTCGTAGGACCTGGCGGGCATCTCCAGGAACCCATTACCAACGTATGGACTGGCTGCTGGCGAATGGTATTCCGGATAGTAAGTACTCAACGGTCTGTATTGATGGAATATGTTCTCTGTGCTGGTAAGATACCGGTTGTCGATGGCCGGGGCCGGGTATAAGCTATGCTGGAAATTTGTGTGATTCATGTAGGAAGTCAGGCTGTGGTCGGGCGCTGCTGGCGGATAAGTCGTATACATGTTGTAACTATCACCGATGTAGTCCACCGTAGGCATAGGGCTGACCACGGAGGCGGCCACCGTCGAAGGGTTTGTTGGAGGCGTCACCTGTCCAGTTGGACTGCTGTGCGACAGTTTGCGTTTCGTCCGACATGTGGACAGGAAATCCCGCAATTGCGTCTTGTAACGCCTGTTTACTCTGGACGGAGCTGAAGGCAAGTTGTGTTGAGCTACTGTTGTATTCGACAGTAATTGATCCGATTCGGAGAAGTAACTATTCGGTAGACCCGCATCCAAATAGCTCACTTTAAAGTCCATTGTCCGTTTACCTAATAAATCTCTACCCTCCTCCTCCCTGCAACAACAACAACAATAATAAACTTAAATTTTCACTAAAACAATGATCACTTACATTAAAGGTCTATGTGTACTAATAACAAAATCCGGTTTGGAGTTTTTGTATACTAATCTAGAACTAGTTTGTAGCCATTGCCATTGCCCTTCTTTAGTCTGGAACCTATACGCTATCATGCCAGATGCTCCAGTTTTCAGTACTGCAATAAACAAACGTTAGCATTTTGAATCAACATTTGAACTTATATAGCTTACGTTCTTGATGAGCGCTGGCCACGTAGGCAAGATCATCATAATGCACTAAATCGTATCCTCCCATATTGGCCAGTTCAGAATCCGAGTACCCCAGCAGCATTTTACCTCTCTGATCCATGGAAACCAAAGCTAAATCAAGTTTGTGTTTGCTCTTGAACATGACTTCCTTCTGGGGTATTTCGAGCAGAGAGGGTGGACCGAAAGGAGTGCAGATCGCGAACAGGGCTAGGGGTGGCTCATCGGACTTTCGGTTTTGCCCGTGCAGAACCTTCACGCGCCCTCTGATATCCAAACGCTGCAAAAAAAAAAAATTAATAAATCGTGTAATTGAATTAGGTGCGTTTTCGTCTTACAAGGAAGCCGGAAGTATTGTCTAGCAGACATCGGAAGCGCACGGTGAAGCTACGTTCCAGCATGTGGCAGTTGTCTGGTAGTAGCACGTCTTGGAGTCCAATGTTTGCGGATTCCGGCGGAAGGAATGAATTCCACATGAGCTGCCTCTGGAGCTCCTCCCGGTCCTCGGAGTGGACCAGCTCGTAGACGGACTGGTGCACGATATCCGACTAGAATGAGCAGAACAACAAAACGTTGTAATCGATACGGAAAACGGAAAACTGAGCGAGAAGGGCACACACACCTGATGGAATCCCAAGTAACCTTCTATGCTGTGCGTGGCGAAAAACACTTCGCCCTCGCATGTTAAAATCATTAGGAACCCGTTTAATGCCTGTAACACGATACAATTTTTTGATTTCATACTTTACATTTCGCATTTCAACCAATATACTTCATACGTGCATTGGCGCACACTCTCACCTGAAGGAACATTTCTCCGTCTAATGGTGTGTGGTCGAAAGCGGTTAAGTCTCGGGAACGGTGCAACCCTCCGCCATCCTCCTTATCCTTATGCATCACCACTGAAACAAAAAGATAACAACTGTTAATCATACTATATAGTTTGTATCTTTAAATTAAGATCCACAACTTTTTTTTCTCTGCAACACACAACTTTTGAATTGAATCAAACTATAGTTTATTAAAGATCATAATACTATATATTATATAGACAACATCCATCTCAGTTTATAATTATTTTATCCCTTTTTACTTCAAGATTAGTAGAAATTATTATTATAATCCATATAGTATCTATTAATATTTTCCTTAATCTGCAATTCATCATTCATTGAAGATTATAATACTATATAGTTCATATTACATCCATTAACTAAGTTCCACTTTAACTGTTCCTCTCAACAAACAAAAACTACATGCATCTCAATCTTATTTATTTCCTAAGTTCCAATCACAAATGAGAATTTACTATTTTTATGAATTAAGTTTTTCTATTATGCAGACATATCTTAGTTTATAATTATTTTATCCTCTTTTCCTTCAAGATTAGTTGAAATTAGTACTGTAGTCCATATAGTATCTATTAATATTTTCCTTAATCTATTGAAGATCATAATACTATATAGTTCATATTATATCCATTAACTAAGTTCCACTTTAACTCTTCGTATCAACAAACACAAACTACATCCATCTAAATCGTACATATTTTCCTTCAAGAATAGCATAAATTAGTACTATAGTCCATATAGTATCTATTAATATTTTCTTTAAACTGAAATTCATTGAAAATTATAATACTATATAGTTCATATAACATCCATTAACTAAGTTCCACTTTAACTCTTCCTCTCAACAAACAAAAACTACATGCATCTCAATCTTATTTATTTCCTATCACCTAAGTTCCAATCACAATTGAGAATTTACTATTTTTATGAATTAAGTTTTTCTATTATGCAGACATATCTTAGTTTATAATTATTTTATCCTCTTTTCCTTCAAGATTAGTTGAAATTAGTACTATAGTCCAAATAGTACCTATTAATATTTTTCTTAATCTGGAATTCATTGAAGATTATAATACTATATAGTTTATAATACATCCATTAACTAAGTTCCACTTTAACTCTTCCTCTCAACAAACACAGACTACATCCATCTCAATCATACTTATTTCCTAACACCTAAGTTCTAATCACAATTGATAATTTACTATTTTCTGATTTATATAAATTAAGTTTTTCTATTACGCAGACACAGACTACATCCATCTCAGTTCATAATTATTTTATTTTTGTTTGGAATCCATGTAATCTCCATTGAAGATCAGTAGACATTTTTCACGGTCGTCGGCTCGACGGGATCTCAGTAGAGCATATCAGCCGATAACGACTAATTAGCCGGTAATTAGACATTGTTACCTCAATGCTTTTTAATACGCGCTATATACTCTAAAAAATTTTTTTTTTCATTAAATAAATATTGGAACGTAACCAGGCCGTATTATTAAAAACAACGAGGAATGCAGAAAAATAACAGACTGATGAATACGTTTATTAAAAAAAAATATATTTAGTTGAACAAATACTTTTTTTTTATATACGATGCATTTAGTAATTAGTTCTACGAATCCAATTAAGGACGACAAGTTTCCACTAATGAGTGCTTAACAAATGAAGTTTTTTTTTTTAAATAAAAATATATAATTAACAAATAAATAAAAAAATAATACTTTATTATTAGTTACAACTTGCATAATATTTTATTTTTATAATAAATTTACATATAAGACACAATAATTTTATGACAAATCAATATGAAAAGTACCATTTTTTGTACTTAATTTGATTTAAATAAACGAAGATGTACCAATCTAAAGTAAATAAAGGTAGTGCCTGATGGTAATGACACACTTACATCATCATCATATTTGACTTCTTCACTTGGCAGATCCATTAACCATCGCCGAAACTTTCGGTTTTTGCTTCCTATTTTTTTTCGTGTGTTTTCTAGCAAGTCATCCCAATTAAAACGCGGTTGAAGAACAATATTTGTTTCTGGTAGGAGGTCTAAAAGTGTGGACATGTTTATTATCGAGCGGTGAATCGAACGCAAACAAATGCGTGTGTGTGTCTGTGCGTACGTTCGAGGATTTATGTGGTCTGGATCACAGGTAGATTATGCTCACTCTCTGTCTCTTTCTCACAGGCTAGAAGTGTGTCTGTGCGAGTATGTGCATATATACACACACACACACATATACACACATTTTTTTTTTGTATATTGATTAGGGCGAGGGCAGACGGCGAGTCTGGCGCTCAACTCTGGTGCTCCACGGGCGGCCCCGGTATTGATCAAATAAATAAGCTTCGTATACGAATTAACCTCAACTATATATATTTAATATAAACCTCCATCTACTCTTCTTTCCACATCGCCTACCTCTGCTCTCCTTCGCGGACGTAAAATATTAGGGATCCCGTCAATTTTCACAAATCATTTCGTCTTACTAATTTATCTGATCAATAAAGAGATGCATCCATGTTTTTAGTTGAAATATGCATGATCTTTTGACCTACTAGTAAATTATTAGCTATAAAATTATAGATTTTGAACTAATATAATATACAAAATTGATAGATTTAGGATTATATCAAAAATCAAAATATATTTACTAATAAACTGATTTTTTGAACTACTAAAAAATGCTAATTAAGAAAAAATATTATAAAGAATATTTAGAGTATATCACGTAAAAATTAGTAACAAAGTTGTTCCAATTCCAATTTTTCATAAATGATAATCTTTCATTAACTCTGTAAAAGTTTGTATTTAAAGATTAAATTAAATTGAATTTTTTGAACTATGCATGTACATTGGATTTAGTAGAATTTTTTTATAACTGTCTTTTTTTCCATTTTCGACTACTTATTTTTATGATCAGTTTATGTAATTTTTCCTTATATATGTTATGACATAGGTAAATGTGCACATTTCCCGGTAAATGTATAGACTTACTTAGTAAAAGTAGATATATTTTTAGTTGCAGTATGCATGATTTTTTGACTTAGTAGAAAATTATTAGCTTCAAAATTATGGATTTTGAACTATTTTGATATTATAAATACAATTACATCATATTTAGTAAATCACGATAAATGATAACTAAAATCTTTCATTAACTCTTTAAAAGTTTGTATCTACATAGAATTTAGTAAAATTTTAGTATAACTTTCTTTCTTTCCATTTTTGACTTACTTAGAAAATTTTCTTCATAAGTTTATGTATTTTGTCCTTATACATGTTACGCCTTATGTAAATGTGCTCATTTTCCGGTAAATGTATAGATTTTCTTAGTAAAAGTAGATTATAAATAATGAAATATAAATAGTATCCAAATTATCCGGAAAATAAAATTTCACTGCTTTGAAGAATGTAATATTAATAGGAATAAAAGTTATGTGCTTAGAAAAATCCAAAAAAATAATAAAGAAAATATTTTTTGAATGTACATTTACCGGACAATTTGTAATTATAAATTAAGTGTTTAGAAAAATCTAAAAAAAAATATAAAGAAAAATTAGTTATACTTATTTTCATATTCCATTAAGTATAATGTACTTTTTCCTAATTTTTAAACAAAAATATTTTTTGAATGTACATTTAGCGGACAATTTTGTAAATTATTCGAATTTGCACTTTTACCATAAAATGTATAAACTTATGTTATAGATTCAATATGGTTTCACAATAATTTATGGAAATTTAATAAATATTTTTAGTTTATTGTACATTCAACAGTACTTTCGGTTAGACTAGAGTATAAGAAGATCTAGATTCTTGAAGATAATTTTCTTAAGTGCTTAGAAAAATGTAAAAAATATAAAAAAAATGGTTATAAAACATTTATTTTAATATTCCAGTGAGTATAATGTACTTTTTCCTAATTTCCAATAAAAAATATTTTTTGAATGCACATTTACCGGAAAATTTATAAATTATTCAAATATGTACTTTTGCCTATGGTATGGTATAAACTTAACAATAATTTATAGAAATTTATTGAATATTATTAGTTTATTATACATTCGACAGAATTATTTAAAATCTATATAGAATTATTTTTTTGCTTTGGCTTAATGTAGTAAATATTAATAAATTATTATAGTATAAATAAAGAATGTATAAAATTAAAATTACTAGAGTATAAGATGATCTAGATTCTTGAAGATTATTTTCTCAAGTGAAAGTCTGTACGCTTTAAAGCGCGAAGAATTAACAAACAATATTTTTATTTTTTTTAAATAATTTGTTGATTAATTATTTTTTTACAAATTATTTTCTTATCAAATTTACATCTAAGTTGGTAATTAGTTAGTGGTACATTAAATATATTTTTAGATTTAGTTTTTATTATAATTTATAATTTTTAAAAATTCAAATTCAGATTATTTAAAAAAATGTTGATAATTATTGTAAAAAAAAAAATTGAAAAGTTGTATGTTTAAAATTGAAGATGTAAACTTTCAAAATTAATAAATTTTATGTTGAGAGACAGAAGCGTCCTTGTTGTATGAATATGTTTTAAAGAAGACGTAACGTGACCCGAGAGATGTTATGTTTCCATCCATAACAAAAATAATTGCGAGATAATTTTAAACGACTTTAAAAACTCTGTGTGCCATTTTCGGTGAATTCATCGGAAATCCGATACGTCGAGCCGAAATCGGAGCCGAAAAACGCGGCCACGCATCGCCGGACGCAAAGAATGGTTCAAAAATCGCAGCGCGAAATCTTCATAACAATAGAATCAAAACCACCACCAGGTGGTTTCTTCCAACTTATTCAAGATGATGAAGATGTCATGATTGAAGCACACGCGACTGATCGAAGAAAATCCATTCAAATTCCGCAATTCATCATTTTTATTTTATTTTTTCGTTATTCAAACACGTAACTTTATTTATTTGTTTTTCTGTGGCCTTTTTTTTTTCTCGCCCCCCTTTATATGCATACTGATATTTATTCCACCTGAAAAATATGTTAATGGCTTTGCGCTCGTAAATTTCGGGGGGGTCCGGAATTTATGGTTTCGACAGGACCGTGGCTTCGGATTATCCTTTTAGGACGAACCGAAATTTATGGCAGCAGCGGCCTCTAGGTAGCCGCTTATTAGTTTGTTAACAAAATATTTTTCAAATTGACCTTACGTTCAAATACCATAAATCCATCCGCACCTAACCAACACATTTTATTCAAATTACACGAACAAGTAGAAGGAGAGGAAGAAAACACTGCTGGGTCCTTTTTGTTTGCTCCTCTCTTCTGCCAGCTATAAATCATCTCCAGTGATTCGGTAATCACTTAATTTTTGCGGCTGCAACATCATTTGCAAATTCTCAGCTGAATATAGTTAAGAAGTTCAAGACAAAACAAATAAATGTATTATGCAACTGAATACTAATTTATATAATTTTTTATTTAATTTTATTTTATCTAAATACTGAGACTTTTCACTATGATTGAATTATATCAAAAAATAATGAAAATAAATATAAAAATTGTTATTTATTTTCTATTCTTAATCAAAAAAGCTAAATTATTTAACAATTTTATTAACATCAAGAAATTACGTAGAAATGTAATGATTATTGTGAATCAACATTGGTTTGACGTGTAATAATTGATTATATAAATGTTTGTAATTGTTTTTGATTGGTAGTTGCAGAATTAACGTTAGTTTATTAATAATATTTTGACTGTTCATAAGTTGAGATAAGTGTCGTAAGTCGAAAAATGATTTGCGTCAACAATTTTCAAACGAACCAATTTCAAAATTTGATGGTTCCGAGTATTTTTGGTTGATAGTTGCAGAATTAACGTTAGTTTTTAATAATTTTCGTATGTTGAGAAAGCTGTTGTAAGTCGAGAAAAGAATTTTGTACACGATTTTCAAACAAATTAATTGCATAATTAGATGGTTGATAGTATTTTAGATTGATTAATGTTAGTTTATTAATATTATTTTGACTGTTCGTAAGTCTGGAAAGGTGTCGTAAGTCTAAAAATGATTTTTTTACAGGATTTTCAAACGAATTAATTGCATAAATTGATGAATGCGAGTATTTTAGATTGATAGTTTCAGAATTAATGTTAGTTTATTAATATTATTTTTACTGTTCGTAAGTTGAGAAAAGTAACGTAAGTCGAGAAATGAATTCCATCCACAATCTTCAAATGAACTAATTGAATAATTTCATGGATTCAACTATTTTTGATTGATAGTTGCAGAATTAACGTTAATTTATTAATAATGTTTGTAAGTTGAAAAAGGTGTCATAAGTCGAGGAAAGAATTTTGTATACAATTTTCAAAATAATTAATTGCATATTTTAATGGATTCGAGTATTTTTGATTGATAGTTGCAGAATTAAGGTTAATTTATTAATATTTTTCGTAAGTTGAGAAAAGTGTCGTAAGTCGAGAAAATAATTTTGTACACAATTTTCAAACGAATTAATTGCATTATTTGATAAATGCGAGTATTTTTAAATGGTAGTTGCAGAATTAACGTTAGTTGTTAAGAATGTTTTGATTGTTCGTAAAATGAGAAAGGTGTCGTAAGTCGAGAAAACGAATTTTCAAACGAATTAATTGCATATTTTAATAGATGCAAGTATTTTTGATTGATTAACGTTACTTTAATATTATTATTTTAACTGTTCGTAAGTTGAGAAAAGTGTCGTAAGTCGTGAAATTAATTCCGTCCACGATTTTAAAATGTACTAATTACATGATTTGAGGAATTAAAGTATTTTTGATTGATAGTTGTAGAATTGCCGTTAGTTTATTAATATTATTTTAACTGTTTGTAAGATGAAAAAAGTGTCGTAAGTTGAGAAATTAATTCCGTTCACGATATTCAAATAAAGCAATTGCAAAATTTGATGTATGCGAGTATTTTTTATTAATAGTTGCAGAATTAACATTAATTTTTAATATTGTTTTGATTGTTCGTAAGTTGAAAAAGTTGTCGTAAGTTGAGAAATATATTCTGTCCACGATATTCAAACGATCCAATTGCATAATTTGATGGATACGAGTGGTTGGGTATTCGTGCCGGTGGCATTATTACTATCATTTAAATAAATTGATTGAATATAAAAGGCGAGCGATAAATGTGTAAATCCTGTTATTTCGTGTCCAGGGCATATTTACACCTCGCGTGGCGCCTTATTAAGTTGTAATTCATCCTATTTAAATAGAATACAGCGAGGATTAGGTCTTGTACAGCTTTAGCAAATCCGCCGTCTCAAACACACCCCTACATCCGGATTCTCCCCATTTGCGCATCCGAGAGGCAAAAATGATGCAGAGATTTGTGAAGATGACTAGGCTTATTACATGGACCAATAGTTTTTCGAGTTCAGCATTTAGGGGGGAGCGACATATTTGATTTAGGCGTGGTCTCCTCACCCTCCCTTCGCGAATCCGCGTCGCGACGCTATCTTTCGGTTCCCCCTCGACGACGCCGGCACCGACACCGCCGCAACCACCACCGACCTGTACAGTTGGAACGACCCACCCTTCGCCCATCGATCGATCCCCCTTTTATCGCACCGCCAAATATGCAAATTCTTTTAATGCTCAAATAATTGTAGGAACCCCGCCGACAATCGATAATGCGCATTTATAACACAAATCTATTATTAACTTTACTCTCTGAATCTCATTATTACGTGATTCAAACTCAACAAAAAAATCGTCATTAATCACAGGGGGTAAAAAATAATTGGTAAGATTTACTTACTTCAAACCAACAGTAAAACATTTAAATAAAAAAATTATTTTGGAAAACTCATTTTAAAATAAAAAATAATTAATTTAATTTTATACTAATTACAAAAAAAATTGTTATTCATTCTTATGTAAATAAAATTTTAATAATAAAAATTTTGGATTTTTGAAGAAAATTATTCAAAGAAAATTTGTTATTCAATTCTAATTGTTTTGATATGTAAATAATAATTTTATTAAATAATTTATACTCAATAAGTTGCAATATTATTAAAGATAATAGCAAAGAATTATGGGTACATTTGTTAATAATATGGAGGGAAAAATGAAAATGCGTTGTATATTAATGTTATATAATTTCCCTATACAATTCATTCATTAGTCATCTAATGATCTAATGATTTCGGTTTCCCACGGGCAATGCATGCTCGTACGTTAAAACAATACAATTTTCCTATAATCATTGATGTGAGGATTATTTGGAAAAAAGCTCCGAGAAAACAATGTGACTAATCCGTACTGAGAAACATATAACATCATAGAAAACACCCTTCATGATTCATACATAAAAAAAAACATTTTCTTTATTAAACCAATTCTTTTATATGATTTATTTATATAAGTAATAAAGGTGAAAAACAACCCTGAAATTTCTGGAACAAAAAAAATAACAGAAGTTTCACAAAAAAAAAAATTTGGTATATAAATTTTCTTCTAGAAATTAGGAAAAAGTTCATTTTGAATCTGTAAATTAAAGCAAACTTTAAGAATTTAAGGTACTAGATTTATTTATATAAGTGATAAAGTTAAAAAACATGTCTGAAATTTCTTAAACAGAAAAATTAACTTTAAGAAGTTTCACAAAAAAAATATTTGGTATAAATAAATTCGAATAATGTATTTGGAAAATTTACATTCAATATAAATTTTCTTCTGGAAATTAAGAAAAAGTTCATTTTAAATCTGTAAATTATTTTGTTATAAATTTTACCCAAAAATTTAATTTTTAATTTAATTTTACATTTACTTATAATTTCTTTATATATTTTATAAACCTAAACATTTTCTTCTAATTTAATTAATATTTCATCTTTTTCTTTCATACTTATTATTAAAATTATTATAATTTTTTATGAATTAGGTTAGAATAAAAAAATATAACCTCTTGACGATTCAACTTTTTTTTAAATTTTACCCAAAAACTTAATTTTTAATTTAATTTTACATTTACTTATAATTTCTTTATACATTTTATAAACCTTAACATTTTCTTGTAATTTAATTAACATTTCATTCAAACTTATTATAAATTTTTATGAATTAGGTTAGGATAAGAAATTATAACCTTTTGACGTTAAATCCGTCAAATATTTTATTTACAAAAACAAAAGAATTCAAAATCAATTTTTTACTGTATTCAATAAAATATTTATAACAAACATAAATAAAAAATACTTTACGCCCAGTTTTTAATATTATTTTTATATTTTCATTTAATTAGCAATTAATGGAAAGTAAAATATGATTACATAATTTATATATTAATAATTAATCCCTTGTCGCTTTTGACAAACGTCAGAATATTTGTACATTTTTATCTTAACAATCGCGCCGTTAAGTATTATTATTATATTTTTCTTTCCTTTAATTTGCACACATGTTAATGAAATATTTAAAATTCAATTTAATGTAAATAGTTTTCGGTGAGGTTTTGATTGAATGCATTTTGCGCATAATGAGGTGGACTTATATAATGCGGCACAACGCGAAGGCTCAACACAAAGTGGAATAAAAATATTTTTTATATGCAAGAATTGAGCTGCAGATGTTTCCGCTCTTGATTCACTGCGGTGCAGGGATGGAAATTAGTGAACTACAATTTTTAATATACAAAACTGGACTCGACTCATAAATGCATCTGCGCTTTTTAATCGATTTTCGGCTGTTGTGTGTTCAGTGCTGATGGTCAGATAACCGACCATTAAAATCGCACAGACACAATTTTTAAATACAGAGGAGAAGTGAATAAAAAAATAAAATAAGAATTAACATTAAAAGGATGAATGACTGGAGATAATTTTATAAATATAAACGAAACTGGATCATTATTTTTGTTGCTAATTAATAGAAGGAAATGAAAAATTACTTTTTAAGCAGATATTTAAATTTGACTGTCAAAATAACCGATCGTTAGTTTCTCAAAAAGCAGATGTGATTTTTATTTTAATTATGTAATAAGATTTATAATTAGGATCAATTAAGTTCAAAATAACTTGCTTAAATCCTTAAAATTATTTTTTACATATTTTCCGGATAATGTGAATACAAATTATTTTTCATTGTTTACAATTAATTTTTACTTCAGTTGTAAACAAATCTATATATTTGAATCTATACTGTAATTAGTTATTTCATAAAATACCGTAGTTAAATTATATAATCGTTTTATTATTTCGTACTTCTACTAGTTATATTGTGAAATAATATTTTCCGGATAATGTGAATACAAATAATATTTCATTATTTACTTCAACTGTAAGCAAATCTATATATAAGTTTGAGACTATAAAAAATACATTTAATATACTCTGAGCTTTATATATTTTTGAATTTTGTCAAATTTTTCTTTACAAAAAAAGATTAACAATTAATTAATGTTGATATTACTCGAAAATTATAAAGTTTTGATCGTTTTATACAATAAAATTAATATATTTGATACGGCTTCGATCAGTCCGGATTTACTATAGTCAAAATTTCAAAATAAAATTTTAATTAATCAAAAAATTAAAAAAAAAAATTATAGACAAAATTATAGTTTATTTTTATTTACTAAACTAACTAATATAAATATAAAATTATTTTTCTTTCTGAAAAAACAATCGATCGTTTTGTATAATTAGTAGTTAATTAGAGCTTAATGTATTTTTGTTACATTTCTAAGTAATTTGTAAGTTTCTTGTATTTTAACGCGTGATTATTTTAACGACTCAATTAATGAAGAGATCCTCTAATGAACGCGAATGCCGATTCGCATGTGCCCTTGGGATGCAGGATGGAATTGCAGGATGAATCCTGCTTACTTTCTCTCTCTTTCAATCCATTTTTTTAACATTTCTTTAACGCAAAAAAAACATAAATAACAATTAGTTGGTGCGCCTTTAAATTGGCCCTATACCCCGTTGGCGCTACTCTCTCACACACACACATATCAATACTGTATATATATATACGTATACAAACACATACAAGAATGAGGCTCAGCAGAGATCTCTTCATTAAAAAAACCGATCTTAATTTATGTGCGCGCCGCGCGACCGCTCATAAATTTTCCGAATGGCGTTCCAATCTTTTCTTTTCATTAAATTGAAAACAATAAAAATTAAACCGAACATTTATATTGTCCGGCCCGTGTCTAATTATTCCGTACTTCCACTGATTAACTCATTAGTTCTGACACATTCCTCACGTTAAACTACATTCTTAGTTCTTCCTTTTTCTTTACTTGTGACGGGGTGTTGCATTCGAAATTCGATTCAGGACATTGATATAAAAGGTGAATAATTTAAAAGCAAGTTTCTATCTATAAAAAGAAGTACAAAATTTTCAGATATTACAAAGCTTTTATTTTCATAATTTTAATACTTAGGGATTATTTAAATTAAGTCAACTTTAAAAGAAAGGGTTATATCTTTAGAAAAAATATAGTTTTGCACTTGTTTCCTTTAGATAAACATCTTACAAAAGCTCTTGAGAATAAGAACAAAAAAAATAATTAACTTTTAGGAATTATTTAAATTAAGTCAACTTTACAAGAAATGATTATTTTTTTAAGTAAACATAGTTTTGCACTTTTTTTTATATAAATAGGCATTTTTCAAAAGCTGTTAAGAATAAATCCACATAAAAGAATTATCTATTAGGAATTGTTTAAATTTAGCCAACTTTACAAGAAAGGATTATATCTTTAGAAAAATATAGTTTTGCACTTGTTTAATTCTGATAAACATCTTTCAAAAGCTCTTGAGAAAAAGAAAAAAAAAAAATAACTTTTAGGAATTATTTAAATTAAGTCAACTTTAGAAGAAATGATTATTTTTTTAAGTAAACATAGTTTTGCACTTTTTCCTTAAGAATAGGCATCTTTAAAAAGCTCTTGAAAATAATAACAAAGAAAAGAATTATCTTTTAGGAATTATTTAAATTAAGTCAACTTTACAAGAAATGATTATTTTTTTAAGTAAACATAGTTTTGCACTTTTTTTTTTATATAAATAGGCATTTTTCAAAAGCTGTTAAGAATAAATCCACATAAAAGAATTATCTATTAGGAATTGTTTAAATTTAGCCAACTTTACAAGAAAGGATTATATCTTTAGAAAAATATAGTTTTGCACTTGTTTAATTCTGATAAACATCTTTCAAAAGCTCTTGAGAAAAAGAAAAAAAAAAAAATAACTTTTAGGAATTATTTAAATTAAGTCAACTTTAGAAGAAATGATTATTTTTTTAAGTAAACATAGTTTTGCACTTTTTCCTTAAGAATAGGCATCTTTAAAAAGCTCTTGAAAATAATAACAAAGAAAAGAATTATCTTTTAGGAATTATTTAAATTAAGTCAACTTTACAAGAAAGGATTATATCTTCAGATAAATATAGTTTTGTACTTGTTTCATTCGGATAAACATCTTTCAAAAGCTCTTAAAAATAAGAACGAATAAAAAAATAGTTAGGAATTATTTAAATCTTGTCAACTTCATTTTGTCAACTTTACAAGAAAGGATTAGATCTGCAGATAAACATTGTTTTATACTTGTTTCAAAAGGTCTTGAAAATAAAAAATATAAATAACAGAATCAACTTTAGGAATTATTTAAATCTTGTCAACTTTACAAGAAATGATTATATTTTCAGGTAAATAGTTTTGAACTTGTTTCATTTGGATAAATATATTTTAAAAGCTCATTAGGAAAGGAATGAATGAAAGAAACAACTCTAAGGAGTAAACATATTTTTGCACATGTTTCATTCAGATAAACCCAAAAGCGCTGGCGGTTAGTATTAAAATAACATGTAACGAAGGACAGTTTACAGTAGTTTAAATATTAATTAGGTGGACAAATCTAGATTATCAAAACTTTACATAATTCTTTAAGAGTTGTTTAAAGCTTGTCAACTTTACATAAACATTGTTTCGCTTATGTTCTTTTCTGATAATCATCTTTCTAAAGCGCTTGAGGTAAGTAATAAAAAAAAAAATTTAGTAAAATCTTAAAGATTAATTTTGCTCAAAGCAAAATGTAAATTATATGAAAGAATCTAGATGGAACGTACTCAATAAGTTACATAATTATTTAGGAGGTATTTAAACCATGTCAACTTTAGCAGAAGGTATTATATCCTGAGGAAAACATAGTATCGTTCCGGATAATCATCTTCTTACGCCCACTGAGGTTGTCAAGGAAAGAAAAACAGGGACAAAAAAAAAATACAAACAGGTGATGTATCTTTTTTTCCCCTTGGCTTTGCCATTATGAAAATGAGGTGCAGGAAAGAGGAATGTAAAATCCAAATGTTTATGTATAAGATTAGGAAACGAAACTAGTGCAGCAAGGCCTTTTTCCGGATAAATGCAAATTGGATTAATATTGAAGTGTTGCGATTGCATGCACCAATTTCACCCAAGTGGCGGTCATAAAATGCAGTGCACCGCAAATACACCCTCACGTGTTCCTTGTACATGTGCGCGTTTCAGGGCATGTGTGTGTGTTTGCGCCCTCACGATTAAAGTAAAAGTGAATATGAACACGTACGTATCTGACTGTTGTAGAGAAAAGGGGCAATATGGGGATCGCGTGTTATCCAACCATATCGAGTCGAAGGAAGAAAACAAAGGACCTGACTGGGATTATTACATTTAGGGAAGGAGGGAGAAATAGAAAGAGAAAGAGAGAAAGGAAACCTATGTGTTTTCGGATGTGTACAGGTTAGGTTGCATTTCGCCCTCTGAACCGATTCCTTCCAATTTATCACAATGAGCGCAACCCCCGTGAAACGCATCTAGGAATAATTAATCACCCCCTTTGACATCAGAATTACTCAATTTCAATTTACGCGAGTAGAGAATATTCAACTTCGAATTAATTACTCCACCTTCTCCAACTCCTTTTAGTTCTTCCTTTAAATCCATCCTAGTCAACCTTCTCTTATTTATTTACATTTTTCCTTTTCATCCACATTTTCTCTTTCCCAAACCGTCAATTAATGTGAGTAGCAAATATTGGCCTTCATCCACAATTCCTTATACATCTTACTATATTTATACTCATCCTTACCACCATTCTCATTTTCAAATACTCAATTTATTTATATGAATAGTAGAACTTCAAATAAATTACTCCACCTTCATCTGTAACTCTTCCCAAACCGTCAATTAATGTGAGTAGCAAATATTGGCCTTCATCCACAATTCCTTATACATCTTACTATATTTATACTCATCCTTACCACCATTCTCATTTTCAAATACTCAATTTATTTATATGAATAGTAGAAAATATTCAACTTCAAATAAATTACTCCACCTTCATCTGTAACTATTTTCATGTCTTCCCTTCAACCAATCTTAGTCAACATTCTCTTCGTCCTCATCCTCATCCCCATTTTCTTTCACTAGCATTTTTGACATAGAAATATTACTAATTAATTAAAATTTCCCCTTTCATCCCTATTTTCTCATCCGCAATTTCAATTAACGTGAATCGGAAATATTTACCTCCTAATTAGTTACTCCAACTTAATCCAGAATTTCTTGAACATCTTACCATCATCCTCATTTTCAATTACTCAATTATAATTTATTCAAATAAATTACATCATTTTGTAATTTCAAGCATTATTTCTTTTATTTCTTCCCTTCAACCAATATTAGTCAACATTCTCTTCGTCCTCATCCTTATTCCCATTTTCTTTCACAAGCATTTTTGACATCGAAATATTAATAATTTATTTATTTTTTTCACTTTCATCCCTATTTTCTCATCCACAATTTAAATTAACGTGAATAATAAATGTTTACTTCCTATTTTCTTCATACACAATTTTTTGAACATCTTACTGCATTCTTACAATCATCCTCATTTTCAATCACTGAATTATAATTTATTCAAATAAATTACATTACTTTCCATTTTCAAGCATTCCTCCTCCTTATCTTATTCTTCTCATATTTTCTTTTGATATCAGAATTACTCAATTTCACTTCTTGTTATTCTTCTCGCATTTCTTTTGAAATCAGAATTTATCAATGATGGAAAGTAAACTTCAACTTCGTTCCTCTTCCTTATCATCAATTACTGAATATAAATTTACGCGAACTTAATATTTTGCTTCTTCTTGCATTTTTTTTCCAGGTTGAAATTACTGAATGTATGTGAGTAAAATAGAATATTCGCATTTGAATTAATTACTCCACTCCTTCTACTTCTTGCTTTTACATTTCCCTCCTCTTCATCACTCCTACCACGTCCTTATCCTCTTCGTCGAGGACTTGTTCTTCTTCTCCTCGCATTTTGTTGTCGGTTCGAGCGCGCTTCTTAGATTCGAAGCGTAATAAATTCATTTCGAGCCGCAGCCTGTCCGGTAATTAACATAAATCTGATTTAAAATTAACCGAAAAGAACTTACGGCCCCTTCGGTTCGTTCTTTCCATTCGTTCGGTCTGTTGCCGCTGCAATAAATTGAAATACATACACCTACGTTTTCGAAATTTATGGTAGTACCCTCTAGTTATTTAGCTTTGCTCTCCGACCGATAATGAAGATGTGATTTAGTCTCCTTCTCTCGGGAAGACAGTGAACGAGAGAGCAAAAACGAATATTGAGAGAGGGAGGAAGAAAGATTTAGAGGGCAGGATAGAGCTTATCAGATAGAGAACCCACACACGTATTCTTCGGACTCTTAACAATCGCACGCACCTTGCAGCGGGATGAAATAATGGAATCGTTACCTAGGTTAATGTCATGATCACTCATAATCTTCACAGATGATGATGCTTCTCCTAATTGCGCTAAATTAAGCGATCTCTTTGATTAATCGCACTCGCCTCTTCGTACCAGCTGCAATCTTAATACTTTTATAACTCCTAATTAATTCCGCTCTTGATTAATAATTACAATTCATTTCTAAATCACCAACTTTTATATCAATTACTACCATCATATATCATGCTTTCAGTAAACATCATTTCAAGTAATTTTTGTATCAACATTTTATACTTTTTTTTACTTAACAAGTGAGGTATAATTATAATTCAAATATTTTTGCAACTATAACCAATCAAGATTATAGTAGTATTTCTTTAAGATGAAAGGAAATAAGTAGAATAAATGTAGATTTTCGTTACGTAAACAATTATTTACCATTTTCTGATATAGTTTAGAAACTAAGTGTTTTGTAACATTGATTTAAAATACTTGTTAGACTTAGATGAATTTTATCAATTATTATCATCATGTTTTCAGTAAACAGCATTTCAGTTTTAAATAAGCAATTTTTGTATCAATTGACATTTCATACTTTTTTACTTAACAATTATACCTCAAATTATATTGAATGTTTTAGCAATTATGACCAATCAAGATCATAGTTGTATTTCTTTAAGATGAAAGGAAATAAATAAAATAAATGTTGATTTTCGTTAAGAGAAAGAATAAAAAAGGGATTATTTAGATCCAAGTAAAGAGTCTATCTCCAGTAATAAATCCTGGAAATGCCAAGAGAGTTCATTAAACGTTTCTCGCTTTCAGTCTAGATCTGATAGGATCAAGGGAATGAAAGAAAGAGGTCTGGGTAGATGCCGATCCGTCCACTTACCCCGCGAATTTTCGTTTCGGGAAGGGTGCATTGCGGATAGCAAATTGTCATTTGTACGGGGCAGGTGGGTAAACTACCGTCCGCCACCGTTAAATTTCTTTCTCTTTCCCTTGCCTCTGCTACACTCACAAGTATACCTATCTTCGTTTTTTTTTCTCCTCTCCATTTGCCCTCTTCTTTTCGGAAGGGAAAAGAGACCCGGTTGCGTGACTTCTGCACATATCGAGACACGCGATCCCGCTTATACCTTGCCGCCGCGTTCCTTCTTCCCTTCTGATTATTGCGGGACGTGCCACGTGCCGTTTTGCGCGGCGTCGCGACGGATCCACCGCGCCGCGACGCCGGTTGCCACGGGAGACGACGTCAAGCGTCCATCTTACAAAGATCATAACGTTTCTTCCATTGCTTCGAGTGAATGGATGAGAAATGTTTATTATTCTGAATGGAGTGAAGGAAATGCGGACTGGTCAGACGTCGCCGATGCCGACGTCGTCGTCGTCTTCGTCGCGTGCCTTGGCCGGTCTCACGCCATTGTGCGTGGACCGATCAGCTGATCGACACACAAGAAAACGAAACCAGGAAACGACTTTGCATTATGTAATAGGCCAGACGCGCGATCGCGCGCTCATTCACACCGTTTGACTATAAACGATTTCAATGGACGCATGGAAATGAAAGACATACATTTTCACCTTGCAACATGAATTACTCCCATGCAACGCTTTTGTCCTTAATGGATAAACGTTTGTTTACATTTTACTATTTACATACTCACTTTTACTATTATATTTCATTACATTTCATAATCCAATAAGTATAACACACTTCACTTTTATTCATAACCTAAAACAACCACAAGTATTGTAAGAAGCAATTGGCAAGTTCTAAAAGTGTTCACTTAACGTACTTCCTTTTAACGTATATTTATCATAACTTAATTATTAACATACAAAAAATAACAAGAATTGTAAAAAGAAATTGACAAGTTCTAAAATGACTATTTAAAAGCAACAGCAAAATAAATTAAAGTGTTCACTTAACGTACATCCTTTTAACGTACATTCGATGATACGTAAAAAATTATATACAGTTTTATTATATAATTAAGAAACTAAGAGTTTTGTAACAGTGATTTCAAATACTTGTTGGAATTAGATTAATTTGATTTGATGGACAATTTAAATATTACGTTAAGATAGAGGAAACAAATTAAAAATATTTATTTCTGAATTGCATAATTTAAAAATTTCTTTACCATTTCTTAAATTTTACTAACAAATAAAAAATTACTCTAATTTCCAATTAATATAAGAATAGAGCAATTTTCAAAAATGATTTTTTTCTAGTTATTTCTTTTCCATTTCTTACATTTTATTAAACAAATAAATATATCTTTAATTTCGTAATTAATTTATGAATTGCAAAATTCAAAAATGTTTTTTTTTTCAGTTATTTCTTTATAATTTCTTAAATTTTAATAGACAAATAAAAATAGCTTTAATTTTCAATTAATATACGAATTAAACAATAAAAAAAATACATTTTTTCTAGTTATTTCTTTTGAATTTCTTAGATTTTACTAAACAAATAATAATGTATTACATAATTTAAACATTGACATATTTTCTAGTTATTTCTTTTCTATTTCTTAGACTTTATAAAAAAAATAAGAAATATCTTTAATTACGCAATTTATTTATGAATGACATAATTTAAAAATGCCATTTTTTCTAGTTATTTCTTTACTATTTCCTAAATTTTACTAAAGAAATAAAAAATAGCTTTATTTTACAATTTTACTAAATAAATAAAAAATTGACACTTTTTCTAATAATTTTAATTTCGAAAATATAAACGAATTGAACAATTTATTACACTTTTTCTAGTTATTTCTTTTTCATTTCTTAAATTTTATTAAATAAATTAAAAATAGCTTTAATTTTGAATTTATACAAATAATAAAATGATATTTTTTCTAGCTATTTCTTTTCTATTTTTTAAATTACATTTTTTCTAGTCATTATCTAGTTCATAGATTTGTATATATTTAAAGCATTCAACAAAATTTAGAAGAACTTGTATTATAATTACTGTAAAATAAATAAATAATTTCTCGAGAATAAAATGTTTCAGGTAAAAATTAAAATCGAATCAAATTTTTCTTTACATTTTTTTGTACACGGCAGAAATTCCTAAAATTAATAACACGTAATTGCAACATTCGCTGATGATACAACAATTTTAGCATCACATGAGAATTTGCAGGAAAATTTAGATAAATTGCAGGAATGGCTTAAAAGTGGAGATTTACACTACAAACCTGCACAAAAGTCAAATATTTAGGCATGTATCTCTTAGATTTTAAATTATTAAATAATTTATTAAAAATAATATAAATATAATTTTACATAATATAATATTAAAATATATGGTAAAAATATTATTAATTCAAAAACTAAATAAAAATTAGTAGACTTAAGTAAGTTATTATTTTAAACTGTAGTATAAATAAAAATGTCAAAATGTTATTTCAATACTAAAATAATAATTTATATTCATATTACAAATTACATATTGAAAAGAAAAATCATTTTCATATGCTAATCGCAGCGATTAATATTAATAGAAAAAAAATCTTTCCTGTCTCAGTAATTCATTTAAACGCGCTATTAAATCATAAGAATTCGATAGGTTTGAATGTATTATTTAAATTAGCTATCATTTCGTTCATCGCCGTCAATAATCATGATTTATCAAAATATAATAGTTTCTTGATTGTTTGTAATTTTGATTGAAAATACAAGTTGCGTGCCGAAACTTTACGCACGCAATTCCTATCGTTTAGTACAAAAATGAATAGTCATATATAACTCAAAATATATAATAATAATAATAATTCTTATGATTTCAACAAAATTATAATATATTCATTTCCGTAAACAAATTTATAGATTTTATAATTTTTGTAGTTTATATCAACAATTTTTTTTTTATGTCAAGCATAATTTAAGGGTGGTTTTTTTATAATTAGATTTATTATTATTTGTATCAAAACTCTTAGGAAATTAGGTAAAGAAATTTGCACAAAATATATATTATTTTAAATTATATTCATTTTCGTAAAAAAAATTATAGATTTTATAATTTTTTGTAATTTAGATCAACAATTTTTTTGTGTCATAAACATAATTTAAGGGTGTTTTTTTTTATAATTAGATTTATTATTATTTTTTGTATCAAAACTTGGCAAATTAAGTAAAAAAATAAACTGAAATTAAAATGTATGAAACGATTTATTGTATTTGCAAAAATATTGTAATTATTTTATATTGTTATGTATTTTGTTGAATTATATGTATAAAGTGCGAGGTTAAATGTTGTTATATAACATACAAATGATTACTGTGTTATTGAATGAAACGTTGAACGTTTCCAGGTGGTGTAACGAGAGTCATGCTCGGAGTCGTTACATTGTAATCACGATAAAATAATTTGCATTTCCTTCGAAGAAAATATTTTCCTTATGCATTCTTCTTCGGCGATTATCGAAGAATGAACATTTGAGATAGGGTTGAATATCAAAATTCGTATGAAACGTCTAGAAAATGCATATCGATCAAAAAGGAAATGGCGTACCGTGGCGTAATAGTAAGTTTGCCAACACAACGAACCCAAAAGGGGCGAAGCTCCGCCGCCTCCGCCGCCCCCCCGGTCTTCCATTATTCATTCGGATCCCCCTCGCGCGATTGCTCCGCAATCTGGCGAACAGCGAGAGGCAAAACTCACCACTTCACCTTGCGACTATTGATCTCAGCCGCCCCTCAAAACGGAGGTGGGTACACACAACCAGAACCGAAGGCGGGCGTCGCGACGCCGTCCCCGGCACTGTCCTCGCGCGAAGACCAACTCTTCCTTCCCTTTCCAGGATCCAATAGTCCGGAACACGATAAATATCCAATTATGTGGTTTTTATTCCCAAAGCTTAATTAGAAAAGATAATAACGGCGACTGTTCCCATCATTCTGTGGATTTCAGTTTACCTTCACGTATTGCCACCCTCTTCCAGTTGGTTGAAGTTTTTCGATGCGGGGGAGAATAGGTAATGCCCGGAAACATCGACAGCGCTTAGTTTATATCCTGGCGCCCGACAGGAAATGGCGTTGACTCACCTTTCTGGCCTCCCCTCAGATCCTGGGGGTTAATATCCACAACAAAGCACAACTGACGTTTCGAATCGGCTAATTACGTCGTCATTATGCGAAACCGACGGCACAACTTCAAGAATTGCATAACAATAGTCTACAGAAATGAAGACATGAAGATAATTACATTCTGATATAAACGACGATTAAATCAGAGACATTAATAAGACACCTCATTATATCTTCATACATTTCCGATAAATCAACAATATTAAATTATTTGTAATATTTTATTTATACAAAAATACAAGTAAAAAAATATTTTTCTAATTTAATATTATTATTTTAATTATAAATTCACTTTCATTTAATTAAAAAAATTTACAATAATATTCGTTATATAATATTTCTTAAAATAAATTAGTTTTAATAAAAAATTTCTTCAATATATATTTACATATTATATTTACTTCAGAAAAATGTTATATAATAAAGTTTATAATTATGTAATTATCAGTTATTGACATAAAAAATATATTTAAATCATAGTAAAAATTGAGTACGTAATCCACAAATTATGAGCAAAGTAAAAAAAAATTTTATTTTCTTGTTTTTTGTAATTTTAAATATTTGTAACGCTATAAAGACCATATAATAAGATCCACTTGTACTAGTTTTAATATACTCTTCATTTACCCAATTTTATGCTTCAAAAATTCAACGGAAATCCTTACGTAAAATATCGGATGAATCATTGAAAACCACGCACCGGAACTGAAAGATATTTTAATATAAAATTTTATTGTTTTAAATCTTTGAAAATAATCATTTAATTCATTGATATTTTAATAATTATCGTCTACAAATTTTATTAAAAATAATTATAATTAATCAAAAAATAATCATCAATAAAATTATTTTCAAGTTATAATTTAAAATAAAATAAATTGATTCATTTACTTAATTTATTCAATTTATATTTAGTTCGTTTAGTAAAGAAAAAAAAATTATTTAAAAAAAATAAATTTGTTGGTTTATTCATAATTATGTAAATATTTTTGCTGCAATAAATTTTATTTTATTTATCTCAATTTATTTTTATTTTTCATTGAATTTTCAATAAAAACAATATGAATGAGTTAATAGTGAGGAAGTGAACGTTTCATAATTATATTTTTTCGATCTAAAATGATGAGACAAAAAAAATTGCGTAAAAATAATTTAAATTGAAAATTATTTAAAAAAAATATAAAGAAATGCAAACGTAATATTTTATAATTTGTATAAGTATAAATATATTATTATATATTTTTTTGATCTAAAATAATGATGCAAAAGAATTATGTAACAATAATTTAAATAAAGTTTAAACGAAAATGATTAAAAACGAAAATTGCATTTTGACAAATTATTTTTAGTGAAAAATTAAGAAAGATTACATAAATATTTATTATAAGAAACGTATTTGTATTTACTGATTATATTTGAATGAAGAAAAATAGTGTACAAAAATTTATAAATATTTTTTTTTGTAGAATTTTATTATTTTAAAATTTGTATTATAACTATAAATATATCATTATTTTATACTTTTTCGTTCTAAAATAATGATGCAAAAAAATTACGTAATAATAATTTAAATAAAGTTTAAACGAAAATGATTACAAAAGAAAATTATATTTTGACAAATTACTTTTTTGTGAAAAATTAAGAAAGATTACATAAATATTTATTATAAGAAACGTATTTGTATTCACTGATTATATTTTTAAATGTAGAATGAAGAAAAATAGTGTATAAAAATTTATAAATATTTTTTTTTTGTAGAATTTGATGAATAATTTTGGATATGTTATAAATCTATGTAATTTTTGATTTTAAAATAAAACTTTTATGGTATAATTAAAATAATGTGTTTAATCTGAAAATCTTGTAGCTAAAAAAAGGTAATGTGGTTCCTGTAGTTATAATTGATAAAGTTGCTGGCAACGAGTGCATAACTTATAATTAAGAAAATGAACCTTAATTACGGTTTGGTGTGTGCTGCTGCTGCTGTTTTAAACGGTTTTCGTATTTTAATTTTACGTTTTATGGGTTTTCCAGTGCGGAAGTGGTATATGGGTTTGGAACCCCATGCGAATCAATGCGTTGATAACATCTGGTGGTTCGAGACTGGCGCTCGTTAATTTATGTATCAACCTGGACGATATTATTTATTGCGTTATTATATTTTTATTGATACCCTTTTATATACCTGGGGTGAGGTCGAACCGACCAGACCCGTGCTCACCCTCGATCCTCGAAGGGCGAAAAAGAAAGAAACCAACTACAAAAAAAAAATGGGCAAGAACGACGGTAAATCGTCCCCCACCTTTTGCTCAATAGCTAATTACATCGAACGAACAAAGCAAAAATCACCCGGGTCTCGTTTCACCTTATCAAAAATTAATGGACCTCGATATTTCAAACTGGAATTGGAAATGAAAATGATGAAAGAAAGAAAAAGTAAAACAAAAATAACCTGAAAAAATGGTATTTGGGCCAAAGAGAAATAAAAGTTTAAACGGACAGGGACAATCGATTGGGTTCGTAAATGTATAATGGAATTTCTAAATATAGGAATAGACGGTTCAGGGAAGTTGCAGCTTAAATAAATATCGCGGAGGAAGAAGTAATAGGAAAACAAGAAACGAGAAAAAAATAATTTTCATTTTTTTTTTTAATTGATTGTTTCAAGGATATTGAAGAACGGCGTACCCCAAGGAACCTATCATGTATACAATCTTAATTAATCTTCAAAAAAAAAATAATAAAAAGAATTGAAGAATTGTAAGAAATTAAACATAACTTTAATTTAATTTTGTAATTTCTTGGTAATTGATAAATAATTGAATATAATTGTGTAAGAATGTGCCTTAGAATGATCAGTTGGAGAAAGTAGATATAATAAAGTTGATTTATAAATTGTGAAAGCTGATTCGAAATAATCAACAATAATTAAGTTTTTTTCCAGTTTTGAATGAATAAATATTTGTTCTATTAAACTTACTTTCACATAAATGTACAAATATTTATTAGATGTTTAATTTAGTTACAAAAGTTAAGCAGTATTGGTGATATTTATTTTGTTCCATTTTTGAAAGTATTTCACTTATAAAATTTAAGAATGAAAATAATTTTTTTTTTTTGAAAGTTACTAAAACCCACTTTTAAGGAAATCTGTAATGCGTCTGGGAAGTTATATAAATTACTTTACGAACACACCAATATTTCATTCAATTTCAATACTTGTAGTAATACAGCAAGTTTATTTATCTGAACGAAACAAACCAGAGCGAAAAATTAAGAAAAGTTTAAGAAATTCTATAGAAATATAATAATTTAAAAAAAAATATTATATAATAATTTTATAATAAATATATTTCGTTATTGTTTAAGAAATTTATAAAATATTTATTACGTAATAATTAAAGTTAATAATTATGTTTATTTATAGAGATAAAAATATAATTCTAATAATTATTTCATACTGAACAATTAAAGGAAACTTAATAAATAGTTCATATAATTTTGATTTGTTTATGTAATGAAATTTACTAAACTTTACTTTAATTAAAAATAAAAATATTTGTTGGTATTATTTTAATATTAACTAAGAAATTTGAGTTTTAGAAATTTTAGTTTATTCACTAAAGCATGGTACAGCTTATTTTGGAGTATGTCAAAAAAAATAAATAAAAATATAAACGCAATAAAGATTCAAAAAATTCTATATAAAATTTAATAATTATATTTTGTAAATGCAAATATGAAATATTATAATTTTAAAATCTCTACTTCTGTACTATTATTTTAAAATCTGTAGATGGGCCAAAGATGGCACGCGGGCCTTAGTTTGTCTTTTACAGGACCTTTTTAAATGTTTTATTTTTTAAATTAAAATTGAAAATTTTTGTGTTATTATTTTAAAATCTCCTTTTGGATGGGTCCTTTTTAAATGATTTTTTAAAATTGAAAATTTCTTTACTAACCTTTTTTTAAAGATTTTTTCTTTAAATTGAAGTTCTAAATTTGTATACTACCATTTTAAAATCTGTTGTTGGGCCGCAAGTGGCCCGCGGGCCGTAGTTTGTCCAAATGATTTTGTAAAATTGAAATTAAAAAATTCTCTGCTACCAATTTTAAATCTTTAAGTGAGCTGGCCATAGTTTGTCCCATTTTAAATGATTTTGTTAAATTGAATTCTGTAGTTTATCTATTAATGATTTAGTAGGTAAAAACTAGTATATTAATACAAGGATTGTATAATATTGACTAATAAATAAACAATAGGTATGTAGTAGTTGTAGTATGCAAATGAAATCTAACTGAAAGGTATTTTTAGTGGTTCGGAGTAAACAATATTTGTGATTGCGAAAGGAGGCAATTAGCGTAATTTGCTCTGCGTATGATGCACCGCGACATGTTTTATTAATTTATTAACGAAGACCTGGTGTATATACAAAAAAAAAATGTATATGAGAGTACGACTCACAACATCAAGGGGGAACGCACCTATTTCGCTTTTTGTCTTAATTAAATTAATGCGTACAAAATAAACGGCGGCGACATATCATTTCGTCCGCCTCACGCAGTAAATGAATATTTATTTATTTGCATATTAAAATAACAAACTGTGGGATAGAAATAATAAAAAATGAAGAAGTAGTAAATATATACGCAAAGAGTCTTTAAAAATGTATTAGGGTGCGTCTGGAAACGAGAGAAAAGTTAATAACAGGGGGTGTCATCAATCAAGGGATAATTTTCGTATAATTTTTCCCAGTTTATGCGAACGCAATTTAGGAAAGTTTCGCGTCGTGTTTCCATTGAAGCAACAACAACATAAAAAAAAATGCTTTCATTTGTATGCAAATAGTAGTTTACTAGTACGAACTATGATTGTGATTGATCACGGCACCGTCGTATTAACCGAAAACTTGGGACTTCATTATATCCCGATAACTCACCGGTCCGAAACGGATGGACGATGGTCAGAAGTTTAATGTCCCTAGGATATACTTGAAAGATCAATGGATGATGGTTTTTGGGGTGAGGTTCAATTCAATTCAATTTGCACAAAATGCATCCTGGGTTTTTGGAGAGTTCCGTGTAAACCAGAAATAAATCCGGATTCCATTTGGAGGACCACAGAAAATCGCATTATAATGGTGGTGTGTACGTTGGTGGGCGCGTGTCCCCTATTGTTGGGTTGTACGACCCATGCTGGGAGAGAACCCATCGTGTTTACATTTCGCGTCGGTACATTAGTCGCCCATTAATCCCCCTTCTTTCCGAATGCGAATCGACGCACGAGGAGGATCAACCCTGTCGTTTCATCGAAATTAATACGGTAACAAGTTAATATTGTAGCAATATTTGATTGGGGTTGGTTTTTGGGAAGAGTTGGATGAAAGGGTTGACATGCGAGTACAATGCGACGACGACGACGACGTTCGTTCGTCCCCCTTAAGACTGCCGCCGTCGGGGGTGGCTTTAAGTTATTTAATACGCGTCTCGTGTCGGTAATTGTTACAATTTTCTTATCGGCTCTGTTTGACCAACAGTCGGGGAAATTACTGTAATACGAATTTAATACCGCCACCGCGGCGATCGCTTTTCATCACTGGACTTTTCATTTCGATCGCATAACCTTTTACGATCCTTAATCATATTTCATTTCTAATTTACTACCACTTCGATGCAATTTATTTCATGCCCATAATTCTGATTCCTGCAAGAAACTACTTTTAACTCTGCTGCATCCACACTACACATAATAAAAACTATAGTTTTTCACAAAACATAACTAAAAAAAATAAATAAAATGCCAGAAATAATACTGTACTGAGATTAATTTATTAATTTGTTTTCGAATTACATAATTTAAAAAAAAACTTTTAAAAAATAAAACTGATAAATATTAATTAATGCATGAGACATAGATAGAAATATTACACACATTGCAAACTATAGTTTTAATATATTTTTTGTAATATATTATTTATATAAGATGTTACAAAATTAAATTTAGTAAAACTAAGCTTTTGGGTATTATTAAGTTTATATATTTTATGTCAAAGTTTCCATTTAACATTTATAAAAAATGTAAAATTGTAAACTTTCGGTATTCATTTCTTACAGAAAAAGTTTATAAAAAAATCAACTACCGTTTTATACAGAAAATCTGGAAAATAAATATAACTTTGTGCAAAAAATTACAAAAAAATAATAATAAAATTGTAATCTTACCTGCAAATTTAATAAAATATTTAATGATTGAAAATGAAGCTTATTAACTTTAATAAACTGTAATAAATAAAATTTATTAAAAAAATAAATATTTCTGATTAGTAATTGATTATTATAAGTATTTTAATATATATTCTTGAATTCTAATTAAAATTTTTTTTGTGGGTCCCTATTTTGTCTGTGGGCCCCAAATATTTTTTTGCCCTATATACATTTATTATATTATATTTATTTTGGTACAATTCTGAATTGACCTAGAATATTTTTTTATTAAAATAATTTATATATAAATATAATTATCACTTAGTTAAGAGAAGCATTAAAGCTATAGTGTGTCCTAGACATCAGTTAAGTATATGAGGAGGGTGGTGTAAGTCTCGACATCTAATTCTAATTTTTTTTTGAGGGCCCAAAAAAAATATTGTGGGCCCTAGTTACTGTACCTATTCAATAAAACTGTCTTATATAAATTTATTGTATTACATTTATTTTATTACAATTTTGAATTGTTCTTCAACATTCTTTATATTCAGATATAATCATCGTTATTTGTTAAAAAAACGTAATTTAAGTCAAGAAGTTAAGGGACACATTAAAACTATCATGAGTCGAAGGCATTTTAATAAATTTAGAATTGTAATTAATTTTTTGTGGGCCCCAATTTTCTCAAAAAATATCGTGGGCCCTAGTTTCTGTACCTATGCAATAAAACTGTCTTTTATATAAATTTATTGTATTATATTTAATTTATTACAATTTTGAATTGTTCTTGAACATTCTTTATATAAAATAATGTATATTGAGATACAATTATCGTTATTTGTTAAAAAAACATAATTTAACTCAAGAAGTTAAGGGACGCATTAAAACTGTGATGAGTCGAATGCATTTTACTAAGTTTAGATTTCTAATTCATTTTTTGTGGGCCCTAGTTTCTGTACCTATGCAATAAAACTGTGTTATATAAATTTATTGTATTATATTTATTTTATTACAATTTTGAATTGTTCTTCAACATTCTTTATATAAAATAATGTATATTCAGATATAATTATCGTTATTTGTTAAAAAAATATAATTTAACTCAAGAAGTTAAGGGACGCATTAAAACTGTGATGAGTCGAATGCAATTTACTAAGTTTCAATTTCTAATTCATTTTTTGTGGGCCCCAATTTTCTCGAAGGCCACAAAAATTACAGAATTGTTCTTAAACATTCTTTATATGAAATAATTTATATTCAGATATAATTATCGTTTTATTTATTACAAAATATAATTAAATTCAAGTTAAGGAATGCATTAAAACTATCATGAGTCAAAGGCACCAGAGTCTTAACATTTTAGTAAGGTTCAAATTCTAATTCATTTTTTGTGGGCCCCAATTTTCTTGTGTGCCCCAAAGATTAACGTGGACCCTAATTACTGTACATAATGAATAAAACTGTTTTATATACATTTATTATATTATATTTATTTTATTACAATTTTGAATTGTTATATAAAATTCATTATATAAAATAATTTATATTCAAATATATAGTTATCATTATTTGTCAAAATATAATTCAAATTAAGAAATTAACGCAAGCTACACCAGAGTCTCGGAATTTTAGGAAGTTTTGAATTCTAATTAATTTTTGTGTGGGTCCCAATTTTGTTGTTGACCCCAAAAAATATCGTGGGCCCTAGGTACTGAGTCTAATAGATATAAATGTAATTTAAATAATACCTAAGTAAATATTTGAACAATAAAATAAATTACAATTTGAGTAATCAAAGGTAGAAGTTTTAATGAATCATAAAACTTGATAATTCTATTGCTCGATATCCTACAGCACAAACAGTCTTAACAACATCCTCCATGTCGGCTGATTTCAATTCCAGACTCAGACTCTCTCATCCAGTCGGATTCGCAGAAATCGTTTGTTCATTTAACGAGTTAATTGCCGCCACTTCTTTCCACTAATATTGGAAATACATGTGCAATGCGCATTTTATGTGTGGATCTTCACATCCATTTTACTTTTATTCCACTCCACACCGCGCAGATAATTACATACATGTGCACAGATGTTTCTTTTTTGGCGTTGATTGTAACAAAATTACAGTATTATTACAGTCTCCAGCTAGTTGGAAGAAGCGGCTTTTCTAGCCAAAAAGAGAAAACGTAGCAAGAAAGACACATACCATCATGAAACGGAAAGAGAAAAATGGGGAAAAAATATTTACGAAAATTACGTAATGCCGTTCCGAGAAGTCGGTCGGTGTGAGTAATGCTGGTGTCGGGGTTATTATGCACGTCGATCTGAAGAGTTCGTGCGTTCCTTTTATTTTATTTTTCTTTATTTTCGTTTTCGTTTATTTTCCCCCCTTTAGACTGTTGTTCTTTTTTTCATCCTCCTCCTCCTCCTCCCTGTTTTCTGTCCACGGTGTGATATCCAAGACGTGTTATTAACTTTTAGAGCTGTGGCATTAGACTGCCAGGGCGAGAGAACGTAATTTGAACGGTGCTATTGTAATTGTAGTCGAGGAAAATACCGAATTTTCGTTTCTATCTGCTCTGATTTTCTTTTTTCTCTTACATTTTTTTTTTGAAAGCTTCCCATTGTTTCCGAAGCCCGGAATTAATGATCGGCTTGCGTGAGCTTTTCCACCCACCATCGACGACGCAACAACAAACCTAACATATATAACGCAGCGTTGATTAACACCTCTGTCCAAATAGTTTATTTTTTTGTGAAATAACGAAAAACGTAAGTCTGCATTAATAATCTTCGATAAATAGGGGTTAATAGGGGGTGCAATGCTATCGAGCACGCGACGCGATATCCTTTTATCCTTGCAGTCGGAATGTATAATTTCGGAAATACTAGTGACACTCCCTTTGGCCGTATACACACTGCAACTTAATGAACTTTGATTACGGTTAGTGCTTGGATATAATGTTGATAGTACATCACGAGACTTGGCGGCTATGCGAACGGTATTAGTCGAGTCCAGTACTTAACACCTGAAATAAAGATTGCGCTATCGCCGAAACCCATCTTGAAGCTTTTGTACCGCCGTTGCGTAATGCATCAGCTGGTGATAACATCGTCGTCAGGGGTGTTCACAGTGTTACACTAACTAACAACATGATGCATTCTCCTAAATCACCTCAAGCAAATTTCAGTTTATTATTTCGTGTTAATTGCTTCTCACAAACTTGCCATGTACCAAGTATATATTTAAGTACTGTATAATTACAAATCTATTTTAAGCTAAAAATCTTGAGATTACTTTACTAGATTCCTCATGATATTTTCAGAAAACTATTAGCCTGAAACTCATTTTAACCAAAGGTTTAGAATTTTGAATAATTATTTAAGAGACTACACATTATAACTAAATTGTTAATTTTATATAAGTTCATAAAACTATGGAATTGATATCCTAAAACTTATTAAAATAATCCAAATTTTATAATAAAAATGATGATATTGTATGCGTTTTATAAAATTGCTTCAAAACTGTACAAAAAGTGATAATTATATGGGTAAGTAATAAAATTCTATAATAATTTTGACAAATATGAAATATAATTATAAATCATAAAACATATTACAATTATCCAAAATTTTGAATACGAATGATGATATTGTATCAGTTTCATAAAGATGCCTCAACACAGTACGAAAAGTGCTGAATATATGGTTTTGTAATGATAGTAAGTGCACTAGCTTAAGTAATAATATTATATAATAATTTTGGCAAATATGAAATACAACTATAAATTTGTATAATTATTATATCATAAGTAAAGGTCATCTTTAAACTTATTAGAATTATACAAAATTTACAATACTAATGATGATATTGCATCCGTTTTATTAAGTTGCCTCAAAACTATATGAAAAGTGTTAAATATATTGGTAAATAATGATAGTATGTGCACTAGCTTAAGTAATATTATTATATAATACTTTTGATAAATATGAAATAGAACTATAAATCTTTCTGATAAAAAAAGTATGAAGTAAAAGTCATCATTAAATTATAGTAAGTGAACTAGCTTAAGTAATATTATTATATAATACTTTTGACAAATTTAAAATATAACAATAAATATTTTTACACATTACATCATAAGTTAAGTGTAAAAGTAAAAGTCATCATTAAAACTTATTACAATTACTCAAAATTTACAATACAAATGCTAAAATTATATCAATTTCATAAAGTTACCTCATCATTAGCTTACACTTAAATAAGTACACTAGCTTAAGTAATATTATTATGTAATAATCTTGACAAATGTTTCCCTTGTTTCATATTTTTAACATGAAATTAAGTTCAGGAAATTATTGAAATGTTATTGGATCTGTTATACAATCTTTCAACTTAGATTAAGTATAAACCAAAATTGCAGTGAAAAAAATATAATAAAATATAACAAAAACACTAAAAAGTTGTATGCAGAAAATTTTACAGTAAATAATATTAAACTTTTCTTATAATTTTTTTATTTAACAGTAAATTTATTGTTAAAAATTTAAATGTTTTATATCACAGAGAAATAATTAATAAAATAAATAAAGATTTTTAACAAATAGTTAAAAACTAACTAGTAATCAAATAAATTTGATTTAAAATCAAATATTTTTAGTAGAATTTATGAAATATTAAAGATTTATATTTTAAATTTTGTAGCTTGATTAGATACAAATTAGGAAGCCAAATATTTAATGTGCGCCCTTTTTCCCCAAGTTTTTACCGGCGCCCTTACGCATGGTGCAGTAGCCCTCAGTTGAATATTATTATTTTTTATATTAATTATTTTTTTATGTATATAATTTTATTCTTTAATAATTTGAAGACTATCTGAAGAATAATTTAATATATTATTTTGATTAAATAATCGACTGTTAAATTATATAAAAAAAAATAATTTACATGTAATAATTTATAATAAATCCGTGAATGAAGCATTTAATTATTTTGATGTTATCTTTCAAGGCGGAAGATATTATCTAAGTCTTATATAGTCGATATCCCGTTTCCGTTTATTAAATAATTCGATTTCCCGTTAAGATACTTCGCTCGTGTCGTTGTTTTACTTTATATAATATTTTTTTTTGTACATTTTTTTTCGTTACAGTTACATTGAATATTCAGTCAAGTCTCACATGTGAATGAAAGATAGCCATCAAATACCCAAATAAGGGCATTGATTCGTAAAACGGAATGCGAGATAATTTCTGTAAGGGTTGGTAAATGCATTTATAATTATCCGAAGTCTGTTACGGCAATGTGAATATGGTTGTGTGTGCAGAAAATGGTAATTAAAATTGGGGTTCTCCCCGGAAGGTATTGTATCACATGGTCCGCATTGTTTCGGCTCGTTGATTTCATTTTCACCTGGATTAGGTCTCTCTTTCTCCCCATCCTCTCCGTCTCTATCTAACATGTATGAAGTATCTCTGTTAATTTTTCCTCTCACTCTATCTCTTTCACTCTTCATCCTTACGTCAGGACAGGCTGGACACAGCTGTTGCAATCCCATCGTGCCCACCCCCGCATCTCCATTTCATAGGCCGTATATCTTCTATTCCCGACTGCTGACACTGGCCCAACAATCTCCATTAATCTTATACACAAACAACTACTTTTTCACTTCAATTCCATTCACTTATAATAGTAATATTTATTACAACAACTAAAAAATTACGACAATAACCCGACTTACGCAATACTTGAACTTCAGTGGTTTTTTTTCTGTAATAAGTACACTTGAATCTCTGACTTTAGCATTTCAAGCATATATTTTTATTATCTTTAATTTTACTACGAGAAAAGGACACAAAGTTATGGAAAAGTTATGAAAAGTGAAATTATTTCAATTATGTTTGAAAGTTTTTATATGAATATTACAATTTTTTTTTTTCAACATGGAAGTATTAAAAACTTTCTTACCTTAAGGCTAATGAAATATAACAGTTGCTTACAAAAGCGCCAAAAATGAAAATTAAGTATTATTGTAATAATTCCCTGAAGATAAGTTTCACTTTCAAAATAAATACCAAAACAAATATATTTTAACTTTTGATTACAGTTTTAACGTCCTTAATATTGTGTAATAAAAGTTAGTTATATTAAATTATATACCATATTTTCCGGTTTTTTTTTTCATCAAAATACGCCTACAATATCGGGTGCGTCTTTTTGTCCGATTTTAAAAATGATGATCAGAATTTTTTTCTTTCAAAATATTTATAGAAAAGGGGAGCGTCTTATATGCTGCTGTTTGGTAAATACAGTAGTTATTGTGACAATTTAGGTAAATTTAAGTTTTAGAAGTTAAAGAAATACATAAGATTTTTTTTATCCAAATTATCATTTTAAGTCCAATAAAAATGTATATTTAATTATGAAACTTAGTATCTTTTCTATAGTTATATTGAAATATATACCTTATTTTCCATTGTATAAGAAGGTTTTCTTCTTCATCAAAATACGCCTAAAATATGTGGGAAATCAAGTGGAAAAAGTATAAAAATGTTGAAAATTTGGATTGAAATTCCATTTTCTTTATAAATATCTAAACTTATTATAGAAAATATAATTTAAAAACAATTTCTAATTTAATTAATTAAGTTTACTATAACTTCTAATAATTCTAATTAAAAAATTATTGTATTTACAGTATTTTCAAGTATAGTTTCTTCATAACATAATTTTATAATAATATAGTAGTTGTATTCTTAATATTAGACAGAATTAAAAATATTTTTTTTATCAGAAAATTATATGATGAATTGGTAAAAAAATAATTGTTTGTGTTTTTTTAATAAGACTTGTTATGATGAGTTTTCTAAGAATTCCATTAAGATTATAGTAATGACGAGTAATTTGAAACGTTATTTATAAGATTAATAAAGTATCTAATGATCATCTATTTATTAGTTTTTTTTTTCACCAATTTTTCATAATGAAGGACAAATTCCTTAATCCTTATCGTTTTTAATATCGTTTTCTTTCAGCATCAATTCATTAGTTATGACTTTGTTTTAGCAATTTTTTAAGATAAGAAATAATTTTGTTAAAAAAACTTTCCTTTGCGATTTTTCTTATAAATTATATAAAATCAGCATTTTAGGTTCTAAGAAAGTATCTAAAGATCATCAATTCATTAGTTATGAGTTTGTTTCAGCAATTTTCTAAAATAAGAAATAATTTTGTAAAAGAAACATTTCTTTACGAATTTTCTAATAAATTATATACACTTTTATAGTATGAAGTATCTTAATAAAATTTATGAAAAAAAAAAATCGATTTTCATATCGTTTTTTTTCTTCAGTATTTTAGGTTCTAAGAAAGTATCTAAAAATCATCAATTCATTAGTTATCAGTTAGTGTCAGCAATTTTCTAAATTAAGAAATTATTTTCTAAAAGAAACATTTCTTAATGAATTTTCTAATAAATTATATACACTTTTATAGTAGGAAGAATTTCAATAAAATTTATAACAAAAATAATAATCGTTTTTTTTTTCAGCATTTTGGATTCTAATAAATTATCTAATGATCATCAATTCATTAGTTATCAGTTAGTTTCAGGAATTTTCTAAAATAATAAATAATAATAACAAAGGGCTAATAAATAATTTACTTAAAGAAACATTTCTTTATGAATTTTCTAATAATTGATATACACTTCTTGTATAATTATAGTATAAAGTAGCTCAATAAAATGTATGAAAAAAGAAATGAAGTTTCATATCGTTTTTTTTCTTCAGTACTTGAGATTGTCTTTGTGGAAGTAACGAGAAGATAGACATGACGAATGTAATCATAAGATTATGTAAATGCTTATCGAGATTAGTTTTTGATTATGATTAATAATCAATCAGCAGCGGAACCATGTAATGCTCGTAATCGGAATGTAAGCTGCCAAATGTAATTACAGACTTGTCTACCGAGGAGATAAATGAGAATACGCCGTCGGTTGTGTGCGTACGTCTGTGGCGGACTGAGTTGAGTGTGTGTGTCCGGAGAATCAGTATTGGGGGGCTCAGGGGGGGCGTTTGGGCCACTGACGGACAGCTGCTGGGGCGCCGTCAGTTGGCCCCATTAGACTGCCCCAATGCGCGTTTAAAAAGCACACAAGTTCGTTTATGTAACATGGACAGAGAGAGAGAGAGAGAGAGAGAGAGAGAGAGGACCACCGATGTGTGCAAATGGTTTGAAGAGAGATGGAGGGAAGGACCAAAAAAGCACCGTACCATGTCAGTCAATGATATACATATAATTAGCTAATTACGGTTTTGTGGCTGTACGTCGCTGCGTACAAGCCCCGCAAGCGAGACTCCGCATACAATTAACTTCCTTATCTATATAGAATATAAATACTAACAGCTTGTGTACTAAAACGTATGCACCCTTCCATCAACAACAACAACAACAAAAGCTCATGAGCTCTACGAAAACGTACGCTTCCTTCCATCAATTGAGAGAAGCAGCAACAATAAGACAACCAGAAGAAAACAGCTAAAAAAAGATCATAAACTAACAACAATGGAGAGAAACAGCAATAACAAGAACATGAGTAGAAGAAAACAACATAAAAGGTCAACGTAAACTCTCTTCAATCAATTGAGAGAAGCAGCAATAATAAGACAACCCAGCAGAAAAAAATATAAATTCATGCTTCCTTCCATCAATTGAGAGAAGCAGTAACAACAAGACAACCAGAAGAAAACAGCAAAAAAAAGATCATAAACTTATGCTTCCTCCCAACAATGAAAAAAAGCAGTAGAGTAGAAGAAAACAACTAAATAACTTGACGAAAATGTAGGCTCCCTTCTACCAATGTGTAGAAAAAAACAACAACAAAATTTGACAATCTGTAGGAAAACGTAAACTCCTTTCCATTAATTAAAAGAAGCAGCAGCAATAAGACAACCAGAAGAAAATAGCAAGAAAAAAGATTATAAACTCCCAACAATGGAAAGAAACAGCAATAAAAACAACATAAGTAGAAGAAAATAACATAAAAAGTTGACGAAAACGTAAACTCTCTTCCATCAATTTAGAGAAGCAGCAACAATAAGACAACCAGAATAGAACAGAAAAACAAAGATCATAAACTCATGCTTCCTTTTAACAATGGAGAGAAGCAGTAATAACAACAACATGAGTAGAAGAAAACAACAACAAAATTTGACAAATTGTAGGAAAACTTAAACTCCCTTCCATTAATTGAAAGAAGCAGCAGCAATAAGACAATCAGAAGAAAACAGCAAGAAAAAGATCATAAACTCCCAACAATGGAAAGAAACAGCAATAAAAACAACATAAGTAGAAGAAAATAACATAAAAAGTTGACGAAAACGTAAACTCTCTTCCATCAATTCAGAGAAGCAGCAACAATAAGACAACCAGAATAGAACAGAAAAACAAAGATCATAAACTCATGCTTCCTTCCAACAATGGAGAGAAGCAGTAATAACAACAATATGAGTAGAAGAAAACAACAACAAAATTTGACAAATTGTAGGAAAACGTAAACTTCCTTCCATCAATTCAGAGAAGCAGCAACAACAGGACAACCTGAAAAAAAACAACAAAAATAGATCATAAACTCCCAACAATGGAAAGAAACAGCAATATCAACAACATAAGTAGAAGAAAACAACATAAAATGTTGACAAAAAAACTCCCTTCCATCAGTTGAGAGAAGCAGCAACAGAAGAAAATAGTAAATAAGATCAAAAAGTGACAACAATGGAGAGAAGCAGCAATAACAACAACACGAGTAGAAGAAAACAACATAAAAACTTGACGAAAACTCTCAACCATCAATTGATTGAAGCAGCAATAACAACAAGGAAAACAATAAAAAAATATAAGGATCAACAAACGAAGTAGATGGACCGGACAGCGGTTTCTTTTTCGTTTTACATCGTTTTCGCTGCGGAAATTGGACACCAGAGATTGGGTAACCGGAGATCTCGAGATTGGAATCGTTGCATAAAAGCTTCCTTTTTGTTTCGCCACACTACGCGCGCCGAATTTCTTTACGCCAATATCGATATGACAGTTCTTTTGTGGTACAACGGTGTTTTTTGGTGCGCAACTAAAAGTAATTTACCTTGGAAGTAGCTCTTGGTGCGCAGGTAGCTGACGGAAAGTCGCAGGATGGATAATCTGTCCAGCTTCGAAAGGATGTTCTGCTCGAAAGGCAGGAGGCTCGCGAGGGTGTCCAGTTCGGCGTTCAGTCGCTCCCGATGCCTCTTGCTAGGATTGCTCTTCGTCACGCCATCCTTTGGTGTCGGCTTCAAACTAAACAAAAAATACAATTAAAATTCATTAGTATTATTTACTAGTAGTACTAGTTTTTTTTGTCGTTTTGAAAAACTATTTTTTTAGAAATGTATATAATTCTAAAACCGGTTTAACTAAAAACCGATATGTGACTACACTTATAGCATACAACTGAAATATTGTTAAATGTTTTCAATTTATAGCAATAGATGATGAAAAATAATACAAAATTACTATTATACTATTATCTTCTATGGAGTAAACCGGTATTATACAAAAGTTAAGATTCGAAAAGAAAAAGTTTTTCTATGCTAATGAATATTAAAAGATAAGTTTTCTAATTATTTCTATCTAAAAATAGCAGTGAATCAATTTAATATTGATTCCAGCAATTATTATTTTCTCAAAACCAAAAACTAGACGAAGAAATAGAATAGAAAATTACTACTTTAATAATTATTATTTAAATTTATTTTTATTATTTAATAAAATGCAAATGTAAATAATAAAACAATATTTTATACAGAAAATTTTTAAACATTTTCAATAAAAAAAATCATTTATTTAGACGTGGAAATTTCATATAATTAATTCAAATATAATTTATTATTAATTATTATTTATGTTAGTGTATAACAAAGAAATCATGAAAAGTGAATGTATGGAATTAGTTAACGAAATAGGAAGGAATATTATGATATCAAGAGTTAACCTACTGACGTGAAGTCATGGTTCATAAAGTATTTATGATCTATTGTTTATAGTTTATTTTGCATTGTAAATATGTATGCTAATTATTCCAATTAAGGTTTTAATTAAAAAAAAAGCTGCAAAAATAATTCCACAGTGAGTATAAATTATTATATGTCTGTAAATAATTTAAAAAAATTATATACAATAGAAATATAAAAATTAACAAAATTATTATGAATAATAAAAAATAAAAATAAAATTAGTGGATTAAAAAAATGTATATTTTTATTAAGTATTATTTTACTGTCTTTCAAGATTTAATACTGTTTTTCGCATCAAAATTTATTTTCAGCGTAAATCAATGGAATTATTTTTTTTACAATTTATAAAAGTTAAGCAATATTTGGAGTTAATGGGTGATTAGTACTATTTATTAAAGAGAAAGTAAATAATTACTAATCTTATCACTATTCATAATATATTAGTTTTGAGAATCAAAAGAGAAAGTAAATAATTACTAATCTTATCACTATTCATAATATATAAGTTTTGAGAATCAAATTAGAAGAGAATTAATTATAAAAATAATAATTTCCAGATTTATACGTTATATGTATGAAAACCTAAGATTTCGGTTTACGCGTTTTTCTAAATTTGATTTTAAATAATCTGAAATAGTTAAGCAATATTTGTGGTGGATAGTATTTTTGATGGGAGGTTTGTACTGCCAAAGAAAAAGTAATCAAATTTATAATTAATTTCAGATATAATAATTATTTTTTTACTTGAATCAATTCGATAATTTGAGGAATCAATATAAATACTTAAATTATTATATAATTATTGGAATAAATATTATGCTTACAATATAAATGAAATTAGTGTGAGGTAATAAATTGAATTATTATTATTTATAATTCGATCCATCCACCTTTTCCTTATATTATAATCACAGCGTTTACAGCGGCAACAATTACGTAAGTTTCACACCTGCACGGGATCTCCTCCGCACGTCGTGGTGATTGCTCGTTAGTGTGATTACATTATTACCATTAAAACGTTCGCGCGGAGCCCGGGCATGCATTACGCAACAATAATTCGAATGTTTTCACCGAATTGATATTATTACCGATGATGTCTGAGCGAGTAGGTAGGTGTATCTCATGGGATTATGCATGCTCCAGACGTGAAACCAAAATAATTGTTGATAATCATTTTAATTATACCGCGCCGACACAAGACATAAACAAATCGTTGCGCAACAGCAATTAAAAATTAATTTTCGTATCATATTTCATACACAAAAATATATAATAAAAAAAATTAAATATTTGCTTCAATTCAATAATGAAGATATACTTCCGCAAAATGGTTACGGGCTTTCAAAACCTAAGAAAAGATCATCAGTCATTCTGAAATAATTAAGGCCTCACACGTTGTCTTTACCTGAGAAACGATTGATCCATTCCATATTTCGGCGCAGAAACACTCGCAATTCAATTACAATACTCATCTTCTCGTCTTCCATCTCCTTGCAGATTAACTTTAAGTGAATTATGCAAATCGACCTTTCCATTAGATGCAAATTAATCTGGGATGCATCTCTCACTCTGTTGTATAATAGTGGATGGGTTCGGACAGGCCTGTCATTACAAAAGAGTTAGGGTTTCGTTCTTTTTTTGTGTTCTTGATCTTTCTTGTCTGTTTCTCCGTCGCATTCTTCATATGCTTTTTGGGCGCCGAAGCCGAAGAACGGGATTTAAGAATGAAGAAGAATTGTTGTAAGGGCTTCCTTCCAAATTTCTTTATAATTCGTTCCATTCCTCATCATGCGTTTAATTCCATACTTCTTAATGATGATAACGCTCTTCAGATTACTCAGGTCAAACATTAAAAGTATATTTACAAAAGATTCTCTAATATCAGTGACAAAATATATCATGTCCTGATGATCACACCTATTCCTACCATGACCGGTCAAATTTGATTGTATAGCATAACACGGTATTCTCATAACATAGTACTAATTAATAGCTTTATAGTATTAATATTAATTACATGTTTTAGAACATGACCATTTCAAGACATTAATTAATATCAAATTAATTTCATAAAATTTTCATCCAAATCTAATCCATATGAAATAGTTACTAATAAGATATCTTTAAGTATGGCTTAATAATTAACTTTGAAACATTTTGTCTAAATGATTTTATTTATTTATAAATTATGAATATTTCAAAATAAAAACGAAATTTACAATATTTTTTTTAACTCTTGCAAATATAATTAAAATGTTTGAAATTTACTTAAGTTTTTACTAAATTTTACGGAAAATTATTGAAATTGAAAATCAATGAGAAAATAAAATAAATGTATTTGAAGCAAATCACAATTATCATTATTATTCTCCTGATTTAAAAAAAATTCTAGATTTATGGATAATTATATAAAATTAAGTATTATATAAGATTTAGAAAATAAAGAAGAAATAAGAAAAAATTACTAAATAAACTACTTATTTATATTTATATTTCTTCATTACTATTTTTATTTCCAAATAATTTTCTATTCAAAATAAAATGGTTACATTATAGTTTGTGCAAAAAAAGAAATCTGCAAGTATGATTATATACAGAAATATAATTTAAAATAGCTTTTTACTAAATTTTACCGAAAATTATTGAATTTGAAAATGGAAAATCTAGATTTATGGATGATTACATTAATAGAAGTTTTGTATAAGATTTAGAATTGAAGACATTGAAAATTGAGAAGAAATGAGAAAAAATTTAATTAATTCCTTATATTTATAAATATGAATAATACATTTTGAAAATTATCCATTACATTTTTATTTTTAATTTTCTAAATCTATTACAATTTTTTACATTACAGTTTGTGCCAATAAAAAATCTACAAATATTGTGAAAATTAAAATTTTTACCACTTTGAAGAATTTGCAAAAATTTTACCGAAAATTATTCAAATTGAAAATAGAAAATTAAAGAGAACTTCATAATAATATAATATTAAAAAAAAATGAAGAAGAAATGAAAAAAATATTAATTTCCTCATAAATATATATTTTTTTAAATAATTTTCATTTAAATCTAGTTTAAATAATGTTAATGGTTACATTACAGTTTGTGCAAATAAGAAATCTGCAAGTATGATTAAGGTTTAAATTTTGACGATTTTGAACAGTTTGTGCAAATTATTTTATTGAAGAATAGAATAACTTTTAAATAAAGAACATTTTAAAATACGAGAGAAATGTTAGAATTCAAACTCAATTTTTGCTGTTAAAATATTGGACTTCTTAAAAATATTTGGAATTTACGTAACTTTTTACTAAATTTTACCGAAAATTATTTGATTTAATTGAAAATTAATGAGAATTTCATAATAATACAATATTAATTATAAAAATTGAGAAGAAATGAGAAAAAAATAGTCTTCTAAATATTTCATTAAAATTTAATAAGTATTGTGAATGATTATAGAAAATAAAGAATTATATAATGATTTATAAAAGTGACTATTACATTTAGAAGATGGTTTATAATTTTACAATATTTCTTTAAGAATGTTTCCTGATAACATTTATAAATGGAGATTGTAGATAATTTTGTAATTAATTTACTTTGCGCGATGAGTAATCCTAATTGCAAGTTAAGTAACTTTCTCGGAATTGACCCCTAAATTGAAATATACCTTTCTTAATTGTTTATTCTCTCGTTTCAGGAATGAAAAGAAGAAAAAAACGAAATGAACAAAAAAAAATAATACAAGATAAACATGAAACGAAAAGGAGAAAGAAGTAGTTAATTACACAGCACTTGCCTTTGGAGATGGAAGGGAATGAAGAGAAAAAAATATTAATTTCAACAATGAACGCGGAGAGTAATTATGCCATCAGTTCAAACAAAAGTGTACACGAAGCATTGTTTGCCTTCGACAACAAACGCACGAAGAGAATAGAACAAATAAAGAATACCGAACATACACACAGCGAACAACAACAACAACAAAAAAAAATTATATACAAACATGTTTCATAAGTCGTAACATTCTTTAAATACTCTTCTTTGCTCCACTTCATTTGATCCGAAACACATTATTTCCGTGACGGCAATTAATCATCGCGCTCGTCCATTATCAGCAGGAATTAACATTAATTATTGTTTGCATTTCGTTATGTAATCAATTTTACGAATTGAAATTAACGAATTAACGAGTTGGGCGAATGCAAAGAAGTAATGGAAATGGAATAAAAGAAGTTTGTGTAATCGACTTTCCATATCTTTCTTTGTTCGCACAACCACCCACACTATATCTATATACTCGTTTCGAATGCTCCAGCTTCTTAATTAGTTAGTTAATGGAAATGGCCATTAGATCATTGTCAATTTACCTTATACATTTCTAAATGGGAAATTCAAACTTTTTCTTACATATAATAAATCAACAATTTTTTCTTACATAATAATTTTAAAACGCTTTTATAAACTCAAGATTAATCCACAAACAAATTGTTAATATAATCTTTATATATTTTGAAAATTTATAGTTATGTTTTAATTAAATAACTAAGAAAACTTTCAATATTTTAGAAATGAGATAAATTTTCAGTAATATTTCTTATTTAATCAAATGTTACTTCTTTCTTCAGGATTTGAAACATATTTGAACTAAATAATGATACAAGATATGAAATTTTCAGTAGAAGTTTCTTATTTGATCGAGTCTTAAATATAATGAATCATTATGAAATATCATAAAAACTGATGGTTCTTCCTTCACATATTGATTTGGTACTGACCGTAAGGATAACATCTACTTGTGAAATAAAGATCAGACTTAAATATAGTATAGAAATTCATAACCAAAATTATATAGAGGAAGAGTAATTATAGTTCATAATCTTGCTAAATTTACGACATAAACTGATGGTTATTAGTCAAATTTAAATAGGGGTTTCATTATCAATAAACGGTTTTATCCTATATGATTACTGAAAATACCGGTTTTACAAGAATAAAAAAACCGGTAATTTCATAAATAATTTTTCAGAACAAATATATTAACATTATTAACACGATTATATCAATATTTCTACCAATAATAATAATTGGAGAATTCTCTGCATAAAATACCTTTAACCAAAGAATTAAAATAATTTTACATATTCAGAAGCAACGCACAAACTTTTTATTTTGTCCACTTTTTGCACAATCCTCTAAAACTTAAGAATATCTATCATTTCCTTGATTGTTATACATATAAAACATGATGGACGAGATACAATTTAAAGAAATACCGGTATTTTTTTTTCACAAAAACCGACTTTGAAGAATAAAGTCTTTTCACATCAAATTGTTGAATGTAATAAAATCGAAGAAGTTTAATTGATATTAAATTATATAATACATTTTTGTTTCCAAATTACAAACTGATTTACTGAATGATTAACAGATTGACAAATAGATAATTTTGTTCTTCATCTCGTGACGATTTCAAAATAATATAATTACTATAAATAAATAAATAACACTGTTTCACAATGGAATAATTACGAACTGGTATTATATAATTGTCAAACGGATTTCTGTGCTGAAATTGCAAAAGTGCAAATGATTCAATAGGAATGTTGGTTACGCAACGCGCTGAGTGTGTGTGTCAATTTAACAGAAAAAGGAGTAGAAAAAAAAAAACTAATAATAATGTAAATAAACATAATAATATTCCACATTTACCTTCGTCGGATGGGAACTATTCGCATGGCTATTTCACAGAAGTCTATCAGAAAACGCAGCTCGCCTCTGCACCATTATGAGCCATTACAATATTATGATTAGCCTTTTTATTTTTCATATTGTTTGGTAACAGTTGCAGCAACGACGTGAACAAAAATGACGAGAGTTAGTGTGGATTACAAATGCTTATTAGTCATGGCTTAATATAGTTAAGCAACGTGTTTAGAGGTTTGTCATTGGATGGATGTGAAATGAGTAGATATGATTTTTTTTACTGATATTCTTATAGAATAATGATAATTAATTAGTTGAAAATCCATGTAACTACATATTTGGATAAAAACTTTTATAAAGATATTTACCGGTAAAAAATGGTAAAAGATAATTAATTAGTTAAAAATCCTCGTAAGTGCACGTACTACGTTTTAGGTAAAAACTTCTATAAAGATATTTACCGGTAAAAGATAATAAACATAATTGAAAATCCACGTAACTAGTAGTACTATATTCTGGACAAAAACTTCTATAAAGATATTTATCGGTAAAAAATGATAAAAGATAATGAAGATAAATAATTAGTTAAAAATACACATAACGTACTACGTTTTATGTAAAAACTTCTATAAAGATATTTACCGGTAAAAGATGGTAAAAGATAATTAATTAGTTAAAAATCCTCGTAAGTATACGTACTACGTTTTAGCTAAAAACTTCTATAAAGATATTTAACAGTAAAAGATTGGAAAATATAATAAAGATAATTGAAATTCCACGTTTTTTCTACGTTTGGGTAAAACCTTGTAAAAAGATATATAACCGGTAAAAAAAGATAATTAATTAGTTAAAAATCCAAGTAAAAACGTACTACGTTGTAGGTAAAAGTTTCTATAAAGATATTTACCGGTAAAAGATAATATAGATAATTAATTAGTTGAAAATGCAAGTAAAAACGTACTACGTTGTAGGTAAAAGTTTCTACAAAGATATTTACCGGTAAAAGATAAAAAAAATCTATAAAGATATTATTGTAGATAACTCATTACCAATAGAAAGTAAAGAAAATAAGTACAATAATACCTCGCATAGTGCGGTTAATTGATTGGGCTGTTTAAAACCCTAAAAAAAGAGAATTTATTTATAAAAAATAATTTAGTGTACTAATTTTTTACAAATTATTTTTAATTTGATCAACTAAAAGTTGAAATTTTTAAAGTGAATCCGGACTAATTGAAGCAAGGTATATAGTTTGAAGATAAATGTTGAAGAAAAGGAATACAAGAAAAGCACTTTCCCATTCTATTATTATTTTTTTTTGCGTTTTTCTATGTTCCTTTTTGGGGTAATAATAATTTCGGGAGTTTTATGTTCGTGGAATGTCATGTTTAATGCGTTCGCGTGTACATATTTCAACAAAGGACACACACTCCCTCATAAAAATATATATATATATATATATAATACGACCGAAAATTGTGTACGGCGAAGGGACTCGGTCCAAGGAATAAAATTTAATTTTCCGCTCGGTTATATTTCCTTTTTTCTTTATTATTATTACGATTTTTCCGTCAGTTGTACAACAACTTTAATGGACGGAAATCTGAAATTTATTGCTTCCATTCCATAAGGAACATACTATATAATTATAAGTCTACAATATCAGATTTCATGAATTAATACATGTTTAAGAAATGTTAAATGTTTTCATGTTTTTCATACTTGAAAAAAGTAAATTTGTAAACTTTGGAATATAGATTTGAAAGTAATAACAACATCATAATTGACAAGTAACTTGACAAGTACGATATTAATTATGAATTATAATAGTAATCAACTTAAGGTTAATTAAAAAAAAGTATTTATTTTATTTTACTTTAAATTAAATTTTGTTTAAAAAATAGTTTAATTTTAATTTATTAAAAAATTAAAATCCATTAGTTAATTATAGATCAATTTTACATAATTAAATTTTTATAAAGGAAATTATTTACAAAAAATATTTACTTTACTTTAAATTATATTTTGCTTAAAAATAGTCGAAACTTTATTTATTTCACTTAAATTCATGAATTGTAATTTGTATATTATGTATAATTACAGATTAATTTTACATAATTAAAGGATTATTAAATTTATTTTTGTTTAAAAATTGTCAAAACTTTATTTATTTCATTTAAATTAAATTAAATCCAATCGTATATTTAATTTAATTATAGAAAAATTTTACATAATTAAATTTTTATAAAGGACATTATTTACAAAAAATATTTATTTTACTTTAAATCCAATTTGTTTGTTTACTCAAAATAGTTTAAACTAAAATTCAGTAAAATCTATTCGTATAAAATTGTTTCGATTTTACACAATTAAATTTTTCAAATATTTTATTCTTAAAATTTTACATTTATGTCACTTAAAATCGTTGTTATATAAAAAAAATAAAAAGTTTCAATAACAGGTGGAAAATATTCTTTAATGGACTTTTCACAAAAAAAAGTAACGGTTTCAGCGTTACCTAAGAATGATCATAGTTTAGAACGAAATAGATTTATAATAACAGAGTATTTTTACCTAACATTTGTATCCTCAACATGTGTTAGAAAATGCAAAAAAAATATATGTAATTATTATTTTTTGGGACGATTATTATATTTAGTGAAAGAATTAATTGTATTTTTATTTTTCATAAAAATTAAGTCAAAAATTATATAATTAGTATAAATGTGGAAAGTAATTGCAAAAAATATATTTTAATAAATTTAATCAGACTTAAAGATAGATATTAGTTAAATTTAAATTCGAAAGATTGATTATAAATTATTTTTAGTTATTTTTAGGTAATGAAAAATAAATTATTTAAAGAATTTATTTATAAATACAATTGGTAATATATTTATATTGGAGAAAAATAAATAGAAATGAATGGAAGAGTAATGGATGTTGTATAGTGGAAGTGTTACGGTGCGTGATCAAGAACACTTGATACACTTTCGTATAAAGTAGATAGGGAAAGGTAAAAGAGTGTCTTTAAAGAGTCCTCCCATTCAGATTAGGGATTTACGAGTGCGATGAGTAGTGCAAACAAACGAAACGAAATAAATGAGTGAAAAGAAGATGTTGCGGGTTGACAAAGAAAATAAATAAAGAAGGACGAGTAGTGGTGGAAGAGTGTATCGGTGGAGAAGGAAGAGAGCTGGTTGACAATATATCAAGGAGTCGCCAAGTCGTTATTAGCATATCACTCGGCCTCGATGGAAGACGAGGAGAGGATGACTGTAGGGAAGCTTTGAAGATCATCGAGAAGAAAAGAGAAAGAGAGACGAAGCTCGTTAGTCCGAAGTCCTCATCCTCTTTCCAAGTCGAAGCCGCACACTCTGCTACTCCGAGCTACCAGCTCAACATTGACGACTTCATCCAGCCAAGCCGCAAAACGGCTACCGAACCGGTAGCTCTTCGGCCCCATCTCACTATCGCACGAATTGTCTCTCATACACTCACACACAAATAAATGCACATATACACATACCACACATACATTTATAAAGCAACCCACACGCGCAACACGAATTATTGCACCTTCCAACAGTCGGCCAAGAACACAAACAACGACCCGAATCTCTCTCCCCACGATGCAGCAACAAGAGCAATAAGACAATTACCCCTCTCTCCAGGAAAGATATCACCACTTATTGGAACCTCCGATAAAAAGGACCAAAGACAACAGCAAATTAATGCCATTAACAACCCCAAAACTGATATATTTTTATCAGACATTTCCATCATTCGTGGATAAACCTTATACATACTAAAATTAATTATTTTCATAGAAACCTCCAAAAATCAGAAAATATCATATTTTTTTTATAAAATATTTGACTCTATGTATTATAAAATTGTGACCCGCGGGCCGTGTTTGGCCCAAAACGGATATAAATGCGGCCCAACGTAAAACTAAGTTATTAATAATTTATCGTTTTTATATTAAAATTCATCAAATAATTTTCTTCTTTAAAGCAACAAATAAAAAGTGTTAAATTTATATAAGACATTTACATCATTTGTGAATAAGCCTCATATATTGTGAAAATAATTATTTTCATAGAAACCTCAAAACATCAGAAATTATAATATTTTTTTTTATATAATATTTGTTTGCAAAGAGACTTATAAACTAATTTTCTTCTTTAAAGCAACAAATAAAAAATAAAAAGTGTTAAATTTATATAAGACATTTACATCATTTGTGAATAAGCCTCATATATTGAAATTATTATTTTCATAGAAACCTCAAAACATTAGAAATTATAATTTTTTTTTTTATATAATATTTGTTTGCAAAGAAACTTATAAACTTTTGGCCCGCGGGCCATGTTTAGCCCAAAACGTATGTAAATGTAGCTCAACATAAAATTCATCACCTATCGCTAAGTTATTAATAATTTATCGTTATTACATTAAAAATCATCGAATAGTTTTCTACTTTAAAGCAACGAACAAAAAATAACAACAATCTAAAATTCAAATTTATTTTAAAATACATTTAGAAATAGTCAAATATTTTTATTAATCTTTAATATTTTCTATGATTTGTGTTCTAGCTGTACATATTTATTTTTTTGTATAAAAAAGAACGATTTCATAACTTTTATGCAACGCACTTATCAATCAAATTAATTCACTACATTTTTTCGAAACTATTAGTATTTTAAGAGTCTTATAAAGTTACAGAAAAAAGTATTTTTTTTAACGAAGTTTTTCACTAAATGTTCATTTTCTTTAGTTATATAATATTATACAATAAGATAATTCATGTAGACTTATTTTAATTAATTAACACAAGGATTATTACTAAACTTTGTTTATTTTTGTCATAAAAAATGTATATTTTTATATCAAACCATGTATTCGCATAATTCTCGTACCTCGAATAGTGCGGGTAATCTATTGCGTTTGTTCAAACTAACAGGACTAATTGAGGAACTAAATATATAAAAACAGCATAAATCAAAGCCGCGCTATGCGAGGAATTGTTATACATTTTTTTTTAAACTTATTATAAATTATAAAAAACATATATTTTTTGTATTTTTTTTTAATAAACTTAATGTAAATAATTTGAATGAAATTATTGAAATGTTGTAAAAATGTGTTAATTATATGAAATTATAATATATTTATATTTTAAATATGTGATCAAGATGAAAGCAAACAGTGCATGAAGTAAAATGAAGCGGATAATATTAAACAAGGCGAGAAATTTGAAAAGAAAACACGAATGAATAATTCAGGGCTGTAACGTGATATGCTGGATATATATCTTTAGCAAACAGTTGCATAATATATCAGCCTTATGTTTGCGCCAACATCAAAATTGATTCAAAACAGTTTGAATCAAATAAATACATTTTTTATTACAATTAAATTATTACTAATTAAAAAAAAAACAGAAATTATTAAGTTTTTTAATATTTACAATTAATAAAAGTCTAAAAAATATAAATATATGAATTTTAAGTACATCATCCTTATATTTGCGCCAATTTCAAAATTGATTTAAATAATTTTCAATTAAAATATTTTTTATTACAATTAAAATTTAGATAATTTTAAAATAATGTAAAATTAAGTTTTTTTATATTTACAATTTAATTTCTCAAAATTGACAGAAAAAAAATCATTATTAATTTATTTCTTAGAATTGACATTTTTGAAGTTTGAAATAATATATTTCTTAATTTATTTACCAAAAAAATATTTGGATTTATAATAAAATAAAATATTTTTATGTTGTCTTCATAGAAAAAAAAATCTTATTGAATAATTTAACAATTTATTATTTCTGTTAATATTATACCATTAATTTAAATATCGTAGTAATAAATAATAATAAATGTAAATTTAACAAAAATAATAATTTATTTTGCTGCAGTTGAATTTTTTTGTATTTTTTATAATTTATTGTTGCAATAAATTCGTTATTTCATTAAAATTCATCGTATAGTTTTCTTCCTTAAAGCAATAAATAAAAAAATAACAACTATGAAATAGTAATCTAAAATTTACATTTATTTTAAAATTCATTAAAAAAAAAATCAAAAATTTTTTGTATCTAAAATATTTCCAATGATTTGTATTCTAGCTGTACATATTTAACCAATGTAACCTTTATTTGTATAAAAAATAAAAATTTCATTACTAAATAACTCTTTCTTCTTTAGTTACGTAATAATATGTACTTAATAAGCACGTTTTCAATCAAGAAAATTAAAATATTTTTAATGAAATTACAAGAAAAGTATTTACGTAATAATGTGCACTTAATAAGCACTTTTTAATACAACGAATTAACATATTTTTTGTATAAGAAACTAATGAAATGACAGAAAATTATTTTTCAATTGAAGAAAAATTAGATTTTTCACTAAATAATTCATTAAATGTCAATTTTCTTTAGTTATATAATTGTTTGCATTAAGATAATTAATGTAGATTTATTTTCTTTAATTAAATAATTAATATTTTAATTGTGTTTTTAATTAATTAATGATTGTTAATCTTCTAGTTTACCAACAAATTACTAACAACATATTTATTTTTTCTTAGAAATTTAATGAATTAATTATTTTTCTGATTTATATTAGTAAATTATTTTTATTTATTTAATATATAAAAATTATTAGTAATTAGTAGAATATGTTAAATTTTTCATAATTATTTATAAAAAAAAACTAAATGAAAACGATTAGAAATAATGTGTTATTACTTGAAAAAAAATTATATAAATGGTTCAATTTGAAACAAGTTTGAGTATTTTAAATATTCATAAATTTTCACTGAATATTCTATAAATTTTACATTATTTTTTCTTGTTTCCTGAAATTAAAACGCGCTGCATAAATCGCAACATCACAATTTGAAATTATTTGCATAATTAATATGTTAATCATAGGTTCAGCTGTGAAAATGAATGAATGCTTGAACATTCCCTATCACGCCACAAAACAGCGCATTTGAATGATTTATGCACGAAAATGCGCACACAAAGACTAGATGCTAACAAATATATTTTCCAGGATTAATCTGTATACTTAAAATCTACACACATGCTAATTAGCGTTATTCAAAATTAACGTATCATAAAATTACTAGGAATTAACTTTTATCCGAAGATTTACCGGATTAATGATGATCATTCCGAGACGCTTATTTCCGGATTCTCGTTCTCAGAAAGCACTAACGATTGAAATTTCAAATATTTACGATCGTTAAAATGACTTATATAAAATGTAGACACACAAAATAGATGGTTTTAATTCAATAAGGAGAGATAGAAAAAAAAACCGCAGGCCATATGAATAATTCACGTTATGACACTTTAATTTGTTTCTAAAACGGACTATCGTGTCATTCAAATTAATTAAATTAGACTAGACCGATAGGGATCTCATCTTTTTTTTTCTGATGAATATAAATAACGAATGGGAATACGGGTTTCCTTTTCGTTTTGGCTGAAGCCTGAGGTTAACCCGAACGGATCTGGATGAGTAATATTGCTTTAAGAATGAGTGAGAAAGATGTAAAGAAAAAAAGTAGAGGCCTAAAGGCATTTACAGAAATTTCATGGCCTTTCGGCCGGAAAAACTGTTGCTTTGTTTCTTCATCGCGGCCGGCGCGCATTTCAAAAGCTCACATTATAAATGAATTAGACCAGCAGCGGCCGAGGGACTTTAACGTGCGGTCGAGCTGCAAACCCGGCCTCGGAGAGAACGCCTTAGGGTTCGACGAAAATGGGTAAGGTACGACCAAAAAGGCACTAAACTAAACTTAAGAACAGAAATCAAAATTTATGTATTTCATTTATAATCGCCTCCCGAGTCATCAACGCTTTTCATCATTGCTTTGTATACAATTTTACGAATTTTAATTATAAATTTGATGCACGTCATAATTTTTATAAAATTAGTGAAAAATACGTTTTAAATTAATTAATTAACTATTTACGTATGGCGAATATATCCGCCACATCTTTAAATATTTGGTACTGGCGCAGTCATCTAATCTTAATCCAACGTCTCTAGTTTTTTGAAATTGCATAATACTTCAAATAAATATTATATTTTTCAAATTCTTTGGAATCATTGCTTTATATGCAATTTTATGAATTTGAATTATAATTTTGATGCACGTCATAATTTTTATAAAATTAGTGAAAAATACGTTTTAAATTAATTAATTAACTATTTACGTATGGCGAATATATCCGCCCCATCTTTAAACAGGTGGTTGCGGCGCACTCATCTAATCATAGTCCAACTCCAATTGTTTTTTTCAGATGAAACTGTCAAACATCATAATTATAGATCAATGTTTCCAAAACGTTTTGTTACTATCAAAAATTGAAAAAATCATAAAATTGGAGTCTCAACTTATTTGAATTTTATAAATGTTAAGTTATAACATTTTTCATTGTACTATGAAATTAGTGAAAAATATATTTTAAAATAAATCTTCAAATCAATGGAAACATCTTATATTAACTATATGGCGGATATAACCGCCCAATCTTTAAACAGGTGGTGTTGGTGCAATCATCTAATCTTAATCACAAGTTTTTTTGCAAATATAATAATTGTAGATCAATGTTTTTCAGTTTAAGTTTTATAATTATTATTAAAAATAAGTAATTTATTTAAATTCATATTTAATTTTTATATTTCAGCTTTTTTATGTAAATTTTCTGTTATTTTATATTACAAAAGTTATTTTGTATTTGTATTAGTAATTGATTATATAAAATAAATTAATAAGAAAATATTAAAATAATTGTATAATTTATAGTTAATATGAAAATTCGTTATATAATTTCTTTGAAAATAAATGCTTGGTAATACTGAAAATATTGTGGTTGTTGAAGAACGTGGTGAGTAGAATTTCAATAAATCTGAAAGTCATGTACGATGACTGTGAGGTTGTAGTCATGAATGAAGTAGTATTAGTAGTAGTCTTCGTTTCTAGGTTTGCATTCAAGATTGTATATAAATTAAAAATCCGCGTTTTGTGAATGAACGAGTGCGTGTGCATAAAAGTGCTTATAGTAGGTACGTTTTGGAAGCGCCTCTGACGAGGATGTTGATGGCGTGTGTTATGCGGTCTATGTGTTAGACGGCACGCGAAACGGACACGAAGAGGCCGCAGGATAGGTCAGGGCATTACATGCCCAACATCAGCACAGAAAAATACAAACAGCAATAATCTTGTTGCAGATATAGAAAACATCTATAGGATAACAGAAATACGAAAACCAACAAAAAAAAAAATCCTTTTGTACACAAACCTAATTAAGGTCAGCTAAATCACTGAAATTTTACTTACATAATATAAAATTATATTATATAATTCATTTTACTTAACAGAAAAGCATTGAAAAACAAATAAAAATATTATTTTTCATAATTTTTTTACTGAAAAATATTCATATAAATAAGTACAAAAATAAATCTATTCAATTCTAATGTATTCCAAGAAAATAATACTGATATAAATAAAAAGAATGAAATCATATATGGAAAAACCTATTGTGTAATGAAAAACACAACATTTCTAGAATTCTGATGAATATAATTAATTAAGTATAAAATTCAGTATTTTCTGAGAATCTGGAAAATAATTAATGAATTTTCAATTAAAACTTAGACTATTTAAAAAAAATACGGTTTTTTTTTCTATAAGAAGAATAAAAAAAATAAAAATTTATAAAAATACAATAAAAAAATTGTAGATTGATTTTATATAATTATCTTCAGTCTACTTATGGTCATTATTTTACGCTGTCTTAAACACAGAAGAAAATAATAACATTGCATCGCATTAATTAATTAAACACCAGCGGAAATTTGAATGAAAAAAAAAAACTATGGTTGTTTATTAAATTAATGCAAAAATATGTTGTTCTCCTTAGGTTGTTATTGTATTTTTTTTCACTTCTTTACGCTGTTTATTAACTGTATTATAAAATTGTATTCCGTGCAATCTGTGGTATGTATCTCGGCGAAGCGTTGTGCTGCTATTTATAATTAATTTACACGCAGATCGAGATTACTTGGGTAATTTGAATATTCCCAATTAAATTCCATAGAGCGAAATCAATGCAGGATAGATAACAGTGGAGAGTATTGGAGCGCGAGGAACGCAATTGCAACTGTGGGAATGAGATCCCACTTTTTTTTATCTTCTTCGGAATGGAAAAAGCTTCCGGTTCGACGAGAATTACCAAGCATTTACGAGCGATAATTGGTTTAAAAAAATAACTTAGTATGTTTTAAGTTTGTAGCATTGCTGGAAACTTCATATATTAACTATTTACAAATGGCGGATATATCCGCCCAATCTTTAAATAGGTGGTGGTGGAGCAGTAATCTAATCTTAGTTCAACGTCGCTAGTTTTTTTTTTCAGATGGAGCTTCATACATCATAATTGTAGATTAATAATTTTTGTTACTGCTGAAGAAAAACATAAAATTGGCTTCTTAACTTATTTTAATAATAAAAAAATATTAATAAAAATATCTGGTTTCACGGGAATTACTAAATATTTACGAGCGTTAATTGGTTTAAAAAATAACAAATGGCGGATATATCCGCCCAATCTTTAAACTGGCGATAGTGGCGCAATAATCTAATCTTAGTTGAACGTCGCTAGTTTTTATTTTCAGACGGAGCTTCAAACATCATAATTGTAAATAATTTTTTGTTACTATTGAAGAAAAACATAAAATTGGCTTCTTAACTTATTTTAATTATAAGAAATTATTAATAAAAATATTGATTATTTATTAAATTGTATACTACTAAAAATTAATATTGTATTAATATAAAATTAATTAAAAAAATATTCTAGTTGATGTATTATTCAAATAATTTGCAAGAACTTAAATTATAAACATTATTTTTCAACGGGATTATCAATATGTGTTGAGAAATACATTAATATTTAACTATACAATTAATAAAATAATATACAATTAAAATTTACGTAATATCTCGTATTATTCATAAAATTATAAAAGAAAATAAATAATTTGCAAATTTTTTCTAATAATTTTATACATATTTATTTAATTAGTTGATGATTACAGATCAAACTGACAAGCATGATAAAATATTATTTTTTTTTAAAGTTTAGAAAATTGTTTTATAAACTTTATCGTAAATCAAAAATATGTAAACTGTAAACATATAACATATAAATTAATTATTTAAATATTTTTCTTAAATTATAATTTACAAAATTGCTTTATAAATATTACTGAAAATATAATTTAATTTGTTATTAGATAATTATTTTTTTAAAAATATTTTAAACATTTATTACAAAAGAGATTGGTTTATTCTAACATTTTACTTATAAATCAAGAATTTGTAAAATAATTTATTTTAATAATATGCTTAGAAAATTGCATTAAAAATATTTGTAATACATAATATAATTGATAATTTAAAGTTTTTATTAATTTATCTATTGAATGATTTCATCATAACTTAAGAATTCCTAAGATTTGTATTGAATATTAATACACTTACTTCATTATTTATCTATTTTATACATTATCTAGTTATTCCATATAATAACGACTAAAATATGATTATTCTAAATAGAAAATTATTTTTATTTTAGATTTTATTTTGTATAAAAATATTGGATTTTTTAAAAAATATTTTATTAATTCATTAAAAAAATAATTATATATAATATAAGATGAAGTAAATATTTTATAACTTAACTAGTAAAAATTAGTATTTCATAAAATAAAAAAATTATACATAAAATTTCTAATAGTAACTTTTTTCATAATATCTTATTGTTTAGTAAATATCCCATATAAATACGTTATAATAATTTTCGTTTCTAAATTCAAATTTATCGTTAAAATTAAAACATTTTTAGAATTTAGAAATACGTTATAATAATTTTCACAAATAAATGGAAATCTATCGTTAAAATTAATACATTTTTAGAATGTACAAATACGTTATAATCATTTTCATTTTAAAATAGAAATTTATCCTTAAAATTAATACATTTTTAGAATGTAGAAATACGTTATAATAATTTTCACTTCTAAATGGAAATCTATCGCAAAATCAATACATTTTAGAATGTAGAAAGACGATTTTCGTTTTAATAAATACATTATAATAATTTTCGTTTCTAAATGGAAATTTTTCCTTAAAATTAATTCATTTTTAGAATGTAGAAATACATTATATTAATCTTCGTTTCTAAATGGAAATCTATTGTTAAAATCAATACATTTTTAGAATGTAGAAATACGTTATAATAATTTTCGTTTCTAAATGGAAATCTATCATTAAAATTAATACATTTTTAGAAAGTAGGAAGACGATTTTCGTTAAAATAATTTTTGTTACTAAATGGAAATCTATCGTTAAAATCAATAAATTTTTAGAATGTAGAATGACGATTTTTTTTTGTAGAAAACTATGATTATTGGCATGTGTTTCTTGGATAACAGTAGAATAATAGATACGGTGTATGCGGAAGGGAATTAGAACGTTGTGAATGGTGTGGGTGGATGGATGTCGTTGGAAATGGAAGAGTTTCCGGTTGGATGTAAAAGCTTTTTCGGACAGGCTCCCTCCGTTTCCGGGGCGAACGATTTGCGGTCGAAGGATCCATCGCGTGGGTCGTGGGTCCGGAGGAAAATAAGATTTAATTACGTTCCGGCGAAGAAAAGTGGATGGAGGAGAAGAAGGAGGTTTTCGATCTCGGCCATAAAGAACGAGGGAAGATAGGGAATCTTCTTCTCGGTGCGCGCCGTTTCTGTTTCTGTTTGTACGTTGGCATTCACACCCTCGCCTCGTTACCGGTAATTAGTGGTGTTCGGGGTCGTCGATATGGACACGGGCCTCGTTAGCTCCTCCATCCATACCTATACACCACAACCAGAGAGAGGCCCCGTTTTCTTGATGGAATCGCAACGTGGAAAGAAAGAACGAGCCACAATAAATACATAGATATATAACCTGTGGGCTTTGGATTTATCGTCGGGGACCGGCCCAGCCGCAGGACAACTCACATCCATGGAGAAGAAGAATGTTCGAAGCCTTTCCTCTTCCATCCTCTGTACCAACCATCTCTTTTCATTCTCTCGCGCGCATGCATCTATATACTATATACATCCAAGCACACTCGAAGAAACTCTCTCTCTCCAATTCTCCACCATACATATAAAACGCGTAATGGGTCTTTAAGTGAAATCTCGGATTCTAATCTGTCACACAATCTTACTATGTATCGACACTAACGCATGGGGCGAGAGAAAAACGGTAGCTCCGTATTCTGTTCTGTTTTATTGGGTGGTTTGGGTGACGCGCGCGGGACCCATTAATGGCAGATCGAATGGAACGATTGCGACCCAGACCCGATGTGATTGATCACTTTTAACGCTCCATTCGTGTTCTAATGAACGACAAAACTTTACACAATCTCCTCCTGATGTATACACACACACTCAACCCACCACAGGCGCCTCCGCATCTCCTTCTTTTCCAGGACCAACGATCTCCTCAATCCATAAATCCTCGCCTCTCGCATACCAACACCAATACCATCAGATTCTGCGGAACGGGCGGTTTCAATTTCTCAAATGTCTCAATTACAAATCAAATCATAACACGCAAAACCCATAACAACTTCTGCTACAACACTTCCAACATCAAAACCAGAAGAAAACCAGCAACTGGAAACCAAACCAATCTTGATTTACAATATAGTAGTTTCAAACATTATTATTATACAACATTTTAATCTTAATCATTAAGAAATACTTCTCTAGAAATAAGTAAAAATCTTATTTAGATCATGCAAAACTTTTAGTTTAAACGAAATCTAGGTTTGAAAAATATTAGAAGTATTATAGAATTACTATTTATAATAAATCATCATATTAAATACAAAAATATGATTTTTTTAAATTTATTTATGTAAAATTTATTGACTTAGCCTAATATTACATAATATTACTTAATCATCTTTAGATATAAAATTTAATTTTTTTTCATTACAAATTTGGTAAAAAAAACAATATATTACGTAGAAAAATGATATTGACTTTTTGTTTTATTTTCTGAATGAAAACAGATTATGCAGACCTTACAAATATTGATTAATAATATGGCAGAACTGTTTAATTAAAAATAATTATCTAATAGACTTTTAATAAATTATTTTCAATATTAGAACAATTTATTAATAACATAATATTTGATAATAAACGCAAGTTTTCTCTGTTATTATTACATAATTAAAACTGCGCTGAAAACTAGAGTTAGTTCTGTTATTAATTTATGTAATATTAGAAAGTCTTGATATTTAATAAATTAACTTTAAAAAATGTGTCGAATCTTGAATTATTTAAAAAAATATTAATTTTTGTAAAGAAATTTCTGCAACAAAATATATATTTTTTTTACAATTAAATATTTTCAAAAAAATTTTGGTATCAATTTTATAATAGTTTTAATTACATAAAATTGTAAAAAAAATGTTTATTCATATTAAGGTAGAAGTACAACTGTTTACTAAATAGTAATAAACTTATAAGCTTTTAATTAATTATTTTCATTAATAAATTGATATAAATTTTCATGATTATTACGCTAAAAACTAGCGTTGATTTTATTATGGATTTCCATGATTAAATTTACTTTGACTGTAAATCCTGAAATATTGATTAATTTTCTATTAAGAAATGATGTAATCAAATACAATTTTAGTTACATCTTTTCATAAAAATACTAAATAATTACTGTTTTTCATAACTATTATAAAATTATGTAAATATAAATCAAAACATAATCCAAATATCGTTAATATTAGTTTAATTACTAATTAAAAGATAATTTATGTACTTGTTAAAAAAAGTTGTTGCAATAAAGAAAATATCATTATTTACTTTTTTTAAGTACACGTATCAATCAATATAAATATTATGTAAAAACGTAATAATAATTATAAATATAATTAAGAAATAAAGAACTTTAATTAGTCCATTTTATTTGCAGAAAATAATTAATTCATTATAAAAAGAGGAAACGGCATGTTTTAATTATTTCTTCCATTGCGGGAGAATACTAAAATAAAAATGTCACATTAGTTCGTTTAACAACAGTCCGAGTTGAACAAAATTGAAATAAAAAGAAAATGGAATTGATTCAGTACGTTCATAAATCAAATGTATGAATAACAAACGTTTTATTGAAACCCGACTTGTCAGAACATGGAGGACGAATAATACGTTAACTTGTGACTCCAACAAATTAGTGGTAAAGGTGTTGTTGAGGTATGCAAACTAGTTACATGATCGTGATTAATCACAAAGACATCTTAAAGGAATGTTGGATAATTTATAAATGTAAGATTTAGTATTTTCAGTTATATTTTTTCGCTTCAAAATATTGTGAAAAATTAAAGTTATTATTATATCTAGAACTTTAGTAAAATTAACAAATTTGTAAGGAAACGTCAATATATATTATGAAATGTAAGATTTAGTATTTTCAGTTATATTTTTCATAAATTTTGCTGCTTCAAAATATTGTAGAAACTAAAAATTATTATTAATATTTTAAACTTTAGTAAAATTAATAAATTTGTAAGGAAACGTTAATATATTATGAAATGTAAGTTTTAGTATTTTCAGTTATATTTTTCATAAATTTCGCTTCAAAATATTGTAGAAACTAAAAATTATTATTAATATTTTGAACTTTAGTAAAATTAACAAATTTGTAAGAAAACGTTAATATATTATGAAATGTAAGATTTAGTATTTTCAGTTATATTTTTCATCAATTTCGTTACAAAACATTGTAGAATCTATAATTATTATTAATATTTTGAACTTTAGTAAAATTAATAAATTTCTAAGAAAACGTAAAAAAATATTGTATTAAAATCTTACTCACAATTATTAGATTTGTTTGTAAAATAATTTTTGCGTAATTTTGGAAACTATTTTAGTTAATGTTTTTTTTTTCTGAAATGAAGATGAATTAAATTTAATGTAATTGTCATTATGTAACTTTGCAACTGCACAAAACATGATGAACCAAAGATTGCGTGTGATGCTGCAAGTGACCTTTTTGCTGAAACTAGGCAATGCCATGCTTTCTAAATCATTTCATTGTCTATTGGGATATTCAAAAATATGTTATATAAATAAATTATAAATATAATTAGTTTGTCTGAAAAATTGAGATAAATATAAGCTATAAAAAGTAAAGAAATATGAAGTACTTAAACTAAATCTTTTGGAGATAAATGCTCATTTGATCTTTGAAAATAATCATTGAAACTTTGTTAGAAGATTATAAAAATCTACTTGTAAATTAATAACGAAATTACTTCGTTTTCAGAGGTAAAAATACTATAAACAAAATACGTTGCAAAATAAGTTTTGAATTCCATTTATACAATTTTTTTTTTTCAGCTGAAACTTTTTTAATTTCCTCTTCATTTTCTAAACCTTCCAGTAAATCCACCATCAACTTCTGCAATCAATAAATTTCTAACATCTCTTAATCTACAGTTGACAAACTTATTGAATATATTTTTTTCTTTAGTACAAATTCTGGTGATAGTTTGAACCAAAACCTAATTCACAATTTCTTGGCATAACTTTCCAAGAACTTTAAATGTTTCCGTTTTCAGAGCTAAAAATACTATGAACAAAAATTCATTTTGTTATAAAAAAAAATTGCATTGAAACAAATTTTTAAATTAAAATTTTTTCCATCTGAAATTTCTTTAATTTTTTCTTAATTTTCTAAACATTCCACTGAATAATCATCAAATTCTGCAATCAATAAATTTTTAACATTTCTTTACCTACAGTTTAAAAACCTATTAAATATATTATTTTTTTCTTCTAATACAAATTCTGGTCATATTTTGAACCAAATTCTAATTCATAATTTCTTAAGCATCTCTTTCCAAGAACTTTAAATATTTTCGTTTTCAAACGTAAAAATACTATGAACAAAACACATTTTTTTATAAAAAATTTTCAATTCCATTTAAGCTCATTTTTTCAGCTGAAACTTCTATAATTTCATCTTAAACTTTCCACTGAATCCGTCATCTACTTTTTTCTATTACAACTTTTGACCAAAAATTTTTAATGTTTTCCATTAATGTTAACGTTAACATAAGTTAAAATATTGAATTAAATATAAATGTAAAATTATTTCTATACTGCATTTTATATAAATAAGTGAAAAATTAAAGTAATCTAAATATTTCAGTAAATATTGCAGAAAACACTATAAATAATCCTTAATTTCAATATTCCTTTGTATGTAGAAATATGTAAACATACAATAAATTGTATGTATTATTTAATCCTTAAACAATGTAATCTAACTTAAGTGTCAAGTTAAAAAATGAATTATTATTGTAAATTTATAAAAGAAAATGTAACAAATAATAATAATTAAATACCTGAAATTAAATAAACTCAAACCTTCAATGATAAGTACGTGTTAGTTAGACCAATCTGCGTGTAATTTATGCGAATCTGCATAGGAGTTAATGAATGAAGATGATACCGATACAAAGTGAAATTGCATAATACCCGAGCACCTAAATTACCAGCTAATAATTCTATTAAGTCCTAATGAGTTTCCAGTAGATGAGAGAAGAAACAAAACCGAGAAAACCGTGTAAGTGTATCGCGTATTCAGGAAGCGGAGCGATGCTCGATAATTAATAATTAGCATTCGAGAATGATCTACGTGCAATGAGTTAGCCTGAAGATAGATACTATAGCTATGCGTTATTAGCATAGGAAATGGCTCGTTAGTTGAAATACTATCCGCAATTATTTATTTTACAAAGTACAATTATTTATTTTTTTTACACAAGCAAACAGTTTTCAAATCTCGTACAAAGGTGGTATTAAAAAGGAAAATATGATATAAAATTGTTTTATGTCCGTTAATTACTGACCCCGATGGCAACTGACATCGATATCAGAGGATTTGATAACGAAATAATGTACAGAAAAAAAAAATGAGAGGAAAATTATTACAACGGAATTTTTTAGATTGCCATCGATAAGTGGATGATTGTTAGAGGAATTACATTCATTATTGGCGTACGCAACGTACGAAATTATATATGTTAATCACGCTAATTGTCCCTAATAAAAGTAAATTGAATGTAAGATTTGCAATTGAAATTTCTGCTTCTTGAATTTATTCTTCCTCGCTTATTGTTTTTCGCTCTCTCGTATTATGATATTGTTAAGAGAAAACACAAGATGATTGTTTTATAACTGAATTAATATAATTTTTATTTGAAATTAAATCTGAGAAATATAAATTTAATTAATATAGACAAAAGTCAATGTACTTTCAAGAATTAACACTGAATTTTTATTAATAAATATACATTTGTTATAAATATTTCTTACACCGGAAAATCTCAAATATAATACGCACAATTTTTATTTTTATTAACAAACATAACTATTATATAATAAAATAAAAATGTAATTTTATTCTTAAACACAAAGTTAAATGTAAAAAAATAGAAATTTCTTTTTTTTTCTTATTTTCCCATAATTTCAAATTTTCATCATCTCAAATTTTTATTTTAATTAATAAAAGTGAATATTATATAATATAATAAAAATGTAATTTTATTGTTAAGCATAAAATTAAATTTAAAAATTAGAAATAATTTTCATATATTTTCGTTAAAAAAAATAGAAGTTTTATTTTTTGTTGTTAATTTCTCATATATATATTGAAATTTCAAATATAATACGCACAATTTTTATTTTAATTAACAAAAATGAATATGCGTATTATATAATAAAAATGTAATTTTATTGTTAAGAACAAAGTTAAATGTAAAAATTCGAATTAAAGGGTAAATTTTTATATATTTTAGTTAGAAAAAAATAGAAGTTACGTTTTAATCTCATTTATAAAAAAGTTTAAAAGTACTTGAATTGATTTACAGTGAGTTTTAAGTAACAAATATTTATTTTGATAATAGTTTTTAAAATAAACGTAAAATCTCGATTACGCAATTTTTTATTTATTTCAAACATTTTTATATTATACAAAAAAACTGAAATTTTGTTGTAAAAATTAACTATGAGTTTTAATTAACAAATAGTTATGTTGTTGATTATCTTTAATATACTGTAAAATCTCTTATGTAATACGAAAAAGTTGTATTTATTTTAGTTAGAAAAAATTAATAATTTACAGTACATTTTCATTATTAATGGTTTTTTTTTTGTAGTTAATTTTCCATATACTGTAAAATATTGAGTATTAACTCACAATATTTACTTATTATAACTAGAAAAAAATATAAAATGAGTTTTGTAGTGACGTTAAAAAATTTACATGAATATTGAAAAATTATAAGTATGAATTAATAAATTTTCTTTTTGTTGTAAATCTTCCATATATCTTAAAATCTCGTGTATAATACGCACAATTTGTACTTATTATAACTATAAAAACTGCGTACTTTACTAACGTTATAAAACTTTAATGAAAATTGAAGAATTAAAAGTTAGTATAAATAAATAAATTTTCTTTTTGATGCTAATTTCCCAAATATCTTAACATCTCGACTATAATATACACTATTTATAGTTATTATAACTATAAAAAATAGAAAATGTGTATTTTAATAAAGTTGCAAAACGTACATGAAAATTGAGTAAGTAGAAATAAGTATGAAATAATACATTTTCTTTTTGTTGTTAATTTCCCATATATTCTCTCATCTATAATACGCATAATTTTTACTTCTAATAACCAGAAAAAATAGAAGATATGCATTTTTCTGACTTAATAAAACGTAACTTTGTACTGCCGTTACAAAACGTAAATGAAAATGAAAGAATTAAAAATAAGCATGAATTAATACATTTTCTTTTTGTTGTAAATTTCATATGTATCTTAAAATCTCGTGTATAATACGCACAATTTTTAGTTATAATAACTAAAAAAAATATAAAATGCGTATTTTTGTGATGTAACAAAACTTAAATAAAAATTAAAGAATTAAAAAAAAATATGAAATAATAAATTTTCTTTTTGTTGTAAATTTCCCATATATTTTAAACTCTCGTCTATAATAGGCACAATTTTTACTTCTAATAACCAGAAAAAATAGGAAATGCGTATTTTAGTGATGTAACAAAACTTAAATGAAAATTGAAGAATTAAAAAGAAGTATGAAATAATAAATTTTCTTTTTGTTGTTAATTTTCCAAATATTTTAATATCTCGTGTATAATATAATATAATATTATAACTTAATAATATAATATTATAACTTAAAAAAAATAGAAAATGCGTATTTTACTAACGTTACAAAACGTAAATGAAAATTGAAGAATTATAAGCAAGTATAAAATAATAAATTTTCTTTTCATTGTAAATTTCCTGTATATCTTAAAATCTCGCTTTAACGACAATAAAATTCGTTTTTTCTATAATTTTTATTTATAAAATATAAAAAATGTGCATTTTTACAAACATTACAGAACGTAAATGAAAATTCAAGAATTAAAAGTGAGTATGAATTAATAAATTTTCTTTCTGTTGTTAATTTCCCAAATATCTTCAAATCTCGTGTATAATACGCACAATTTTTACTTATTATAAATAAAAATAATAGAAAAAAAGCATTTTATTGGAGATAAAATAAGAAAATGTAAACAAAAAAAAATAACAGAATGAATTAATAAATTTACTTTTTTTGTTAATTTCTCCTATTTCTTAAAATCTCGAGTATAATACTCACAACTTGTATTTATTTTAATTAAAAAAAAAAATATAAAATGCTTATTCTACTTTAGTAAATAAAAACGTAATTATTAATTGAATAATTAACTGCAATTTTCAAGTAACAAATTTTATTTTTGTTGTTATTTCTCCATGAACTATAAAATCTCGAATATAATACGCACAACTATTGCTTATATTAGTTAACAAAATAAGGGATGAGAATTTTACAGACGTTAAAATTAGAAAATGTAAATTTAAAAAAAAAATAACAATAAGTTTGAATAAATGTATTTTTTGTTGTTGTTAAATTCCCATATTTTAATTTCGAGTATAATGCGCACTAATTAAAGCTTCCAAAGTACAAATATTAATATTAAACCTACAAATAAATTTATTTGGAAGAATTCTCAGTCACAAATATTTATGTAGTTGATAATCTTAATTATACACGAAAATCTCAAGTAAAATTTTCACAATTTTTACTCATTTAAGGACGCATTTCATTTAAAGAATGAAAATATTAAATTAATTTATTAATTTTTGTCGCATTTGAACGCATTTCGAAAAAAAAACTAATAAAGACCTACAATTAAAAAACATATTTTCTTATTTATTTAAATAAAAAAATACCACAATTGTAAAATCATCATTTTTATTAATTAAATCATAATTAATTGCTAATAAATTAAAGATCAAATTAAATTAATTATAAGAAAAAACTTACTTCAATCTCCTTACATCTATTTATACAATAGAAATAATATTCCACTAACCTGAAACAAAAAAATGAATAAATTTTAGAATAATTTTTGTAACATAAATAAATATTAGAAATAATCACAAAGTAATAAAATAATTGGTTTAAAATTTATATTGAGTAAATAGTTGTAATAATGTATAATGTATATTAAAATAATTGTAAAATTATACAAATTAATCAATTGGAAATAATTTTCTGAATGAAGATTACAAGTTGGAAAGTGTTAATTGGTATAAATAATATGGTAATAGAGATTGATTAAATCAGTTTTCTGCATTGGAAATATAAATAAGCAAATAAATATCTAGCGCAAATCGTATCAATTAGAGCACTATAGAAACGTGCATTCATATGCAATCACGATCAAATAAGAAACAATAAGAGCAAATGCGATTTTCTGTTTGCGCAAACATTATTTAATGGCTCGTTACGTTACACCTATTTGAACGGCAAATTGGCCATCGTAATTTACATATTTAAATGGCAACGTTACATAATACGAATAAAAGGTATAGATGAAGATTGCACTTCTCAAAAGAAAATATGGAGCGAATCGCTACATTAATCATAACTGCATTCATCTATTAACATAACAGAAAATAATCCCAAGATTATTTTTCTTTATGTACAAATTTCCCATTTTGTTATATAATTTGTATTATTTGCATAATAAAATAGTTTGAGAAATAAAAAAAAATATATTTTTTTTATATAATTAAATAAAAATTGATGTAAAATAAAATAATACATAAATGCTGAAATAATGGTAACATATGTAATTACTGGAAATAACGGATACATATTTAATGATTATTTGCATTATGCGAGTTCAGAAATAACCCGAAGAATAAATCTGAATAATTCATGAAATACCGAAATAATTACGAGCAATAAAAGTTTGATCAAACATTCACCATCATAGCGAACGAAAGACATTAATTTCAATGTCAATAAAATTTAGTGGTAGTCTGGACAACGAAACTAAAAAAAAAATAACAAGCCCGAAAAAGTTTTGTGGAATTTATGGTTTTCTCTTTCTCGATTTTCCACTGTGTTCTATGCATTTCCATTTGGCATGACTAAGAGTTGGACACAAAGAATTTCCCAGTAATGCCGTAAAAATATTCGAAGCGATCGGTGGCTGAGATAAGGGTGGAAAAATAAGAAAGAAACCCTTAAATACGTTTCGCTAAATGTAATCAAGTTATCGGAGGGGAGAGCCACTAACTTAAACGAAAAATTATTTATGAAGGCGAAACGAAACTCTTAGGCTATAAATTCAGCAGAAACATTTTTCTCATTTCGTATCATTAACCTCTGTGCTTAGTTTCGTTTCGTTCGTTTTTAGTTTTTTTTTTAGGAATTTTATATATTTATTTTATCGTATTCCTCTGGAATTCCAGATGGCTTATCTTATTTGTTAATGGCTTGGATTAAGAACGTTAAATATGAAAAGCATTTTAAAGACATGCCAGATTATATTACGTAAATTACTATATTTAGGTTTAAAACGAAAAGCAAATATTGCGTGATTCAATTGTTATTTATAAAAGGTACGTTTGTTGTAATTAGCAATTGAAATTTATTGGTTTTCCACAATAATTTAAAATGTTTCCAAAATTAACCCAAAGATGGCGTTTTATTATTAAGTTATTGGTTAATTTTCAAAGCGTAAATTTAATATTGCATTATATAATTATTGCATCTAGAAGTTATGTATATTATTATTGAAATTTATAACTTAATATTTAGACATTTTCTCTTATAAAATTGTTTCGAGACGTTATTTATGTCATTATAGGTGATTTTCAGACTAAAGGCGGATATATTTGCCATATAATTAAAAATTATTTATAGATTAGTAACTAGTTATATTAAAATATTTTCAAAATTAACCAAAAGATGGCGTCCTAAGTATAACTTAATTTACTATATTTAAGTTTAATATAAAATGCAAACATTGGGTGATTATAAAAGTTAATTGTTTTTTGATTTTTTATTATTTTTTTTTTAATTATTTTTAGTATATTTACTATATCATAAAAAATAGTTTTTGCTTCAAATTAATGAATTAAAGTAATTGTTTCTTCCGGATTTATAATTATTAGGAAATTTATTTGTTTCCGTTATTTTTAAAACATACCAAAAGATGGCGTTTTATTATTAAATCACTTGAATACATGCGGCGGATATATTCGCCATACACTTAAAATTTATTTCCATGTTTGGAAATTTAGCTTGTAGATTTATTCTTTTCTTTACACTTAATTTCTTTTTTAATTATTTACTATATAATAATAATTAGTTTTTGCTTCAAATTAATCAATAAAAGTTATTATTTTTTCCGGATTTACAATTATTTGTAAAATAAATGGTTTCAATACATTTTAAGTTATTTTCAAAATCAACCAAAAGATGGCGTCCTAAATCAACACTATTGGCTTATTATAAAAGCTGAAGAAATTAAAGTATAAATGTTTAAATTAATATTTTAATATTTATGTAAAATGAATCAATACAGAGCATGTGCATAAACTGAAACCTGAAGATAAAAGAACTTGAATAGTTAATAGAATCAGATAGAAGGAAAAATATGAATTGGGAACGAAATGATTAATTCAAGTAGCTTCCAATTAGATTTCCAATTATGACAATAAAATAATTGAAAAGAGGAAGCCGGTAATGTCATATTGATCGATTGCGTCATATTAACGCATGGTCTGTTATGATTAATGCCACTAATGTAATCGCGTTATGAGATAATCGTCGAGTTTGAGCAGAGAATAAATACGCGACAAAAAAAAAAGTATAATAAAGCGCATGTACAGAGCCAGAAATAAATAATGATACATGGAACATTTGCAAGGGGATCGAAATTAATTGTGTTTATATATATTTTTTTTTATATATGTTCATATGAGCTGTGAGCCGTTTAATTTCCGGTTTCTTGCGAAAACCGGAACCGTGCGTGAAAATTATCGTTTCCTTATTGCGTATTATACGTGTGTACATGAATACACCCGCTGCTTGCGTTACATTTTCCTCATGTATCCAATACTGCGTTTTCTGTAGATTTTCCGATTTTCCAGAAACTTTGTTAATTTTTTATAATAGTGTGCGAAAAACATGCTTTAATTATAATCTTAATTAATTAATCACATTAAAAAAAATATTTTCTATTTTATAAAAAATAATTAAAAATAAATTTGTAATAATTGTAGAAAATTAAATTATTGTTATTTTTATCTCATTTTTACATATTTTTCAATAATTTTCTTCAAATATTTGTATACATAGATTTGTATCTACATATTTGGTAATTTAGTATTTTTACAAAATATTTCCAGAATTAACCAAAAGCTGGCGTTCTAAATCCACATGATTGGTTTATTAGAAAGTTGATTTACAACGTTTTTTTTTTAAATAATATTTAAACTAATTATATTTACTTCATATAAAATTATAAAATCTTCATTGGATTAAGAGAGGATTAAGATGCGAATTTTCTTCAAATATTTGTATTCATAGATTTGTAACTACATATTTGATAATTTAGTATTATTACAAAATAGTTCCAGAATTAACCAAAAGATGGCGTTCTAAATGCACGTGATTGGTTTATAATATAATATTTAAACTAATTAGATTTAGTACATATAAAATTATAAATTATTTATTGGATTAAGTTGCGAAAAAAAAACAGTTTGTAAGTAATAAATAATGTATGACGTTGTAACGGCTTTAAATTGTAATAATTGACAATTTAAGAAATACGTTGAATGCAAATCGAAACCTTAATTGTTTCATAATTTCTGCAGACAGTATGAATAATTTTTTTGAAAATAAACAGCTTGTAAGAAAATTACTGCGCTCGATGGCAATCGACGAAAAAGTGGCAAACCTTTTTGATTTATTCACTGTTCCTTCAGAGAAGAATGCCGATTGCCGTGTGTGTAAAAATGTTCGCTCGTTACGTTACTAATTGCGGGGAATTTAAAAATTCCTCGCTGATAATAGAGCGATTAAGGACGAAGGAGACAGATTTTATCGGCGGAGAATAAGGCCTATCTCGTTCTCGTTTTTTTTTCCCCTCATTTAATTGGTATAATTCGCCGCCCCAAATTTGGATTTGCTCGGTGCGTTTTTTTTATTGCCACCAGCTGGCATCGTCGAAGGACGACTTCCGTGACTTCCAGGTGTCGTCGGACGAAGAAGGTCCTTCTGCTCGACGAACATTAACATTTTCGCGATTAGAGAAAGGACGAGATCGCATATGCTCGTCAGCTCCGCACCCGATTTAATTAACTTCTCGTTTTTTTAATTAATCTTCCTTCTCAAATTAATTAAACAACGAAGAAGAAAAAATACAACACAAACCTACTTCTTAAGTTCAATTTTGAAGCATTCATTACGAAATTAAAGTTTCGTATCTCAGGTGCAATTTTCCTTATCTAAAGTTATACAATGTATATGCATTATGCGCATTCGTTTATATGCATATTTTTATGCCTAGGTTCATTATCAGGTATTGTTTCGTGCTTCGACCTATGAGAAACCGAATCGCCCATTCCTTCCTCCACACTCTATATTTATTAATATTTTTACCACTGGGATTGAGCTCATGAAAAATGCACACATTCGCTCAGGGGGTTGATACCTAATACCCTCACCAATAATCTTAACAGTATTATATAACTCGCCTAGAAAAATGAAGAAATTGTATACCAATCGTTATGAGCTTTCTTTTTACTTCAATTTTATTAATTTTCTATAAACATTTCACAAAGTTTTACTTAAATTTGAATAGTTTAGTAAAAAATGAATAAATAAAATAATAAAAGTAAATTTCATAAATATAAATATTTCCATTTCTTATATTATATAATATTATTTTTATCTGTTATTTTCTTATTTCATTACAGTTTTAATATGGAATGGTCCTTTTATCGATATTACTCAAATCTAAAAGATCTAAAGCATTTTTATGTCCGAAAATATTACGTTTTTATTACTTTTCATTTATTTATAGACGTTTCAGCGATATTACTGTCACGAACCCCTACATTCTTTATTCTCATTCTGATTAAATAATTTTTAATTATTTTTATATAAAAAAATTACAAATAAAATATTTTTTTTTATAAATTACATTTTCTCCAATTAAAAATTCTTTTTTTGTATAAAATGTATCTACTTTTAATTATTTTTATACTATTAGTACATAAAAATAGTAAAAATTAAAGAAATTATACCAAAAATATTCAACTTTTTATTTATTTTTATGAAAGTTTCTATAGAAAATGTTACTGCCACAAATCTGTAAATTCTATATTCTGTTACAAATTTATACAGTTTTAATTATTTTTTATGTTATTGATACGAAAATAAATAGAAATCATATAAACTGTAACAAATATATTTAATTTACAATTTTTTTTGTTACATTAATTAGATTTTCTATAAAAAAATTGTTACTGCTACAAATCTGTAAATTCTTTATTCTATTACAAATTTAGACAGTTTTAATTATTTTTTATGTTATTTATACAAAAATAATTAGGAATCGGATAAACTGTAACAAATATATTTAAGTTACACGATTTTTTGTTACAGTAATTAGATTTTCTATAGAAAATTTGTAAATACTTTATTCTCTTTAAAATTTATTAAATTTTATATAATTGATAAAAAAAATAATTAGAAATTAAGTTTATTTTATAAAAAAAATCAGGTTGTGAATTTTTATTGTATTTATTGGATTTTTTTTATTAACATTTAAAGAAAATTATTTCATATTTTATAAATTTCCTTTGATACAATTTTTCTATATAATTTGTATATAAATTGTGACATAGTCAAACATTTAAAAGTTATATAATATTAATAAAAGTAATTATATTTCCACATAAATAGTAAAATACTGTAATAATTAATTGTTTAAAAAAATCTTTATAAAATAATTGATACATAATTGATATTAAATCTATGATTATTATTTTAATGTTATAAGTAACTTAAGATATTAATGTTAATAAAAGTCATCAGTAAATTGCTTAATTATGTTATTATTATTTTTTTTGCTTAATTTCACTGTTCACCGCGAGAAGTCAAGACAAACGAAATTACTAAATTCGCGATCGTAGATATGTTAGCATACAGCAATTTTCTGTAAGAGATGTTACGTTAATGAGAAATAATTAAGCTTAATGATGTGTAATTTGACGCAGATAGAGAGAATTGCAAAATATTCTACTTTTTCCACGTGGGATAGAAAAAAAAAACAACTTTCAAGTTAATTTTAAAGTGACTGAACTTCAGTAAATAAATAAATATACAGCAATATCTCACACAGAATTATTTATATAATATTTTAAAATTATAATAAATAGATTAAAAATATAAAATATTATGTAATTTGTTAAGATTATAACTGAATTTTCTATATTTTTTTATATTGCTTTTCCAAATCAATCTAACTTATAATTATTATATAATAACAGAACTCAAAAAAAGTTTTGCAGTTAAAGTTGATATTTTTTTAATTTTATTATGATTACATGAATTTATTCTAATTTTAAATTTCTGCTTGATTTTGTATATTTATTTCTATAAGTTGATTTTTATTTTTTCTCTTAAATAACTAAGATATTATGTAATTTATTTATCTTGGAAAAGTTTTTACTTAAAAATTAAACTTTGAAATTTGTGTTAAAATTATCCAAAAATTCAATTTAATCTTTTAGTGATGTTATAATAAAGCTTAGTTGAATAAATTTATTGCTATGACTCAAACAATTTGATTAGTCATCACTTATGTAATGCATAGACTTTGCAATTATTGCAATTTTTTTATATAATTTATTTTTTATAAAGATAATTGCTAATACAAAAATGTATTTAAATAAATTAGTAAATTTTAAATAATTTTTAATTAATTAGAGAATTGTATTAATTGATTTCGATACAAAGAAATAAACAATTATTTCAACGTTGATGGAATGAAAAATAAAGAGCAACACTTAAAGTAAACGTTGAGCTTAAGATTAACTTCGAAACGTATATAATTTTCATTATCACGCATTGCATGCACGTTTTTTAACTTCTACTTTTTTCCCCCTTTCTTTCTCACCGTTTTCTTCTTCTTTTATTCGCGTTTTTTTTTCTTCTTCTAGGTTATCGAATCAACAGGTCATGGAATATTTAAAAATTTTAGAATCGTACCCTAATTGCGATCAATGCGGAACGTCGACACGTCAATCAATGCTGTACGAAATATATAAATATACAAATAAATAAAAACTGTGATGAATTACGTTACGTGACATTGTTGCTTTCAGTTCCGGCATAATCAAAAATCCATATTCTGTGAATTATTAATGGTTTATTTTTAGAATGAACAAAGTTTTCTTTGCTATTTCTTTTTGAAATATTTATGTTAATGTAAATTAATTATATAATTGAGAAAATAATTACTAATTCAGTAATTTTTATTGTAAAATTGAAGTATAACATTTTAATTTCTATTGATTGGCCTTGACTGAATTTTATTATTTCAATTAGATAATTTGAAAAAAAAAAAACTTTTTGAGGCAGGAAATGCTTAAATAAAAGACATATAAAAAAATTAAATGGATACAATTTTTTTTACCAAAAGAAAAATTGAGTCAACAAATACAATATATTTTCATACTTGTTTTTTACGATAAATAAATATTCTAAATGGTTTAAAATAAACAACAACAAATTCCTAAGTGAGAAAATGTTGTAAACTTGAAGATCAAATATAAAATTTTAATTTTTAATTAGATAATTTGATAACTTTCCATTAGATAATTTGAAAGAAAACTTTTTAAGACAGGAAATGCTAAAATAAACGAAATAAAAGTCTTATAGCAAAATTTTAAATGATAATAATTTTTTTAAATGTTTGTACAGAATGACAAATTCAGTCAACAAATTCAATATATTTTCATAATTCATTTATTCGATAAAACAATAGGTGAAATGGCCTAAAATAAGCAACAACAAATTCCTAACTGAGATAATGTAGAAAACTTGAAGAAAAAATTATAAAATTTTGATTTTTTAACTGAATCTCGTTTTTTCCATTAGATAATTTGAACAAAAACCTTTTTAAGACAGGAAATGCTAAAATAAATAAAATAAAAAACTTATAAAAAATAATATAAATAGATATATTTTTTTAAAATTTTTGTACAGAACGAAAAATTGAGTCAACAAATTCAATACATTTCCATACTTGTTTTTTTTCGATAAAAAAATAATCTAAATGGTACAAAAAAAGCAACAACAAATTCCTAAGTGAGTAAATGTATATAATTATTCTATTTTTTAAAATTTTAATACAAAAAAAAACAAGAAATTTTTAACAAATAATCCAAATAGATTTATTTTCACTATAAAAATCCTTTCTCGTTCTTTACCTGATCATATCAATTGCTAAGAAATATGTAGAAATAGACTAAAATAAATAATAAAAATAGAATAATATAGAAAAATCTTTTTTAAAATACGTGTCAAAATTGTCAGTAAATCATTTTGAAATATTTTAGAAAATATAGTAATTATCTAATGGTTTTAGCTAAAAAACTGAAGACTTTTCTGAAAAATATTGCTATAATATATTTTTATGCAGCATTTTTGTTTGTAATTATTACATAATAATATAAAACCAAAATGCTTTTAAAATAAATAATTTATCGAAAAAGTTTTGTTGAAAGAAAAAATAATATGTAATAAGTGAAATAAGTGAATTTCTTGAAAAATAAATAAATCGATAGGACAAAAATAGGTTCATTTTATTAATTTTCACTAATCTCTATCTAAACGATATTTATGTAAGTAATAATGTAGATTATTTAGTTCGGATCTGACCTTGAAATAATATATGCAAATATAGTATAAAATATATGCAAGACTAAACGAAATTTTATACTATGTTTTAAAATATTTAAATTAATCTAGTTTATTGTTTAAAACTTAAGATTTTTTTTTAATCTTTGAAATAATAATTTAATGTTTAAGGAAATGCGAGTATTATTGAGGTTGGTAAATCGGCGTCGTGATTTATCGTTTGAGGTTAAATAAGATTGTAGTGTGTTCGTTTTAGTTTAGCTTGATGCATTTAGCTTTGAGCGTTTTCATTGAATCACGCGAATATTTCGGTCATATTAATGGATTTTATTAATAGGGCCGTCATTAATAGACGATTAAACACGAGGCTCGGATAGCAAACAGTGCACGCAGCTTTCGTGCCAACTATCCGACGCACACAATACGAAAACGCCAACAACATGCAGCATTTCATCCATCAACAGTAGCAGCAGCAGCAACAACATCAACAACAAACAACAACACATGTGCCCATATTCACGTACGCAACAACACTCTGATCGTTATGCTAATCTTAACAGGTGCCCCAATTCGAAGCCTATTTCCATTCAATCAGAAGCTAAGCGAAAACTGTCAGAAGTTTAGATTCTATTTAAAGTTTATACACATCTCACCTTCAATCTTGATACAATTTACATATTTTTATTGTTCGCTTATTCGTTTTCATTTTGTAATCAATTAACATGACTTCCATACATTAAAATAATTAGTTTATAATAATTCAGTTAATTTTTTTAAAATTCATAATTTCAGTTTTTTTGTAACATTTACATTAAAAATGTATTTAAGGTGTTCGATTAATTTTTTAAAACGAATACATAAATAATTATTACAACATTTTTAAACTAAATATCTAAATCTAACAAATAATAGATTTATATCCATTTTTAATTATAGATTTTTTCTTCAGAATTTGAAATAATGTTGTAAATGTATCAGAAAAGAATTATATAAAAAGTTATAAAAACTTTAAAAAAACTTTTATATTATTTTTAACTATAGAATTTTTATTTTTAGTGTTAGAAAAGTACTAAAAAAATCTTAGAAGAAAAATCATATTCATTGCAAATCAAGACTTTTATATTATTTTTAGAATTTTTAGTGTTAGAAAAATGCTTAAAAAGTCTTATTAGAAAAATTAACTACAAGCAAAATTTTAACTTAATAATAACTGATTATTGATAAAAATATATTCATTGCAAATCAGGACGATATTTTTTAGTAATAACATTTTTATTTTTGCTATTACAAAAATGTTGAAAATTTCTATTAGAAAAATTGTGTAGAAATATAATAATTTTCAATTAATAATAAAAACATGTACATCGCAAATTAAGTAAAGTTAGATATCATTTTTACACAGTGCATAATATTAGCGTACGAATCCAATTAAGGAATATGAACGAGTGGTTGTCGGTGGTCTGCAGTATAATTGGGAGTTGCGCAACAGTAAATTAACGAACACCGATCGTTATCGAAGTTAATTAGAAAAAAAATACATATGATATTTCGTATCTGAAAATCTTGGACCTGAAGATGCAACGGTTCAACAAATTTATACAAGTCCGAGTCCAAAATTTTGCAGCCCCGGGCCGATTTTATTAACTCACAAATTGCATAACATCTTTCAGTGCACACATTCTAATTAAATTAAACCTCAAATTAAAAAAAAAACGTGTGCCTATCAGTAGTTAACAAAATAATAAAATGTAAATAAAATTTATGAAAATTACATATAAATCAAAACCTTCGACTCGTAACAATTTTGATTGTAATTATTTAAACAATTTCCAAGTCTCAAGGTTGTCTCTCAATTGGTTATACAGCAAAATTGTAAAAACGATTTTATTTACATAACTTTATTAAAAAATTGACTAAAAATGTAATTTTTATCCTATAAAGTGTAAAATAATACATATACATATACTACATTATTCATAGAATAATTGGAATATTTTAGTTATTAGTAACTTTAGTAAATAATGTCCATTTTATCAGTAAGAAAATATTTTTCAACTATAATTGTAAATTAGTATTTTTTGATTTAATCCAAGTTTAATAAACTTCAATTAGAGACGCCATCTATAGGTGATTTTTGAATGATTATTAATAAGTATTTTTTTTTAATTATATTTTTAAGCTATTATATTTTAAGTTAATTAAATTTAATTACAAAAAATATTTTTATTTAAATATTTTTTAAAATTCTAATAAGCTGTCATACTTCAATTAGAGACGCCATCTTTCGACGAATTTTCAAATTTATATTTTTTAATTAAATGTTTCAATAAAAAATGCGTTTAGTGAGAAAAGTAAATACGTTTTTGTAGATTGTAAGCTTTGGAAACTGAAGAAAAGTAAAGGTAGACACAAAAAAACTGCAACAAAGTTACCAATTACTAAGAACTTAATGCGATAGGATGCGAACAGTGATTTAGCATAATTTCGAATGTGGAGTAATTGGAGCAAGATATTTATGAAAACCGAGGTGTGTCGATAGGTCAGACAAAAATAAATCAAACCTGGTGGATCTATGGTCGAGGAAAGGGAAATATAGGTAAAAGTAAAGCCAGAAGCTATGTTATCATCAATAATTTATTCGGTTTCGGGGATTTGTTAAAACTCTAATTGCCAGCTTTAATATTGGACCGTGGTGTAATTGGTCGTAGCAGACAGAAGAATACGGGATGCCTTCCATACGATTCAGTTCAGCTCGTATAGGAGAGTGTGCGTTTGATATGCAAATCGTTTTTCGACCGTATAATCTTTGCAGATCTGAGACCATTCGAATGTTTGCTAATGAGGGAGTTCCCTCGTCGTCTTCCCTGTGTTTTTCTTGGGGCTGATCTCTGCCGCCGACGACGATTACCGTTTCTACTAAAAATCGGTACGTTAGCGACTCGCATTTTTTCTTCTACCCATTTTTTAAGAACCTTTCGATACCTTAATAATACAGTAGCGACCCTAACGTTTTTCTACACGTTCGACTTGCAATTCAACTACTGTTTCTTTTGCTGCTTCCCAATACCATAAAAACCAAAAATCCAACTAAATACCATACAATTAATGCTATAACCACCAATTTTTCCAAACCTCTCAAAACTCGTTATGGTAAATAAGCAAGTTTTTACTTTACAAATTTGTTACTTTATATACGAAAAAATTATACAACCAATTAAACAATTTACTTACTACTTGATTATATAGTTTCAGTCTCAAAACATTTATTACAAAATAAAAATATTAGATATCTTTCTTTATATAAAAATAATAATTTTCATTAAATTTATTTACAAATCTCATAATTATATAATGTGAGAAAATATACTTTTTAATTGTATATTTCATGAATATTTATTCCTTTATATAACAGGGGTAATCAGCTACAATATCTTTAGGAGACACGTTTCAGGAAGAATTATTTGAATAGCGAAATGAGGAAACTAGAAACTTGTGCAGATATTATCCCTTGATTTAAAAAATAGTTACATAATATGGAATATTGGTTCTAGAAAGGCCACATTAATAATATAATAGTTGTTTATTAACAATACTAATATAAATATGCTTCCTATTTCTCCGGCACATTTTGTAACTAAACCACCGCTCAAGAGCCGCAACACTCGCTTATAAGAGCCGCACTCAACTCGCTGTTATATAAGAAATAATTGTGCAACAAATTTAATTTTTCTGTACATTTACTTATAAATCTCTCGAATATATAAAGTGGGAATAAAAATATATAATGTGATTATTTTTTCTATATCAAAATTTTATAAAAGAATGAAAAAATATTTTTATATTTTTTTAATTTAAAATATTTATTAGTAATAAATATATTATTATTATTATTACAAAATTATTATTTATTGATTTATCAATACATTTTCTTACATATTTCACTTTATATAATAAAAAAAACAATACTTTAAAAAATAACAACTATTTATGTAGAAATCTCATAATTATGTAACATATTTGAATAAAATAAACTTTTGCGTATTTCAATACAAATATGTGTAATAAAAAAACACATTTATCAAATAAACAATGTTAAATCTATGTCAATCTCTTACTTATACGTGATTGTAGTTTACAATTTCTATTGTTTATAACTTTTTTCTATGAAATTCTCAATATAAGCATTACGTAATAGTGATAAGACCAGAGGTTTGTTCTCCGTTTTAAGCTTTCTTATACGCAGTATTCCTTCGAGACACATTTAGTAAATTATATAAGAGGGGAAAACGATATGATCATTATTTTAGTTTTAATGGAATACAGAAAGGTCAAGTACTTTAATCAAGAATACTCCCAAAATTATATACCGTAATAACCAAAAGTTACGCAATAGGTGGTTTCAACGTACACATTTTCCTGAGTTTAGAAAACGTTTAACAGAATAATCCTAACTTTTGTATAAGGTAGAGTCATAATCATTAGTGCATAAAACCGGCAGCTGTTAACAATTAAAAGTTGCGTAAGTCGGTGTAACTTAAGTCAAGGTATTACTGTATATAACTCATTTAAAAAACACTAAAATGTTATATAACTCTATTCCATTTTTTTAAATTCATATTTATTGTGTTATATAAACTATGTATTGTATAAACTATAAGTAATTTAATTATTTATTTAAACTGTAAACATTGTACAAATATATATTTAATTATTTTATAGTTTTAATTATAGTTTTAAGAAGACTTCGTATAACAGGAATTCTTACAACACGATTTCTTTTATAACGCGATTTTCGAACAAATCCTTATAACACGATTTCTTATAGCGTAACGTATTTTTTCGCGTTATACGTTAATCTAACTACATTTGTAAATAAATATTGAAAATCTAATTGAAAATTTAATTGAAATGTGGAAAGTAACAAGTTTTTAAATAATATATAAAGCTGAATAATTTTGAGTCAGAACTGATTCCAAATAATTGGAATATAATAAAAATAATGCATCACTTGTAACGCATTTCCGTATTCATATGTAACAAAGTAAATTTACTTGAGAAGTAACAAGTAACTTTTTTGAACTAACAAATAAAGCTGAAGGATTTTCAGTTAAAAAACGTAATTGGAACGCCTTTTTTATATAACGCGATTTTAGAAAAAAGTTCAATATTACAAATCCTTATAACACGATTTCTTATAGCGCGATTTCATAAAACGCGTGACGTATTTTTTCGCGTTATACGTGAGTCTAAGTATTCTTAAACTTAACAAATCCTACATTAATATAAAAAAGCAAATAGTTTTGTTTCTTCGACAATTTTATTTTAATAATAGAACTAAAATGTTTTAAAAGAATAGACAATAAAATTATCTTTATTCAATTGATAATAATAGAAGTATTTAAAAAAGAAAGTTTTTTTAGCATTGTTTCAAGCAAACATATAATTTTATTCAATTCTGTTTGTTAAAAAAAAAATTCTAATTCAATTGAAAAAATGTAGGAAAATACTCAAAATAATAATTCGGTTAATACATTTTTTTATATAAGCTTTTGTGCATTTGCATAGCGCCATCATCGTTCGCAATGGTTATGGAGGTTTTCCCCAGTTTCTCCCGTGCTATAATTCAGGCGTCGGTTGCGTCGTCGCGACGCCCGGACACACCCACAGCGGCGCCGGGACGCCGCAGCGCACCCAAATCCGAAGACTAATGTAATAATCTTCGTAACCTGTCATTTTACAACACATCACTCTTGGTACGCCCGAATGGAAAGTAAAAAAGGGATTAATAAAAAAAAAATAACGTACATTACTGATTTCGCGATATGTCATCTATTATACATTCTTTTTTTCAACCCTTATTTTTCGATCAATCTTCCGAAATTCTTATCCATTCGACAACCCTTCATTTATGTAATGCATATACGTAATTAATTACATTTTTTTAAACATTAACGTTTTAATTTATTACAAATAAAAAAAGCTATAAAACGAACTATTTTTAATTAGTTAATTAAAACGTTTCGTTTTTTTTTTAATAAAATAAAAACAAATAGAATTTACTCAAATATTACAGAATTTATAAATTAATAATAAGAAACGTAATGATAGGATAATGATTTAATCATTTGTTGAAACCATAAATAAATCATAACGTTGATGTGCCCGTTTTATATACTCGTTAATAGTGATTGATTTCTTCTAGAAATACTGTATGTTTATGTTATGAAAAAAAAAAATGCGTTTTCATAATTATACACATTGATATTGAGTTCATGCTTTAAGTATTTAATCATCTTTAACCCAACAACCTTATATAATCAATAAAAATAAATTGATTTAACAATGATTATATTACATAAGAGATATGTTAATTTACAAAATACAATACATTTATCAATGTTTCTTTACATGTTCTTAAGTAATAATGATATACAGTAATTTTACTTGAAATTTGGGAAGTAACAAGTTTTAAAATAATGAACAATTTTCTGTCAAAATTTATTTGGAATATAATAAAAATATTTAAAAAAACATTTCTCACTTGCTGTCCATTTAGGTTTACTTAAGTAATGGATTAAATTTACTTGGAATGTGGGAAGTAACAAGTTTTTAAATAATATATAAAGCTGAATGATTTTCAGTCAAAACTGATTCCAAATAATTGGAAAACAATAAAAATATTTAAACGTATTTCTGAGTTTTTATGCATTTACGTTTTCATATGTAAAAAAGTAAATTTACTTGAAACGTGAGAAGTAACAAGTTTTAACTTTTTTGAACTAATATATAAAGCTGAATGATTCTTGTATCTTTATTTGCAATATATTTATGTTTTTTTTTTAAATCATAGAGTAAATTTACTTGGAATATGGAAAGTAACAAGTTTCTAAATAATATATAAAGATAAATGATGTTCAGTCAAATAATTGGAATACAAAAAAAAATATTTATCACCTGTAATGCAATTACGTTTTCATATGTAACGAAGTAAATTTACTTTAAGTTTGAGAAGTAACAAGTTTTAACATTTTTGTACTAATAGATAAAGCTGAATGATTTTCAGCCAAAACTGATTCCAAATAATTGGAATACAATAAAAATATTTAAACATGTTTCTCACTTGCATTACGTTTTTATATGTAACAAAGTAAATTTACTTGAAATGTGAGAAGTTACAAGTTTTAACTTTTCCATATATTTATGTTTTCCTAAGTCATAGAGTAAATTTACTTGGAATGTGGAAAGTAAAAAGTATTAAAATAATATATAAAACTGAATAATTTTGAGTCAAAACTGATGCAATAAAAATATTTATAACCTGCAATGCATTTATGTTTTCATATGTAACGAAGTAAATTTACTTGAAATATGAGAAGTAACAAGTTTTTTTTTGAACTGATACATAAAGCTGAAGGATTTTCAGTCGAAAAACGTAATAAAACGGTAAAATTCTATAAAATCATGTAAAAATATACATTCATTTGCCATATATTTTGATTTTCTTATGTAATGGATAAAATTTACTTGGATTATGGAAAGTAACAAGTTTTAACTTATTTGAACTAATCTATAAAGCTGAAGAATTTTCAGTCAAAACTTGTTATAATTCTACAAAATCTTCTTCTAGAAAATAATTTCAAAACATTTCCACATCCACTTTGTCTCTTCAAACATAGTAAATACACTTGCAACAAGTGTACAAAACAAAACTCTTTTATTAGAAAAAAACAAAGTTAAAAAAAAGCAAACTTAATGATACAGAACCGTAGGTAAAGTGAACAAAAACAAAAAAAAAACACGTAATGACTTTACAATTTTAAAAATTACACAACGTACAACAAAAACAAACATAATAAATAATTATTACGTGATGAAATTGATCTTTTTATTTAGAAAATAATATGATTTTACTGATATTCAAATAACGTATCATTGCATTATTTTTTTTTTTTGTTCACTACTTTCAAGGAATGCAACAAATCTGTTCTCTTTTTACCTCCTTTATATAATCATAATGGGCATAAAATTGATGGTGAAAAATGGTATTGGTAAATTTTTGGAGCGATTATAATATCATTAGCAGCGGCGGAGGTTCTCTTGCCTCACAGCTGTAGGAAACTCAGAAAGATTCAATATTAAAATGTGGAATGCTACGAACTAACTATACACATTTTTTTTCTCTCTTATTCTTCAGCAGATTTAGCGGTACAAATTATATAATGCCTTGTAATCAAATCATAATCACAGGAGGAAGAAAAAGTACATACAATAATTATAACTTAATTATTCCTTTGATTATCTGAAATCAAGGTAATAATATTAAATCTTACTATTTTTTTTTTAATTATTTAATTTTGATCTATTTTTATTAAATTAATTCATTTTTTAATTAATAAAAATATATTTTTATTAAATTATTTTTTCTTAAATTTGTTAAAACAAATATAAAATTAAATATTTCAAAAAATATAATTAAAAATGTTTAAAATTACGAATTAAAAATTGTAAAATGATTATGAATTATTTTAAAGAAAAATATATACTTTTAAATTTATTTCAAATTTATAAGTTATAATTTTGGAGGTAATTTTTTAATGTTTACGTAACTTTTAAATTACAAGGAAAATTGGTGGTAGATATATTTAAACGCATTAAATGAATGGTGTAGAAGATTACAGGTTTGATTATGTACTGACTACATTATCTATATGGTAATAAAATAAATTACTTTAGTTATAGTCATGATTACATACGACGTATAAATTAAAGTTCTTGTGATCATGAGATTTTATAGCAAATCTGTGAACATTCCTGAGAAAACATTACATAATTATTTGTATTTATTATACATATTTCTTAATTTAGTACACTAATACCCTGAAATTACGAAATCTTGTAAGTAGAGTAAGTCAAGTAATATTTAAGTAAGTAAGTCAAGTAATTTGTAATTTGGGGGATGTTTCAATAAATATTGATATTATATTTTACTTTTGTACTGATGTACTTTTGTATTGTAAATCAAGAAAAACGTTATTCATAAATATATTAACTTGTATTTCAAGTTTGTCTCGACTTGCAACAAAATAATCCCTCGGTTAAGACAAAAAAGAATGATTGAATCTCACTGACAAATGGATTACAAGATAAATCAAAGTACAAATTTTTATATGAGAATATCCAAAAAAAAAGAGTAAATAAATGAATGAAGTGCATGTATACATTTGATGTAGTGAATGTCATTAATCTTTCGATAAATTACACTTGACTCGATGGATGGGGTCTCCCCAACAAAGTATTAATGTTCGCAATTAATTAAATTATGCTGTAACTGATTACAGTTCGTACTTAAGCTTATGCAGGTAGTTAAGTGATTACGTATTCTCGATATAATTTACCGATCACAATTAATGTCAAATTACTTATGCCGATCTAATGCCATTGCATAATTCACACGACCAGATTACGATTATTTTTGTTGTTGTTGTTGCGTGTTTGAATCTCTGCTCTGGTTTAGTTTACATAATTGGAGTTAAATATAGATTAACGTTTGATTAGAACTTATAAATATATTTAAAAAGTAGTGGAAAAATTATTTATCAATGACTAAATTATATTAATTAATTTAAATATATCAAAAAACTCGGAAAAAATTGAAAGAAATCGGTTGAAAAGTTAAAGAATTCGGTTTTCGAACAGCCACAATAATAATATTATATTAACAGATATGTTCATTAATTCTCATTGAGAAACCGGTTAAAAATTGAAAGAATGCGGTTTTCTAACAGTCCCAAATATGTTTATTAATTCTCATTAAGAAACAGGTTAAAAATTGAAAAAAATCTGTTTACGAACAACTCCAATAATAACCAAATATTTAATATATTATATCAATAAATATGTTTATTAAATCTAATTGAGAAACCAGTTAAAAATGAAAAAAAATCGGTTTTCTAACAACCCCAAATATGTTTATTAATTCTTATTGAAAAAACGGTTGAAAACTAAAAGAATTTTGGTTTTAGAACAGCCCCAATAATAACCAAATAATTAATATATGATATAAAAAAAACATGTTTATTAATTCTCATTGAGAAAACGGTTAAAAATTGAAAGAAATCGGTTTTAGAATAACCACAAATATATTTATTAATTCTTATTAAGAAAACGGTTAAAAAGTTAAAGAATTCGGTTTTCGAACAGCCACAATATAGTATTAACAAATATGTTCATTAATTCTAATTGAGAAAACGGTTAAAAATTGAAAGGAATCTTTTTTAGAACAACCACAAATATATTTATTAATTCTCATTAAGTTGAAAAGTTGAAGAATTCGGTTTTCGAACAGCGGCAATAATAATTCTCATTGGGAAACCGTTGGAAAAATGAAAGAATTCGGTTTTCAAAAAGCCACAACAATAATAAAATATTAACAAAAATGTTCATTAATTCTCATCGAGAAACCGGTTAAAATTTAAAATAATTCGGTTTATGAACATCCCTAAATATGTTTATTAATTCTCAGTGAGAAACCGGTTAAAAATAGAAGGAATTCGGTTTTCGAACAGCCCTAATAATAATCTAATCTTTAATATATGATATTAACAAATATGTTTATTAATTCTGAGTGAGAAACCGGTTAAAAATAGAAAGAATTCGGTTTTCGAACATCCCCAAATATGTTTATTAATTCTTATTGAGAAACCGGTAAAAAAATTGAAGAATTCGATTTTCGAACAGCCCTAATAATAATCTAATCTTTAATATATGATATTAACAAATATGTTTATTAATTTTCATTGAAAACCGGTTAAAAATAGAAAAAAATCGGTTTTAGAACATCCCCAAATATGTTTATTAATTCTCATTGAGAAACCGGTTAAAAATAGAAAGAATTTGGTTTTCGAACATTCCCAAATATGTTTATTAATTTTCATTAAGAAACCGGTTACAAATTGTAAAAAAATTTGATTTTCAAAAATCCCTAATAATAATCTTATCTTTAATATATGATATTAACAAATATGTTTATTAATTTTCATTGAAAAATTGGTTCAAAATAGAAAAAAATCGGTTTTAGAACATCCCCAAATATGTTTATTAATTCTCATTGAGAAACCGGTTAAAAATTGAAAGAATTTAATTTTCGAACAACCCAAATAATAATCTAATCTTTAATATATGATGATAACAAACATGTTTATTAATTCTCAGTGAGAAACCGGTTAAAAATAGAAAAAAAAACAGTTTTAGAACATCCCCAAATATGTTTATTTATTCTCATTGAGAAACCGGTTAAAAAGTTAAAGAATTCGGTTTTCAAACAACCCCAAAAATAACAATATATTTAATATATGATATTAATAAAAAAAAGTTTATTAATTCTTATTGAAAAACCGGTTAGAAATTGAAACAATTTTGTTTTCAAAAATAACAAAATTTGTAATTAAAAAATAGAATTAAAGAAATTATTTATAATAAATGGTATAATTTATTAACAAATATCTATTAGTATTTATATTCACTTAGCGAAAGCGAAGCAAAGTAAAGTTCAATAAATCAATTAAACGTTTGCAATAAATATTAATAAAAGTGTCACATTTGTTCACATCTTACGGCATAAACCATCGATCATAATCAATTCGAGGCGAGCAAATGATCTTGCATAATTTATATGGAAATTGAATTATTGATAGGCATTATTACTACCGTTGTGTCTATAACAATAAAACTTTCTTCCGCAGACAAAGCATGTGCACGAAAAATAAAAAATATACACACACACACATTATTGATCGCTTAAAGTTATGATTTATTTTAGAAATAACTCATTCTAATACTAACTTTCACTTGGTGCAAGTACACAAAAATTACATAAATTTTGTATTTTGATCACAATATTCATGTCATTATTGACATATTTATATAATTTTATATTTTAACTAATCTATAAATTAACTAATTATTATAAAAAATAACGACGTTGTAACAAAATTTAAGTAACTGTTAAAGTTAGTGAATAAATTTATTCAACAAAAAAAATTGTACAACATAAAACCGTAACAGTTATTTTATAGAATAACTAGATAAATTATTGAATACTTACAAAAGTAGTTAATTCATAGATTAACAAATGATAAATAGATTTAAATTTTTATTTTTGGCTACTATATGTTTAATAATTGAAAATAGTTAAGCAACGTGTGTTAAGGATAATGTTTGAATTGGGGAAATTTTTCGACTCGGGATATAAATGTTAATATTATAGCGATGTTTAACGTGGCTTTGCACAAGTACTTGTATAAGTAATTTGACAAGTAATCAATTATTTTATTAAGCTATATTCTTTGTAATTTAGTGAATATCAACTAAGATTTAGTAATAAAGTTTCAAGTTAAAAAAAGAAGAACATAGATTAACGAATAACAAATAGATTCACATTTTTATTTTTGGCTATTGTATGTTTTATAATTGAAAATAGTTAAACAACGTTTGTCGAGGATAATGTTTGAATTGGAGAAACTTTTTTGGCTTGCGGAAATTTTTCAACTCTGGATATAAATGTTAATATTGTAGCGAAATTAAAACCATATTTGAAAAGTCTATGCACAAGTGCTTATATAAAGTAATTTGACAAGTAATAAATTATTTTATTAAGCTATATTCTTTGTAATTTAGTGAATATCAACCAAGACTTAGTAATAAAGTTTCAAGTTAAAAAAAGAAGAACATAAATTAACGAATAACAAATAGATTCACATTTTTATTTTTGGCTACTGTATCTTTAATAATTGAAAATAGTTAAACAACGTTTGTCGAGGATAATATTTGAATTGGAGAAACTTTTTTGGCTTGCGGAAATTTTTCAACTCGTGATGTTAAATGTTAATATTATAGCAAAATTAAAACCATATTTGAAAAGTCTATACACAAGTACTTGTATAAAGTAATTTGACAAGTAATACATTATTTTATTTAGTTATTTTCTCTATAATTTAGTAAATATCAACTAGAACTTTGTAATAAAGTTTCAAGTATAAAAATCTTGTAATTTTATATAATAAATACTGTGAGCTTAGCGAAAGAAGTAATTATGTGTAAATTACTAAGAATTTAAAATGCATATATATTTTTATTATTCAGGTATGGAATGATCAACACAGATTAAATAGGGATAGAGGTATGAAAATTAGTAGTGCATACGTTGCAGTAAATTATAGTAAATACTCGGAATTCGGTTAAAATTTATATAATTACATGTGGAAGCGTGTGTAGGTTATATAAAATATTTATAAAAAAGCGCGCGACGACGTCTTTCCCGGTTACATAAGCAGGGATAAGATTATAAAAATAGTAAACTAGAAATAGGGAGAGTGTGAGTGTTAGTGTGTGTGAAAGAGAGAAAAGAATCGAAATGGAAATGGCCGCATTTTGTTGCTAATTTATATGTCGGAGTGTTTTGTAAAATTACCATAACACATTTAATTGCCCCAATAAAATTAATTAAAACGCAATGAAACCCGTGCACTTCGCATAAATTTCAACTTTAAAATCGTTCACGTTCCGTTTGATATTGCCTTTAATTTTATTTGAATTCGTTTGCACATGCATTATGCACCTATTTATATGTATGTGTTTATATGTAGAGTCAATTTAATCAATTTCATCCGCATTGAAGGCGAATCGTTAAAATCTTAAGAGTTTCATACATTTCGATTAATTACATTTTACAAAACTTTAGTAAAATGTGTTATTTCTTTACTACATTATTTTTAACTTATGTTTAAATTTTAGTATAGATTAAGTCTTTTCAATTTATTCGCATTTACTTTTGATCTGAAATATAATTTTCATAAAAAATACAAAATTCAGTTAATTCTAAAATTACTTGCTATAACGGTAAAAAATACTATTTTTTCACAACGGCAATGTTAAGCTTAGTTAATAGATTTACGATAATCTTAAGATTTAAATACCAAATTTTCATATATTTACATTTTTATAAAAATTATTTATAACTAACTTTTAAAATGATTTTATCAAAATTCTAATAAAATATACTTCATGAATAATTATTTATAATTTTAACAAATTTCTATTAATATTGACAAAATGTGTTTTTTTTAAATATTTTTTCATAACATTCCTGAAAATTCCGATAAAATATATTTCATGAATAATTATTCATAATTACTTACAAAATAAACAAACTAAAATTTGCATTATTTTAAGAGTTTTTCAATAAATGTTCATAAAAATTATAAAGTTTGTAAAAGTTTATAAATTAGAATTTTTTTGGTATAACGGCAATGTTAAGCTTACTTAATAGATTTGTCTTCATCTTAAGATTTCAATACCATATTTTCATAAATTTCTATTAATATTGACAAAATAAACTTTATCCTCCAAATTTTTTTTTTTAGTAAATGATCTGAAATAATAGTTCATAAAATTTAAAAAAAATCTAAATGTTTCCTCATTATTAAAAAAAAAATAAAAAAGAAAAAAAAGATAATTCTACATAAAATATGCGCATCTTCTAATTGAAATAATTATAAATAAAAAATTGTAGAATTTTTTTTTATTAATTTTTGTTAATTATTTTCAATTTAATATTTCTATAGCTAATTTACATTTACAAAATTAGCTTCAGAATTTAAAATTATAAATAAGTAAAGTTTTAATAAAAAAATAATAACTTCATCCATTTTTTTTTTTTGATTCAAAAAGTTTTCTTTTCTCTATAATTAAATTTAATTAAATTAAACAAAAATATCAATAAATATTATTATTAATTAAAAAATAAAAAATTCATAAACTAACTTTTTTTAAATTTAGAACATTTTATATAAAAATGTATAAAATAATTATTTGTTTTTCTTAATCTTACTAGTATCTTTAACGTGTGTTACATCATATAAGATAAAAAAAAATCATTAATATGAAACTTAAATTGAAATATTTTAAATATTAATCAGCTTTGGTCATAACACAAAAAAAAATAGTGCATGTTTGTATAAAAACAGTTAGGATAAACTAATTGACCCTTTCCCTCCGACATGAGTATTGTCGATTAATACGTCCAAGTAAATAAACTAACTTTGATTAATGGCCTACATCGAATCTACTGAATTATACAAGTCTTTGTTTAATTTATGATTGATGTGTTTAATTACTTTAGGATACATTTACCTTATCAAAATATTATATCACAATTTTTATTTCGTTTCAATTTCACATTTTTTATCTATTATATATATTTATTAAATAAATTACATCATAAATCACGAGTGAAAGTGAAATATTTATTAAATTTTTAATAAAAAATCTTCAAAAAACTATTTGTTTTTAATTGTTTTAAAATTAATAAAAATAAATACATTTCAAAATATTTTTATTTATTAGTAAAAAATTATAAACAAAAATTAAATTTATAAGAAAAATAAATTATTATTTAAAAATTACCAAAAAATAAAATTGGTGTTTCAAAAAGTATTAAAATCTGTTTGAATATTAGTTTGAATAAAAACGTAATTGAATTGAACATATTTTTATAAATTTCATTAATATTCTGTTATATTTTTTTATGATTTTAATAAAATTTGCTTTTAGTTAAAAATTTCTATTATTATTGCATTTTTTTATTCAAAATAAAAAATAAGCATATTTATTTAATAAATATTTAATTTCCATCAATTTTTTTCAATTATTATATAATATTTTTTAATATAAAGTTCACTTACTTTCTTATATTATTATTATATAATTATTCTTTATATTTTCATAGAATTTAAAATGGATTAAAGCTTAGAAATATACATTTTCTAAGCTAATTCTGCAAATTTCACGCTATTTAAACTTAAATAAAAATATATTTACATATTCAAAAATATATAATTTAGTGGTTTTTTACAATATTATTTTTTTTTTCCAATTACAATTTTTATAAAATTTACTGTTGGTTAAAACTTTGTACAATTGTTGCATTTTGTTATGAAAAATGAAAATTAATCATGTTTTTTTAATAAATATTTAATTTCCATCAATTTGTTTATGATATATTTTCAATATAAAGTTCACTTAATTTCTTATATAACTATTAATTTCTCTTTACTTTCATAGAATTAAAAATGGATTAAAGCTTAGAAATGCACGTTTTCTGATCTAATTCTGTAATTTTCAAGTCATTAAAATTTAAATAAAGAAATATTTACATATAATTTACATTCAGTGATTTTTTTTCTAATAAAAAATTTTGTATTATTATTGCATTTTTGTATTAAAACTTAAAAATAATCATATTTATTTTTAAATATGTAATTTTCATCAATTTTTTGAAATTACTATATCATAACTTTTAATATAACGTTCACTTATTTTCTTATATAACTATTAATTTCTGTATACTTTCATAGAATTAAAAATGGATTAAAGCTTAGAAATGCACGTTTTCTGAGGTGATTCTGCAAATTTCACGCCATTAAAACTTCGTTTATTTTCATGCCATTTATTGAAGTATTACTAAGTACTAATTTTCGGTATAAGAGATGATTCTTCGCATTGAGATTCGAGCTTAAACGTGCGATGCGAATTAGAACAGCAACAATCAGAGGCATGTAAAGTCCGTAAACGAGTGAACGCGCTTCAAATTGTACAAGAGCGGCCTCGGGCCAACGGCTTACATAATTTGCATTCGTAATTAATTACACCGATTATGTAAGGCATTAAAATGATGAAGAGAAAAGAAAAAGAAAATAGGATACGTTTCTGTTTAAACCTATGCGTTTATTGCAATAAAATACTGAAATGTTACGTAATTTTCTTAAGGAAATCCAGCAAAATTAGACTCGATTATTATCGAAAATACAGATGAAATAAGTCACGCAATTATTGAAACGTAAATTATTTTATATTATTTAATAAATAAATACATTTATTTAAAAAATGATAAAATATTGTAATAAAAAACTAAATTTTAAAAAATTACAAAATTATATAACAAAAATTCAATTAATATTTACAGTATTAAATATATTTAATCAAAATAAGGATTTATTGAATTTATTATAAACTATAGAAAATAAATTTTATTTCATAAAATGATTCCTTAAATATTTTTGTTAATTAACGCAAATTTGTAATTTTTACCAATGAAAAGTAAACAATTTTTTTGGATAATTTTTATGATCGGAATTGTAAAAGTTACATTTCTACATTGTTATATAATAAATATAGAAACACATAAAATAATCCGATTTGATTCTTGTATATTCCCAGTTATACAATAAATTATGAAACAGTACAATTGCAAATATAAGAAAAAGAAAATAGATTCGAATTTATGTGGACGTTGTTACAAATCTGCAGCCATAAAACATTTTGCTTCCAATTAAAACGCTCAACACTTGGTAGATATTTCTCGTGTCCCTCGCAAGCAAAGAAGAAGAAACAGTGACCTTACGTGTTATTTAACGAAGACGCAAAATGTAAATCGCATTGTATTGATTCTTATATTTCTGTGAGTTGTGTGCGCAATTTTTTAATTGTTATGCTAATCCGAGTCATAGGATTATTTATCTTCCACCTGAATGCGCTTTAAATCATCTTAATGAGATTATCCGATGCGCAGATTCGTGCATGTAGTTAAAAGAAAACAATTCATCTCAATCGGTAATTGGCACTAATGTATATTTTATAAAAAAATTCCATTGGAAAATTTAAATGCAGAAAATAATATAATTAATTAATTTCTTTAAGAATAATTTCAATTTAAGAAAAATCTAAGAAAATTGACATTAATTAATAAAAAATCATAAATATTTTGGTAATAAGAAAAAGCCACAAAAATTATTTAATTAATAGAATATTTCAGTTTTTTTTTACAGAAGAAATTTTAACTGAAATTTTTTAAATCGTATTACAAACTAGATGATCTATTGATAAAGTGGATGAAAAACTTTGAAAAATAAGCTGAGGTGCATTATTTGAATTAATTACAAAAACTAAATCTAAAATTTTTAAAATTTTTTCTTTAAATTTATTTTAGTTTATTAATTATTTCAATTATAAATAAAGTTTGTCAATTCAAGTAAAAATTATTACTTTTTTTTGTTTATTAGAATTTTTAACTATTTTTTAAATAGTAGAAATATCAAATATTTAGATTTGTTACTTTAGTAAATTAAGTAGAAATGGTATTGCAGTTTAGTTATGTAAATTGAGATAAATGTCAAATGAATGGGTTTTAAATCATTTAAATGAGATTATCGTGGCTTATTATTGGTGTATTATATGCGAAATACCTCTTCTTTGTGTAATTGGCACTAATGTAAATGTAACGGGAATGAAAAGAGAGGAGACAAGAAAATGCATTTATAAACACATTGACACTGCGTTTTTGTTATGAGCACTGGGGATGATCCAATTTTGATTTTGGCGGTGTCCGGTTGGGGGTGGTTGGATAGTACGCACCTCTTTCCGTTCCGACGGCGACGCTTCGTTGCGTAAACGGTACCTAGCTGGTTCATGCTGACGGCAGCGGCGGCGGCGGCAGCGGAGGCGGTTGAGGAGGTGGCAGGCGTCGCAACGACAATAGGGGTCGGAAGGACCCCAGGCGGTTCACCTCCAAACGTCCCTGGGGGCGGCAAAGAACCTGGTGCACATTGGCCCTGCACTGAGCTTATGAATTCCGTGTTGGCGCTTTCCGGAAAAACTCACACTCACTATATATATATACGTAATCTGGTGTACGATTAAAACAATAACAACAACTTTTTCTTTTTTTTGTTTTTAGTTGGTTTCTTGTTGATGGGGGGTGGTGTTTATTTATTTTTTCGTTTAGGGGATGTTTTCTGGTACAAATTCGATGGTCCGTTTCGTGTTTTTTTTCTTTCTTTTCGTACTTGTGTTCCCTATTGTCGTCGCGGGGGCGGGGGGCGAAACGCGGGCTTCGCTGGGCACTCGCACGACCTTACCGTTGATACTGGCGCGAGGGTACTGATGACCGCGCACCCGGCGAACCCACCAGCTGCCCCCACCGGTACCATTAGGTGAACGCCCATTGGTCGCACGCCGGCCGTGACGTAACAACATGGCCGCGCGCCATCTCTTCGTCGGCCCTCCCCACCATCGGCGTCGAGCGCGCCCGGAGAAACCAACCGCCCCCTCGCCCGAGCTACCCCTTTTTCACGAGCGATCACGTGGGGCGGTCGAACCCTCGCGCGCTTAAGGGGAACCCCCTTATCTTCGATCCGATTCAGAGATAATTCGCATACGGAGGACGACAACTGCGCGCACAAATAAATTACATACACACACGTGCACGTACAAACACATACACACACACGCGCGCAGTCGGCTTGCGATTAATGAGCGGACTCCGACACCAATTAAATATTATCACTGATGAAATATCAAATTTATATTCAAATTTTGTGTTCTTTAATTTTTTTAACAAGAAGGATCTAATATTCCGAATACACCAATTTTGACAATATACTTGATATTATAATATAAAGTCTTAAAATCATTTCAAGATTGTATAATTAATATATTAATTTATTTTCTAACCTTGATTTCCTAGTAGATTTATTATAATTTTGGTTACTCTTACATAATTTTAATAAACAGATTACATCTTAAATTAATAATAGCAACAAAAGATATATAACTTTTAGTAAGGGCCATTGAACTAAAGTTTTTCTGACCGGGAAATATTTATACAATATAAAGAAAAAGCTGAATTAAAAAATTATATAAGAATTCTCAAATATGTAATTTTTTCTAGAGGATTATGAATTGGATTATCTCATATTTTATGTTGGGAAACGAGTCATTTATTTTCTGACTTTGATGTCCTAGTAGATTTATTATAATTTTGGTTACACTTACATAATTTTAATAAACAGATTACATCTTAAATTAATAATAGCAACAAAAAATATATAACTTTTAGTAAGGGCCATTGAACTAAAGTTTTTCTGACCGGGAAATATTTATACAATATAAAGAAAAAGCTGAAATAAAAAATTATATAAGAATTCTCAAATATGTTATTTTTTTATAGAGGATTATGAATTGGATTATCTCATATTTTATGTTGGGAATCGAGTCATTTATTTTTCTGACTTTGATTTCCTAGTAGATTTATTATAATTTTGGTTACTGTTATATATATTTTTTTTTAATAAACAGATTACATCTAAAATTAATATTCATAAAACAACAATAATATAAACAAAAAATATATAACATTTACTAAGGGCTATTGAACTAAAGTTTTTTGACCGGGAAATATTTATATAATATACAGAAAAAGGTAAAATAAAAAAATATATAAGAATTCTTAGACCGATTTTGAAAATATTTTGATAATCTGTTCCAAATATGTTGTTTTTCTATAGAGGATTATGAATCTTTTATGTTGGGAATCGTGTAATTTATTTTTCTGACCTTGATTTCCTAGTATTATATTTTAATAAACAGATTACATCTAAAATTAATATTCATAAAACAACAATAATAATAACAAACATTATACAACTTTTACTAAGGGCCATTTAACTAAAGTTTTTCTGACCAGGAAATAATTATACAATATACAGAAAAAGGTAGAATAAAAAATTATATAGGATTTTTCATACCGATTTTGAGAATAATTTGATAATGTGTGTTGCTTTTCTATATAATAAATCATTAAGAGGATTATGAATTGGATTATCTCATCTTAGTGATTGATTTTTATATTTTTTTTTAAGAAAATTGAAGATTTGTTTTTAATTTTTAAAAGATAAAATATTATAGTAGATTACTTTTTAAAATATTTTATTATGTAATTTAAATTACATAATTTATAATAATAGTATATAATAATTAAAATACACGGATTTACATAATAAAATTAAAATGGACAAGAAATGTGTTTTACTAATTTATATGAATATTAAATGTTTATTCCTAATTATTAATTATTACATTTTTTGTTATTAGTTTAGTTTTTGTTGCATGTTTTTAATACTTTTTAGAAAGATTGAAGATGTACTTTACATTAGAGAAATTTTGTAGTAGATTAATTTACAAAATGTTTTATGCTCGATTTACATGAAAAAAATAATTAGCAAATTTATTGTTATATTCGTTTTTCTTACATGTTTTTTATATGTTTTAGGAAGATTGAAGATGTACTTTGACTTAGATTTGTTCTTTACTTTTAAAAGAAAGAAATGTTATCGAATATTAATTTACAAAATATTTTGAGCTAAATTTTTCTAATCAAATTAAAATTATCGAAATTCTTTACTATTTCAGTTTGTGTTACATAATATTATTATTTTTTTGAGTAAAAATTGAAGTTGTACTTTGCCTTAGATTTGTCCTTTATTTTTAAAAGAATAAAAAGTTATAGAAAAATAATTTACAAAATATTTTAAGCTAAATTTTCCAAATCAAATTATCAACAAAATTGTATCTCAATTATTGATATGAATATTAAATGTTTATTGCTATTTATAATTTGAATTTAATTTTGTACTAGACGAGCGTCTTCCATTAGTTACAAGAAACTTAAAATTTGTAACGGATCATTATTTAAGTATTCATTTTTATTTATTTATTTACGTCACAAAAAATATTATTACAGTTTTATTTAACAATTTTTGTTAGTCCTTTTAGGACGAAATGGCTATTGACCATAGTTTTTACACTTCAATATTATTTGAGACTAAAAACTCAATTCTATCTGGATCTGTGCTTTGTAGTGAACATTATAACTATTATTTAAATGTTAATACAAAGCAGTGAACGGTAAACCGGGGTTCCCAAAATGGGGTAAAAATTAATTCTATATAGAATAGAAAATATCGCTTATCTCATATGTAAAATATTGTAAATTATTCCCCGCTAATCACATAAGAATAAATTAATACAGTAAGACCCCGATTAACGTAAACTCGTAGTTACGCAATTCTTGACATTTAACACAAATAAACTTAAACAATTTTGGTAAGACCAACCAATCTCGTAGCTTCAAGATTTTGCTATAATATTTGAATTCATCCCTTTTCACACACGGAAAATCTTTATGGAAATCTTCACAGCTTATTTATGAACTATTTATCATTTATAAAATAAGAACAATTAGTAAATGAAACTTACAAAATTATATAAGAAAACACTCTTCATAAGATTATTTACATAATTAAAAATAAGATGAAGATTAAAATTGGATGAAAAATTAAAAAGTTAAAATACATGTTTACATTAATTATTTGAATATTTAATTTTAGGTAAATATTTATATATTAAAAAATAATTTGAAAGTGAGAAAATGCAAATTTTTGTTAATTAAAAAAAAAAAATTCCCATTGTTAATAACAATTTAATAAATCTATTATATAATAAAATAATTATAAAATTTACTAAACCATTAATTAATTTATCCAAAAAAATATGTTTATAAAAAATGTTTTCATGATCATAAATAATCCATTCTTAATATAAATTGTAAGCTAGAGACTACCTAAAATGAAATCTGAATATAGCACACGATATCATACGTTTTATTTCATTAGGTAATTAGGAAGAGGAGAGAAACGGATCCCCTTGTTAATTAAAGGTTCGTTCCGAGGTTCTCCGAAGGGTGGGCTCGGGTTGAGTAAGCCGCAACTATAATGTCAGCTCTGAATCCAATTAAAAAATGTATTAAATGTAAGTGAATATTATATAAAAATGCGTAGAATAAATGTAATTTAATTAAGTTGCTTTTAATTAATTAATTTTTGGCGCCGCAATCATAATGGTACTAAACTATAAAAATAATTAGTAATAAAAGAGATTTGTGCAATGTCCTGATAATAAATTTAAAAATATATAAAGCTTTTTCTTAAATTAATTTTTTGCTTTTTTCATAAATATTTTAATAATTTTATTTAAATTAATTATAATTTATTTTGCTTTAAGAAATGATATTAAAACTTTAGTTTCGTATTTTTTAAATTGTAAAAGCAATTATCACCCATTCAAATTATATCCGTTTGAAATGTTGTTTAACTTTATAAAGACGATAACAGTATTAATTTATATTAAAATACAGCTTAAGTATAAAAAATGAAAGTATCTTATTAAATGTAAAATCTGGTATAAATGTGGTATGAAATTGTTCAATTTTAGTTATCATAAAAATGCAACTGATTGTGCGAATTTAATTATATGGGATTTGAGGAACGATTTGAAAGTTTCGTCGAAAGTTTCGACGTCTGCTCGTACTGCGACAAAATTACAGAACAGCATCGATGGTTTCCACGCGATTAAACAAATTACAGCTTGAACTCGGCAGAATGGAAATAACTATAATGAACCCGAAACAATGGATAATGCACAATTGGATAGAGCCATAAATACAGGCCCAAAATGAAACACAAATACTTTTCGCTTATGCTTATTATTAATATTTCAGTTTCAGAAGTTCTTTAATTTAATACCATTCCAAATGTTGTTTAAAGTTTTCTTATAATGATATTTTTTATCCATTGATTTACAATATACACTAATTCTTCGACTTACGCGAACTCGGAGTTACACGGTTTTTGATCTTCAGTGTTTTTCTTGCGATGTGACACGTTTCGTCCAAACTCTATGTGCACGATTATAAAAACTCCGACTTACACGTTTTTCATCAGATCTACCTATCGCGTAACTTCAGGATCATTACACGACTGTCTACATGACAATCATTAATATCTTTAAATTTTCATTCAAGTGTTCTTATGTCTAGAAACAGTAATTATTATTAATTTAAAATTTGCAGTAATTCCCCGACTTACGCGAACTCAGAGTTATTGATCTTTAGTGTGACGATTATCTAAACCTCGACTTACGCGTTTTTTATCAGACCCACCTATGGAATAACTTCGGAGTCATTCAACATCTGTCTCCATGGCAACCAATGATAACTTTCAATTTTCATTCAAGTTTTCTTATATCCAGAAACAGTAACTATTATTACTTTACAATATATAATAATTCCCCGACTTACGCGAACTCGGAGTTACGTGGTTTTTTATCTAGAGTATCTCTCTTGAGCATTGGACGCGTTTCGTGCAAAATCTACGTGTACGATTACATAAACCCCGAATTACGCGTTTTTCATCGGACCCACCTATCGCGTATCATCAGGGTCATTACACGACTATCTCCATAGCAACCATTAATAATCTTCAAGTTTTTTTCAAGTTTTCTTATGTCCAGAAACAGTAATTATTATTAATTTACAATATACAGTAATTTCTCGACTTACACGGTTTTTCATCTTCAATATTTCATTTGCGCAGTGACGTGCATTGGACGCATTTCGTGCACGATTATAAAAACCTCGAGTTACGCGTTTTTCGTCAGATCCACCTATGACGTAACTTCATACAAGGATTGACTATCTCCATGACAACCATTGATCTATGCTTTTTTTTTGTCTAGACTTTAACCTTTGTAAATTTCTCTTTTTACGTTTTATTACTACGTTTCATTCATAATTTGTGTAATATCATTCAATATACAACATGCAAAAAAACACTACTATTCTTTATTAATTGAAAAAAAAATTATTAACAAAATTAAGCAAAAAAATTGTTATAAACTAATTTATTTTATATAATTTTCTTCTTTTCTTTTCGTGTGGACTGTACAATTCTATTTTTACCTTTAATTTCATTCAATATTTCGTGAATTTACTATAGTCAAATTTATTTGAATCTTGATCTTTTTATTATATAAAAATATTACATTTTCTTATAATTTTCATATATTTGCTAAAATCAGTAGATATTTATTAAAAATTCACAAGAAAACAACAAATATTAAAGTAAATTTTTATTAATTGGAAAGAACAATTTACAATATAATTTATTATTGATATTCTTTTTTTCATAAAATTCTTGTTTTTTTTTTTCGTCTAAATTCAAGACTTTGTATTTTATTACTATGTTTCATTCATTCAATATTTTGTCAGTACTTCCAATATGTACGTCAGTACTTCCAATATTATTTCTATATATTCAGCAAAATTAGTAGAAATTTATTTTAAAGCAAACAAATACAAAATAAACTTAAAAGTTTTACAGTAAATTTTTAATAATTGGAAAAAAAATCAAACTTTTTCCTTTCCTTTAGATTTTGTTAATATTTTTACCACTACGTTTCATTCATTATTTGTTTTCATTCAGTATTTTGTGTGTAATTCGAAGAATTGTAACATTTGTATTTTGTAAGATTTAGAAAAAAATATTAGAAATTTATTAATAACAAAAAAATAATATATAAATTTTCATTAATTGGAAAACAAATATTCAAAAATAATAAATAATTAAATACTATTTTTTAGTTAATTTTATTCAAATTCAAATTTCATAATCTTTTTTTTAAGCAATTATTTAAAAAAAATAAATTAATATGTAATAAAAATAGAAAATAACAACAAAATATAATTGTAATCAATTACAATTACTAAATTCCTTATATAATATTTGTCAATCTCAATTAAACAAGTAATTAATTTCTTAACCAATCAAATAATATGATCTAAAGAAAATCATGTGAGTTTCATAACGGTTTAAGAAAAGCCTGGATGAAAACGAATTTCCCCCACCGAGGAATCAGGTGGCGCCATCTATTGACAACCCTTCGTAGTCGCCGGGCTGCGCCAAAAGGGCACCCACACGAAGAGAAAATTGTTTGTGTGTGCAGCGTATTTTAATTATCGATTCGTCCCGCGGCACCGGTGCGGAGGTTGTGGTGGTTTTTAGGGGGTGGTCGGTTCGGTTTGCGGGGGCGGCTGTAATGCGGTGCTGCGCGATCGCGGCATCGATAAAACGGCCGATACATCATAATACGTAAATGTTAACGTCGCTTGCGATAAGGGCCCTACGAACTGTTCCTACTTTCCCATATATATATTATTTTTTTTTACATTCATATTTTATATATATATTTATACATACATTAATCGACGGGACCGCCCGTTCATCCAGAATATTGCAGCAAAACTGAATTTTACTGACGTACACGCGCGTATACAACGCCAGTTATACAACAACAACAACAATGACAACATGCAGAAAAAAAAAGCTCTTGTAGAAATAAAAATAAAACGTGTTTATATACAGCTAAATATTGACTAAACGATTAAAAACCATTATAAGCGAGAGGCAGAAACAAACTAATGTAAACAACAATAATTAGGATAATTGATGCAAATTTTTATACAGTAATTAGGTGCTAGAAAATACTGCTTAATTAGCAATTATCGGAGCTTGATTCCAATTCAGCAGTTTACTATTTTCTCTATATTTCCGCAGATATTAATTTGCATTTATTAATAAAATATAAACTTAAAAGTAGTGAAAATTTTATAAATTTTGAATTAATGATTAATTTGTATAATTATTAATTTTTAAAATTAAAATATTTTCAATTTTTGAAGTGAAATCAATATTTGGTAGATGATAAAGTTTTAAGTATTTTTAACCTATTTTATCTGTATTTCCATGATTATTTGCAACCGTTTAAAAATTAATCATATATCCTGTAAATATATAAACTTAAAATTAATGAAAATATAATAAATTTAGTTTTTTTTTATGTATGTATTTTTGTGATGATTTCTACAATTTAATAAATAAAATTACTATTTGGTAGATGATAAAGTTTTAAGTATTTTAAACCTATTTTCTCTGTATTTATATGGATGTTAATTTGCATTCGTTTAAAAATTAATATTAAATATTAATTATATAAATTTAACATTTATTAAAAAATATTCAATTTTGAATTAATGTATTATTTTTTTAAATTAAAATATTTACAATTAATGAAGCGAACTGAATATTTGGTTTTGAGTATTTTTAATTAAATGATTAATAATTGTATTTTCTATTATATTTGCTAGAATTTTATGGAAATTAATACTAGAATAATCATGTGTCAAATCTCTTAAACAAAATATGATTTTCTATTTTATCAATGAAAGTTGATAATATTTATTCTCGTCTAGACTTTTGTAAATATATTTTTTTACATTTAACTACTTCTTTTTAAAAACTTATTAATTATCAAAAAACTGTGAATGATTTCTTGATTTCATTCAATATTTTCAACGTAACTCCAAGAACTGCAACATCTATGTTTTTTTTAATAAATAAGTTTAATTTCTTTATTTATTCTGATTGCATTTACATTTTTTTTATTAACATTTTCAGTGATTCTACATTATTCTCGTCTATATTTTTTACTTTTAATTACTTCTATGAACTTATTAATTATAGAAAAACTGTGATTGATTTCTTGATTTTATTCAATGTTTTCAGCGTAACTCCAAGAACTGCAACATCTATGTTTTTATAAATAAATTTGTTTTCTTTATTCTGATAACAATGAATGAATGAATGATTACATTTACGATGTTTTTACTAACGTTTTCAATGTATGATGATGATTATGATTATAAAATATCTACCTTTTTTAGACTTTTATAAATATATTTTTTAGATTTAATTACTTCTTTTTATGAACTTATTAATTAATTAAATATTTTTACTAACGTTTTCAATCTAATAAGTAACTAAAGTTATTTCTGTAAAATCTGGTAGATGATATAAATTAATATTTTTTTATTACATAATTTCTTAATATAATAATATCAACGTATATAATTGTTACGAAGGACTTTTTGCCCATTTTAAATATATTAAGTTTTTAACTGTAGTAATTATTGTATTGATAATCTTCTTTAAAAGTATTTACGAAATATAACTCTTAACTGTTAGGTAATTCTTTGATTAGTTAATTACCGTGGGAAAGTTAAGAGTTCTATATTTGAAATTTCACTTAAGTTTCTTATGTAATTATGTAGTAATTATATAATTTGTTACAAATTATATATAGAATTGATATTTTTTATTAAATATAGCAAATAATACCTTTGAACGCGAAATCTCAGTGCTTTTCTATTGGGTATTTGTATTTTGCTTTATTTTGAATAAAATTAAAATGTAAGCAAAAAAAATGAATTAAGTAGATATTAAAGATGTTACAATTTCTGAAATATTTTAAATATTATTTAATTCTTTATGTTCAAATTTAAACGAATAATTCCATAAGCTTACCAAAAAAGAGATTATCTTCGTTTTGGAGAAATAATGAATGAAATTTACATAAAATAATGAATTATTTGAAAATCATTACCTAAAGAAACCACTCAATTTTACTATTAAAACTCATTATATTCTAAAACATCTATGGACTGAGTTTTCTTATGATTTATGAAACAGATATTCTTCAGAAGGTTTCAAACCCTAAAAAGTACAAGTTTGGGAAATATTAAATTCTATTTTTGGATTTGCTCATACACCAAAGTCATAAACATATACCATTTTTGATTGATGAAGATGCACATTTAAAAACTTTCAAATTTCTTGAAATTGTAGTAAAAAATAGTTTTTTTTTTAAATTTTATAAATATAGATGCAAAAATTATATAATTATTTTTAAATTACAATTCTCTTCCTATGTTTAAAATAAATCTTTGTATCTTATCAATTTATGAATTTATTTATTAATTCGGTACTATTTTTAAGTGTCATTTTGACCCGATTTGGTACGATTAGTTGAATATTGAATTGACAAACCTGTCTGATTTTTAGTTGGACAAGATTTAAAAAATAATATTTTTTAATTTTATATAAGTTTTTAATTATTACATAAATTGTTCAATATAAGCAAACATATTTTTATCACTATACAAATTACGTACATATCAATAAGCTTGCAATAAAATAATAAGTTATGAATAGTCTGGTTAGTGTTCGACACTGTAAATAAATTGAAATATTATGAATGGACTTAATTAATTATAAGCCGGTCGACAATAACACGCCTATAAATAATAACTGTTTCCACTGTATTAAAATGTAAATGTAACACTAACGTATATATAAATATAGAAGTACAACGCGCGTATAAAATTTCATCATTAAATTGAAATTGAGATTTGAGAAAGGAACAGGAAGAAAAATATAACGTGACTTAATAAATAATTCAAGGTTTTTCGAAACGATCGTAATATTTGTAATATATGCATAAATACAAAGTTTTTTAAATTCAATTATGAAACCTTTAATACCGCATAATTATATTTAATGGCATTCATTAATCTTATTCAATTTTTAATATATAAGTTTAATTGCTGGAACTTGCATATATTTTAAAATTATTAAAGTAAGATAATTACTTTTTTAAATTTAAATGAAAAAATGTATTAAATTATATAAATATCAATAATTAATATATAATATAATAACGATTATTAAAAAAATTCATGAGAACATATTTTTTCGGAACAAGTACAAATTTCATAAAATGAGTACTCATATTTATTGAATGAAATGTTTGTTTGTAAAAGTAAATACTTCGTAAAATGAGTACTTATATTTCATGAATGAAATGTTTGTTTAAATATAGAAAAAGTTATAATTTATTTATGAACCAAAACATTATTTAAATCTCTAAAAGTGTAAACCAAAATAAAAACAAAAGTAAAACTTCTGACTTTTTTTATGAACAAAAAATTTATCGAAATTAGCGAAATATTCGTAAAGTGAGAATTTATTTTACATCAGCGAAATGTTTCTTGAAAGTGCGTAAAATATTATAAAGTTATGTCTGAATATATAAAGATTTCGTGAAGTAAGAACGCATTTCTTTAAGAACAAAATATTTTTGTTAATAAGTAAATATTTCGTAAAATAAATACTCATATTTAATGAATAAAATATTTCTTAAAGTGAGTACATATCTTTTATGATTGAAATGTTTGTATAAATGTTGAAAAACTTAGAATTTCTTTATGAACCAAATCATTATTTAAATCTCTTAGAGTGTAAACCAAAATTTATTTCAATTAAGCAAATACTTCGTAAACTGAGTAAAGTTGATGAATTAAATATTTGCATAAATATAGTAAAACTTGTGACTTTTTTTATGAACGAAAAATTTATCTAAATTATCAAATACTTCGTAAAGTGAGAACTTATTTTACATGAGTGAAATGTTATATATAAATATATAAAGATTTCGTAAAATTAGAAAGCATTTCTTTAAAACCAAAATATGTTCAAGAATCAAATATATTTTCAAATTATTTTTGCATGTAAAAATTATTATTTTTATGAATTAAATATTTGTTCAAATTTGTAACTACAATGAGAATTACTTATCATTAATGCAAAATGAGCAAATGAGTCTGAATAAGGAAATATTGCATAAAATGAAAATTATATTTTATGAATGAAATATTTTTATCAATGCACATATATTTCATATAGTACAATTTTTTTTATAAATATTATAATTGGACGTATTTATAACAACTTTGTAAAATGAGAATTAATATTTTTGTGAATGTGAAAATATTTCATATTTTGTTTATGAATGAAATATTTGGACGTATTTCTAACAACTTCGTAAAATGCGTATTAATATTTTTGTGAATGCGCAAATATTTCATATTTTATGAATGAAATATTTGAACGTATTTGTAACGACTTCGTAAAATAAGAATTAATATTTTTGTGAATGCGAAAATATTTGAATAGTGATTTTTTTATGAATGAAATATTTGTTCGTATTTGTAACGAATTCGTATTTATTAATGAATGAAAACATTGTTTAAAACAATTTCGTAAAATGAGTACTCATATTTAATAAACTCATAACCAACCTGAATACAATATTACATTAAAAAACTTGAGATTATATAAAAGAAGAACAAATTGTTTACGAATAAAAGAGATCGTCTGCATATATTTTTTTTGTAATATTAATTATTATTAATATTTTATAATAATATTTTGATAAATGAATGTAGCTTAATTATAGTCATTCGGATTGGTCATAAAAATTAATAGCGTATGTCGAACAAGGTGGAGATGATTCGCGCGAAAACGCAATTTGCATTTTCGCATATTATGGGAAAGAAGATACTGCCTTCAAGGCTTATCGTTCTTCGTCCATCGGACTTAAAAACGAAAATTATATGTACTTTGCATTACGTGTAGAAGCACAGTTTAAATGAGGAAGAATCAACAAATTGGTCGTTGGTGCCTCCAAAAAAAAAATATCCATTTAGATCTAAATCAATAATAATAACAAAAATGTAAAGATAAATAAAGATTATCAGATTCTAATATAAGATTATGGGGAAACGGGAACTTGGAATATTGTAATTAGTAAGAAGCGAAAAGAACCGACGAACGTGCTAATATCTTTTCATTACATGTTATTAGGCTGTATGCAAGAATAACGGCCGAGTTTAAACGACAACATTAGCATGTAATATACTAATTTATAATTATACTGGTGCAAAATGCATGTGACTTCTTGCAGAAAAGGCTATTCACATGTAACGTGAGGTGTTTGCTTTAAGGTGTTTACTCAATAATTTATTTCTAAAACTTAATGATACATGATTAAAATTCTATTGCTATAATAAAATGATATATAATACATAATACTCAGCATATGATACTTGTCAAGTAACTTGTAACGTACCACCCAGATTTGGTAAATACTAATTGAACCACTAATAAATTTTCTCTTAATTAAGATACTATGCAATATTTGCCAAGTAGCGAGTAGGAGATTACTTTTGAAGTAACTGCTCACATAACGAATTTGTAAACATGGTTAGTAAATATTAACTATACATAAAATATTTTTTATTTAATTAAGATAGATAGATCAAATACAAATATAATACTTTGCAAAGTTACTTGACAATTAGGAAGTATCAAAATTTATAATACGCTTATATTTTTGAAAACGTAAAATTATTATCATTTTAAATTTCTTAATAAGACTACGCGTTGTAAAGAAATTTAAGTAAATTTTTATGTAACTAACATAAATACTTGACAAGTAATTGCCATATATGAATTAATATAACGTTTTGATTTTTGACAATTTGATATTTAATATCATTCTAAGATTTATCAAAAACTAATCGTGACAAGTACTTGGGCAATTTACTTGACAATTAACAAGTATCTAAATTTCTATTACATTTTGATTTTTAACAAATTGAATTTGAATTTCTAAGATTTGTTAATAAGACTACTGCACCATACTTTTCAAGTAATTTGTAATATATCAAGTTAATAAAATAACTTGCTAATTACTAAAAAAAATAAGTAAATTTTGATATAACTGACATAAATACTTGACAAGTAATTAACATTGTTTTATATATGAATTAATATAACGTTTTGTTTTTGGATATTTTGATATTATATATCATTCAAAGATTTATGAAAAAACTAAACATGACAAGTACTTGGACAAGTTACTTGATATTTAACAAGTATCTAAATTCGTATTACGTTTTGATTTTCAATAAATTGAATTTTAATATTATTGGATTATAAAATACTTGTCAAGTACTTGTAACTTACTGAGTTTGTAAAAAAAATGTAAATAATAAAAATATTTGACATATTTTTTACGTAATTAAAGTAAATAGATCAAATACAAAGTATATAATACTAGGAAAAGTCACTTGACAATTAACAAGTATCTAAATTTATAATAAGATTATATTTTTGCTAACGTAATATTTATTAAAATATATCAATGCAAGATACTTGCCAAATATTTTTATAAAATTATTTGATGTATTTGGCAAGTTATTACCATTTTTTATATTCGAATTAATATATCGTATCGATTTTTGACATTATTCTAAGATTTATTGAGAACTAATCATGACAAGTCACTATTCAAGTACTTGGGCAAGTTACTTGACAATTAATGAGTATTCCTAGTACGTTTTGAATTTTAACAAATTATATTTTAAAATCATTCTAAGATTTATCAAGAAGATTACGTAATACTTGTCAAGTAACTTGTAACATAGTGTGTTTGTAAAATTGCTCAGTGATGATATTACGACACTAGACTATTTTAATATTATTCGAAGCTTTATCAAGAAAATACTCGGCAAATGTTTGTCAAGTATTTTATATTATATTTTGATTTTTATTATATATCATATCATATAATATATTTGTCATGTAATTTGTAACGTGGCAAATTTGTAAAATTACTCTTTATATAATGATTATATACATTAATATACATAATTTATATTCCATGAAATATAGTTCTTTTACGAGTCTAAGTAAAATGATTACATAAATCGTGTACTAATCAAAATTACTTATTATTTCTGTTTAACGCATGATAATTTAATACCCATAAAAATGGTTAATGTAATAATTAAGATTAATTTAATGATTATATAAATTTATATTAAAGTTTTTCATTGTTTAACATATAATTTAAATCGTTAAAAAATCAGTATTATTTAAATTTTACATTAATACTAATTATCTAATAATCAAATAATATAAATAAAAATTATTAAATATAAATAATTATAAAGTAAATGAAACACTGCAAGAAATAAATAAATATAAAATAATAAATATTATTTTAATATCGTTTCAAAAGAAATAATTGAATTATAAAGTAATTAATATGAAAAATTTTAATTAAAAAAATTAATTACTCGTCTATGCATTAGTATTACATTAATTGTAATTAAATAATCAAAAATATTTTTTTTCTGTTTAATGCTGGAAATTTCGTTTATTATTATCAAACGCAATCGTGACGGAATATAATTAGCAGTTTGGACCGTTTCTTAATATAATGATTATATGAATTAATATACATACAAATATTATACCCATATGTGTCGGACGTATCGGAGAAGCGTTGTGCAACGCACAAGAAGTCCGGCACTTTTAGATTGTTACTTTTACGAGGTCTAATTAAGCTATAAAAAATAATTACGTTCTGTTGGTGAGTGTCGGATTAAAATCGAGTGCTGTACATATGTATACATATATATGTGTAAATTAGTCGAGTGTTTAAAATATTCTTGGAAAAACTTGTTAAGTTGCCGGCTTCAAGTGGGGAAGTATTACTGTGTGTCTGTATGTGTGTGTATATGTACACGTAAATGATAAGTGTGTGTTGTGCAAACTACGTGACACAGTTTCACATTTCACTGCTCGGACTGCTTGGAATTGTAGTTGTAGTACTTCCACCTTCCAAACTCTCCTTCCAATTATTGAATATATTTTGAGACAATTTCCAAGAAATTTTAAACTCGATCGGTTCCTAAAAATGGCTGGAGCAATTATCGCTTCAAGGATCCACAATATGAATGCATAAACCAAGAGTTTGAATATATTGGTGGATTGATCCGTACCTTTCGTATCCTTATTGAATTATAAAGAAGAAACGTAAATGGTCAAGGAATGCCACGATGACTAATTACTTTTTATTAATTAAATACAAATTTTAATGATAATTGATTGTCCTCAAATGTAGTGGAATATCAATACTTTATAATTTAATTAATAATTTAACTACATCGACTCTAGGCAGTAGTGTATTGAGATTAGTTGGAGGTCCTAGTAAAATTTGATTTGGGAAATATTTTAACAAAATAGTATAGAAAACTGTATTTGCTTAAGAAGTTTCGGCTTCACTCATTAGATAATACGTCATTAACCTTAAATATCAATAGAATATAACAAAAAAATATGTATTTTTGTATTGTATTTTCAATATTTTTTTATGGGCCCCACTGCCCCTAATTACAGTCATAATTACAAATACGTGTATGAATTTTTTTTTTTAAATATTTTATATCATTTTAAGATTTGTCAATAAGACTACTGAAACATAATTTTCAAGTAATCTGTAATATATCATGTTTATAAAATAAATTGGTGATTGCTAAATAAAGTTTGGTGTAACTAACTTAAATACTTGACAAGTAATTGCCATTTTTTTATATATGAATTAAAATAAAGTTTTGATTTTTAAACATTTTATATTTAATATCATTCTAAGATTTATCAAAAACTAATGATGGCAAGTACTTGAACACTCATTAGATAATCCGTCATAAAAACCCTTGACATCAGTAAGAAGCAATGAAAAATATGTATTTTTGTAATGTATTTTCAATACTTTTCTTGTGGGCCCCACTACCCCGATTTATAATAATAATTATAAATAAGTGCATCAAAATTTTTTTTTTATAAATTATTATTTTAATGCCTGAATTAATTTTTTGAAAATATTGTTCTAATATTTTGATATTTTTTTATTAAAAAACTATTTTTTTCTTATTTCTGTATTTTTCAATATTTAAACTCTAAACAAATTTATTAAATAATTATTAAAAAAATGTTTAAAAATTCAATTAACTCTTGAAAACTTAAATTTGATTAATTTCCAATGATTTTATATACTTAAAGCTCGTATTTAAAAGTTTTTAAGCTGTTTTTAAGTTTTTTTTTGCAACCTTGGCACTACCCAACACCTGCTTGGAAGGAGGAAACATCCAATTGTCACGGCCGACAACTGTTACAAATGTTCCTTGTTTCGTCGCTTCGCGTGGAAGTAAAGATCAAAGAGCATAAACAGAATGGTCCAACGTTCACAAACACACGAGTATTTATTATGTATTATTAAAAATTTGTGTAATATGGATATGTTTATCTAAAAATTATATTTATTATATAATAATAATTATAAAAATAATTAATTTCAAACTTCCCACACTTTATTTTATGAAGTAAAATTTCAGCCTTACAAAAAATTTTAAATCTGTTTCAAATAATATACATTTACATAACATGATTACATTTGTATCAGAATTATTTATAATAATTTAGTTTAAAAAATGAATTATATAATAAGATGAAAATAGTAAAAAAAAATATCAAAAATAAAATCGTAGAAAATATAACATAAAAAAGGAAAATAAAGTTCTGAATATATTTTTTTACATCCGTTGATTATTAATTTTTTAACTATTTTCATAATATTTGTTATAAAATTACAATTTTTAATGAAAAAATAATAAATATAAGTAAAAAATGTTTTTATTGAATTAAATTGATATATTATAAAATAATTACGTTAAGTAATTTAATTAATGTCTTTCTGTGTATTGAATGTTAATGAACGTAGATGTAAATGAAGAAAGTGAGAGAAAAAAAAACATAATAAATGTTGGTTTCAACGATTTCAATGTTCACGCTACATTTGCAGACTCAATGTAGCATGAAGCTCGTGGGCTAGAGGTGTAAAATATGTTCCCCTGTTTAAACGCAAGTTTCAATGAAAACGAAAACGTTGAGTCACTGGATAAGTCACATTTTGTGAATGGAATTCAGAGGTGAAAACGTCAAAAATAAGATCGGACGACACGAGTAATAGTAGTTCTTCGTTGGTAACACCTCAAGAAGATATCGCGTGCTCATTTTGACGTAATTTTGCAGGCACGACACGAAAACGGCTTATTCCACCGAAACACAAAACGGAAAGTACGCAAATCATTGGTACGATTTTCATTAATACATTTTATTCGCATTCCGGAGCATTCCCGCACGCTGTGATACATGTAATCCAATATACGAGATCATCACAAGTAATTAAATTTGCATTTAATTAGTATTATATATTATATTCGTATTCTCGGTATCCGGTGAAAATGAATGCGTGCAATGATAAAAATACCGGAGGCTTCACACGTGCAAAATATTGTAGATCAAAAACGTCGGACGACTTGCTTTACATCTTAACTACACCACCTCGTACATCTACATTATGTAATCATAATTTAAACTATACATAAGCTTTATAATTCATAGAAAATATTATTTACTAAAACATCATTAATTTTACTAACATTATTTTTTTTATATTTGACAATGATTTTCTATAAAATAATTTTCAATTGAGATTTACAAAAAAACTGAAATTATTTTGAAAAATGATATGAATTATAAACTAAAATTATCTACTACAGTTTTACCCAGTTTTATTTGTCTTATTGAACTTCTTAAGTACTGTTGTATTATTACAAAGTAATTATGTTATTTTGGCACAAATAATTTTAAACATTACATAATTCTTTTTGAAGATTATTTGCATTTATAACTGATTAATTTTCGACTGAAAGTATTAAGGTAAAATAATTTTCTAGTATTTTGTCATATATCTTTCAGGTCTAAAATATTATATAAAAACTGAAAATTTTTGCAATGGATTTCCATAAGCGAGAAAAGTTTATTTAAATAAATAAGTACAGAATATAATTGAAACACTTTATTTTAGATTTAAACTCTTTTACTAAGTAAATTGATGATTTTTCCAACATTTTCAGCAGAAAATTCTGTATTGCTTTCAAGATTTTCTACAACAGCAGATTGTCTATAACTTTTTACTTTTTGTATTGTTTCTGATAATATCCTTACATAATCTTTATAGTTACAGATTGCAATAGCTTCAATACTATATTTACTTCACATAAAATATTATGACATAGAATTAGATAAACTTGAAATTTTTAAGATTTTTTGGTAAATCTCTTGCTTTAACTTCAGTTTCTGCATCTATATTAATAATATCGTCTTATATAATATTATTTGGAGTAATGCATCATTGATATATAAACCTTAAATTTAATGAAGCAATTATTTAAGTAAGTTAGGTTTTATTAAATTTAAAATTTGTATAATTGTTAAACCTTTAAATGTAATTTTAAACTAAGTAGATTTATAATTTTTAAGAATATACAATAATTTGGTAGAAATTAAAAACAATATAAAAAATTTGTAAATACTGAAAAAATACATATTTTAGAATTCATAAATTCAAATGAAGTACTAAAAATATGTTAAAAAAAATTAAGAATATGTAAAATAAACATGTTTAAAATGTAAGATAAAATGGTAAAATCGCAGTGTATTTGCATTCTTGTGGATTATTTAAAATATCTATATGTTATCGCATAGAAAATAACTATATTTTTAGCATGTAGAAATAAATCAAATAATTACGTGAATTGTTTAACAAAAATTAAAACACAACAAAATATACTTTGAAAAATAATTATTTTCTTTTTAAAACACGAGAAATGTTAGTATTTCAATATTTTTCAAATATTTTTTATCTTTCAATTAAATTTATTAAATATTAATTTACTGATACTAAAAATAAAATTATAAATATTATTATGTAAAAAATTAATTCTTATTTCATATTATATAAGAAAATTACTTCAATTCTATATATTCTTTGATATAATTACATTATATATTGTAATTTAAGATTTTTTTAACAATACATTTTTCTTATTATTGCCGACGGTAATTTCAAAAAACAATTATATAAGGAATAAATTTAATAAATATCATGCGGTAATGTCTTTTTTTTACTAATAATAAATTAATCGAATTTAGAAAATATCTTTAAGTTAGTTTATAGAAAATAGTTATTTTTTATAATTATTTAATCGAAGTAAATTATTTTTAATAAATATTATAATAATAATAATAATAATAACATTTATTAATCACATAATGTGATCAAAGGGCTATCGACCTTAGTCTTTCCGCCCAGAGACACAATTAAATATATACAGTATTACAAAAATTATACAAAAAAAAAAGAAAAAAAAAAGAAGAATACAAATCAAAAACCAAATTAAAGTACACTTCAGAGAAAAGAAAGAAAAATATAATTTATTCATTTAGTCATTTGGACGAAGACTAAGAGTCCCAAACTGGACAGAAGGCTACCCTCCTTTCATGACGAAAGACCCGGCCGTCCCCTGAACCAGCCCCGTAGGTGATTCCAGCTCTGGGTCATCCAGGTCGAACATCAGTATGTATATGTGGTTACCTGAGAAGCAGACGTGTGTGTCGATGTTGTAGTTAATTATGAAACGCTTCTTTAAACGCTGGAGCAACTCGGCACGATCCCCAGAGCCTTTTGACGAGTTTAATTTATTTATATACGTGTTAATAATGTTGTCGTGAATTGTTATTGGCTTGTGGATTCTGTTGCCAGTAAGATCAGTAGGCAAATCTTTAGTTTTTTTGTTTAGTGATCTTATTTTTGCATTCGGCACACCCGGGATGGGTTTGGTAGGCCTCTTCGGACATTTCGACGACCATGCAGCATGTTCTTCGGAGTCACAAGCCTTGCATTTAGGTGGAAGAGGCGACGTGCAACGGTGGGTCGGATGAGGGCCCTGGCATTTGGCACATGTTGCTTTGTTGGGACAAACGTCAGATGCATGGGTAAACTCCTGGCACCTAGCGCAAGGCACAGGTATCGGAGGCGGTGGAATGCTCTCTACTGCAGGGAAGTGTTTGTTCATATAGAACATGCCTCCGTGCAAGAGTCTCTGAAAAGAAGATGCGCACCCTGTAATGATGCGCACCTTGAAAGTTGGTTGTCCCGTTGCCCTGGAGACGATCCTCTTGCAGAACCTATGTTCAATGCCTGCCGTCTTTAGATGTTCGCTAATATCCGCATCTTTAATGTCAAGATCCATCTTAGTCAAGACACAAGACAGCGACGCGTTGTGGCCGTGTTTTTTAGGCTCCTTCGGAGGAACACTCTCGGCGTAAGATAAGATGTGTCCCCGACCCTGTATATCCGCCAGGTAGGCAAGGACCACCGCCTTAGGGTTGTTAGATTTCAGCAAAAATCCTGATTTCGTTTCCAATATGATGTCTTCTCTGTTGCCCGGGCCTCTCGACCACAGGTTGGAAAGTTGTGATCTTGATAAAGCTTCACGCGCGTTTATTTTAAAAATAGTGTTGAATTTTTTGTATACGAAACATTTCTGAGTCGGCTTATCAGTATCGATAGTTGTTGGATTTTGTGGTTTTTTGAATATGGTTGATGTAGTCGCTTTTTTATTAGAATCCTTCCTAGGTCTTCCACGTTTTCGCTTTCCCTGTTCCCATCCGGAACCCGATGCCTCGGAAAAGCAGGAAGAAGCATCCGAGCTGCACAATTCTGGCTCCATGGCCACAAGAATGCACTGCACTTACACAGAGCAAACTCGAATAGCCAGAAGACACCAAAAAATAATAGATTTTGTTTATCACTATCTGCTCTGCAGAACACGTCCGTACTCTATCGTGTCCCGTATCGAACTGAAATATTATAATAAATTTTTAATTAATTCCTATTTTTGACTTTTACAATTTTTTTTGTAATGTTTCAAAAATATAAATTAATTATTGAAATTAATTTTAAAATATTCATTTGGAGGTGTAATTAAGAATAAAAAGTAATTTTTCCTTAAAATATTTCATAACATTTTAGAAACTAACATTATTCAATACTACCAGTAAAATTTTGTAAGTTAATAAAAGGTGAAGAATAAATTAATTATAAAATAGTACAATTGATTTCATTCATAAAATAATAGTAAAATTAATACAGATGAACTTTTTCTAAGTTCTTTAATCTTTGAACTGTATAAAATCTAAGAAAGAAAGCATTTATTACTTGCGCGGAAAAGAACAGAGAAGGTTATAAAACAATAAATTGCCTTCCATCAAGTTTGAAACTTTAAAATAAATGGCAATTACGCGTGGAAGAAAAAATCTTAAGCGAGAATAATAAATTTAGTAATTGTTAAAGTTGCAGCAACTGGGTTACGTAACTTGGAAGCGATGAATAATAAAAGCTCGATGCAGCGATACGAAGTTTATACACACGTCACCAATATTATTATTTATACCTAAACAAATCGACGGATAACGAAACAATGCACTGGACAACAAAACCAAATAAATACATTTAAAAAAAAAAACATCAGTCATTTTATTTCACATCCGTCAAATCTTCAGTGCAGAAGACTCGAAAAGAGAATGGGACACGTACATTCTTTTAGCGATTGCAAAGCACGTTTTTCTTTCTTTTCTTCACTTCAGTCCAGACGGTCGTCCTTCCGACGTCACCCATTGGACAGGAAGACAATGTACCGAGCGTGTAAATGCAGAAAGAGGCGTGGTTTCAGGCTTCGCGCGGAGGCTTGGCCTCTTTCCATTGGTTCAGGCTGCGGTTGCTAGGGACCGCCCACTCGCAGGACTCGTGGCGGATTGATCACGGATCAGGCGAAATGAACAGAATTTTACAGAAAACGGTTTTCGAGTCCTGCAACGATTTATGGCCGGATTAGTGAATTTACAGTTCACTTAATGAAATAGAATGCATTTTTCTATGTACAAATATATATATATATATGTGCATTTACAATCGGGACGGGTGGATCTCAATGGCGTGTTTAGATTAGTGTGTTTAGATAAATTCGCAGTTTTATGTTTCCATTTATCAATTTTTATTTGTTCACATTACGTCGTTTACCTTTTGGCAAAACACAACAAAAAAAAAGTAATAATAAAATAATAATAATAATAACAGTGCAAAAAAATAATTTGAATTTATATTTTACTTAATTTCTTTCAGCCCTTTTTCCCTCCGACGCGAATATAAAACGCCCTAATCTCGGATCTCTGCATTGTTTTAATCGTTTCTTCTGGTTTACGGCCATTTAAAACGTCACTCTGAAAATTATTCTTTTAAACCAACAGAATTTCATTACAATAATTGTGATTTACGATCATTTTTTTCTATTACAGAACGCATTTCTGCATACGGAAATTTACATTTCTTAACTGGACGAATTTCTTATTAAGAAATTTAATGTAAATTTTTCCAAATAAAAATATTTTCAGTATATATTGATGATGATGACTGGTACTCTCTAAAACGAATAACCTTTTTTAAAATTAATTTACTTAAATAGTATATATTTTGATGGATTACTAAAGTTAAGCAATTGGATTGGTGACCGATACTGTTTGAAAATTATTAACATTTTTGTTCAATAATTCATACAAATTTACAGCAGCTTATTGCAATTTATCATTTGAAAGATTACAAAAGTTAAGCAATTAGAAACTGAGGATTGGTGACCGATAATCTTTGAAAATTAATAACATTTTTCTTAAATAATAGATTTCTATTATTTATATAAAATTTCAGCAGACTTTTGCAATTTGTCGTTTGAAAGATTACAAAAGTTAAGCAATTGAAAAATGTGGATTCGTGACTGATACTCTTTCAAAATTAGTAATATTTTTGTTAAATAATAGATTTTAATAATTTATTTAAATTTTCAGCAATTACTTTTGCAATTTATCGTTTTACAGATTACAAAAGTTAAGCAATTGTAAAATGTGGATTGGTGACCGACGCTCTTTGAAAATTATTAACATTTTTTGTTAAATAATAGATTTTAATAATTTACATAAATTTTCAGCAATTACTTTTGCAATTTATCGTTTGACAGAATACAAAAGTTAAGCAATTAGATAATGTCGATTGGTGATTGATACTCTGAAGATTTGTAAAATGTTTGTTAAATAATACATTTAACCGTTTAAAGATAAAAATAATTTTTGAATTTTATCATTTGAAAGATTACAAAAGTTAAGCAATTGAAAATGTGGATTGGTGACTGGTATTCTGTGAAAAGTTAGTAACATTTTTGTTAAATAATAGATTTTAATAATTTACATAAATTTTCAGCAATTACCGTTTGACAGATTACCAAAGTTAAGCAATTGGAAACTGTGAATTGGTGACCGATACTCTTCAAAAATTAGTAACATATTTTTTAAAATAATATTTTAATATTAAAATCGTTTAAAAATAACAACAACTTTATTATTTTAAAGATTACAAAAGTTAAGCAATTTTGATTGGTGATTGGCAAACGTATAAAATAAACCAAATAAATATTTAATTAGATTGATAAATCAACAAATGGAAGTATTATTTTTATATTATAAAAATGAAAATATATAATTATAGAGATGTTTAATAAATGGTCTGTTATTAATAATTCATGTAAAGTGTCCAGTTTGATAAATGTTATGTACATTTGAATGCGTTTTGAAATTTTGTTTGTTAAATTATGTATGCATTTGAATTGCAAACGGAATGGAAGTAAATGTAAGGAAACACGTTATCTCCACGAATTATGGAAAATCCTTTTTGTGTTGCTAATGTCTCTGCAATTAATACGTTCAAGACTAATTGTAACAAATTATGTTAGTTATAATTTTGTTATTCATAATTCAAAGATTTTCTTACACAAAAAAAATATTAATTATATTAGAAAAACTAATATTTCCTAGTTTTTATAAAAAAAATATTGATTGATGTCTTATTTAATTGGTGATATTTATGAAAGATTTGTTACTTTACTTGAGATTTGTAAATAATTTTCTTTTTTTTTATTTAATTATAAAAATTAATTAATTTTATATACAATGGATTATTTTTATAATTTGTTAATGATTTGGGGAAACAGAAATAATTACTTGAAATAATAAATAGTTTATATTTTCTATTACATAAAAAATGTATTTATTTTTACACAAAAATAATTATTTACTTGTTCAATAATTTGCTAATAAAAACGTAACTATTTAAAATATCTCATATTTTCTTTAATGTATTTTTTTTTAAATTTTATTATTAAAATTTATTAATTATATACAAAGGCTTATTAGTAACAGTTTTCTTATAGTTTGTGAATGATTTAAAATAGAAAAAAATAGAATTATTTTCACCCAAAAATTACTCTTATTTTCGCATTGACGAAAATTATTTAAATTAAAATACAATTTTTTTTTAATATAAATATAACATATTATTTTTCTTTATTAGCTGTATTTAATTAAAAAAAACCGATTCTTACCATTAACGAAAAAATATAAATAAAATATTCAAATAATTTCACGAAAAAAAAAATATAATTATCATTTTTGTATATTAAGAATTGATTTCTAAAATCTATATAAAATTACATAAAAAAGTTATAAATAAGTTTTTGATTGTTGATTAGACATAGTGATTGAAATTATTATAAATAATATATTGCATAATCCATATCTCGTGTCGTCCTTCTTGAAAGCTTCTTGCACAGATAAATAAGTTCAGTTCCATAAAGGTCGACACAGGCATAAATTGTTACTCAATGAAAGTAGCTTTCAAATCAATCGCCCGACATTATTTAATATTCTAGCGAAAGCTATAAACAACTGAAAATGTGATTGTATTGATTTTTTTTAACCTTTTCCACAAATTATCGATAATAATTTTAATATTTTCTATTTATATTCATAAAAATAATCAATAATTAATTAATTGTGCATACATAAACTAAAAAATCATTTAAAAAGGATACAAATAATTAAAAAACTGTAATTAGTTAAATAGGTAAACTTTTTTGTAATTATTACAACTCTTTATACGCGACATTTTCCAAGTTACTTTTCAAGTATTTGGTAACGTTTAAACTACTACAATTGCAAGTAGAGTTATATCTCGCATAATGCGTTTATTTTTAAATTGAATTTTGTTATAAGTTAAGATATATATATTGAAAGGACACAAATTTAAAATTCATGTTAAAAATGGCATAAAAAATAGTTAATTAGGTAAACTTATTTATAATTATTACATCACTTAATACGCGACATTTTCCAAGTTACTTTTCAAGTATTTGGTAACTTTTAAACTATTATAATTGCAAGTACAGCAATACCTCGCATAGAGCGTTTATTTTTAAATTGAATTTAGTTATCAGTTAAGATTTATATATTGAAAGGACACAAATTTATCATTTATGTTAAAAATTACATTACAAAAACTATAATTAGTTATTTTTTTGTAATTATTTCATCTATTCATACGTGACATTTTACAAGTTACTTTTCAAGTATTTAGTAACTTTCAATAATATTAATTAAATATATTTAAAGAAAAAAACTTATTTTTTTATAATTTATTACAGAAGTTTGCATTCTAACTTTCTAAGTATTTATGGGTCGAATAATTTCATTATTCATTCTTAATTATCCTTAATTAAAGCATTAACAACTTTTACGTAAACACATAATCATACTAAACTCGTAAATAACAATTATTAATTATTATAGCATAAAATTATTAAATTATTGATATTTTTAATTCAAAGTATTTATAATTAAACAGTAATTATTGATTTTTTTTCTGAATTTTGAGAAATATATATTATTTTAGGAGGTAAACAAAAATATTACTATAACAAAGAAAAATATAATTAAATAAAGTTTTTAATAATTCAAAATAAATTTATAAAAAATCTTCCTAAATCAGGATAATTTTCACACAGAAAAAATCAACTTTTAATATCCTTGGTTGTTAACATTTGTCTACAGGAACTTCTTTCTTTTCGTCCTCATTTTCTTTGTTTTATAAATCTTCTGCTGAAAAAACGATAATTTTCTGCAATTATTGAATCTTTACGATAACATAATTTTTAATTTCTTTGAACCAATTTTCATATCCTTTCAAGCGTTTTTTGGGGACTTCTCTTCAAGAACTTTATGTATTACCGGACTTTGTTATATTAAAACTTCATTGTCGAAGATAACGTTATTCGAAATATAATTATTACACATTTATTTGTTTATTTCTTCTCAATACAGAAAATTAATATAATTTGTAAATTTACAAATATTATAAATTTTTTTAATATTTTGTTTATTCTGAGATGTCTTTAGTAATTTATTAATTTGTCCATTTCTTTACATATTTTATCTGTGATATAATAGTATTATTTTTGGTGTACTTGAAATATTCGTCCCTTAAGATTTCTTGAAGTTGGGCGCAAATTGCTAAAGTTTATTTTAATTAAAAATTCTTTACAAATTTATTTATTTGTGTATTTCACATATCTCTGTGATACAAAAAAAAAATTTGGACTTGAAACATTCGTCCCTTAAGATTTCTTGAATAATTGCTAAAGTTTATTTTATTTAAAAATTCTGTACTAATTTATTTATTTGCCCATTTCTTGACATATCTTATCAATGATATAATAATATTATTATTTTTGGATTTGAAATATTCGTTCCTTAAGATATCTTGAATAATTGATAAAATTTACTTTAATTAAAAAATATTCTATTTATTGCAATAAAAAAAAACATTCTAATTTAGTCCATAACGTTTAATAAGTATAATTATAATAAATATAAGTAATGAAGCTTTAATTAATTAAACTGTAAAGTCTCATTGCTGCGATGCACCTTGGGAATAAAATAACGTTCACGTATCTGCTTATCCTGACAGGATAAATTGACGTTGACGTTGCCGGAGGCGATCATCCCTCCGTTCCCATTCCCCTCACCGAAGACGACCACCCGAATCTATATAGATTTCCGATAGTAATTGCAACGTCAATTAATCGCGGATCGACTCTATAGATATAATAGATGCGTGCACACCACCACAAAGAACAGGTTGTTGCTGTTGTCAATCAAAAAGCGAGGCTCGGACGAGAGTTTAAAGATAATTTATCCCCATTATTTTAAATAACGGGACTCGCCGGGAACGAAATTACAAATAAAAAAAATATAACGAGAAGAAAAGAACAAGGAATTCGAAAAAAAAAGAGAATCCGTATATATAATTAAAGAATAAACTAATTTTATTTTATTTCTCTCCGTTCCTTTCTTTAATTGTATAATATATTTAGGTAGAAAACAAAAATAATATTTTTTATTTATAAATAAAGATAATCTTACTAAAAATAATTTTATACAAATTTATTTTTTTCAAATACTAATGCATGAAATAAATTATTTAGTAATAGAATGCTGGGCCATTCTATGGCCCGCGGGCTACAAGTTTGATTTACTTTAATGTATTATACTGTCCAAACTAATAATTAATTATTATTATAGAAAAATATAAAAAAAAATTACATCATTCAATTTGCAATGTATTAAAATACAAAATTTCGATTTACACGATTTTTAAGTTAAATAACATCCGATTTACACGGTTCTTAAAATATATCCAACCATGGATTTACACCGAACTTTCACTTTTACATGGTTTTTAAAATATACCTAGCCTCTAATTTACACTGTACTTTATTTACACGACTTCACTATTACGCGATTTTACGTATCAAAATCTACAATTTCGATTCATTTAAATAATTATATAATTAATCATTATTATACAAAAATATTAAAAAATTATATCATTCAATGTATTAAAATCCACAATATGAATTTACACGATTTTTAAGTTACATAACATCCGATTTACACAATTACATCATTCGATTTGCAATGTATTAAAATCCACAATATCGATTTACACAATTTTTAAGTTACATAACATCCGATTTACACGGTTCTTAAAATATATCCAACCATGGATTTACACCGAACTTTATTTAAAACAATTTTGCTTTTACACGGTTTTTAAAATAGACCTAGCCTCTATTTACTTTATTTACACGATTTTATTATTACGCAATTTTACGTATCAAAATCCACAATTTCTATTTACACGGTTTTTAAGTATCCGATTTGCACGGTTCTTAGAATATATCTAACTTCGAATTTATATTAAACTTTAATTACCCGTTCGATTAACACGATTTTTAAGTTACATAACATCCGATTTACACGGTTCTCAAATATATCCAACCATGGATTTACACCGAACTTTATTTAAAACAATTTTGCTTTTACACGGTTTTTATAATAGACCTAGCCTCTATTTACTTTATTTACACGATTTTATTATTACGCAATTTTACGTATCAAAATCCACAATTTCGATTTACACGGTTTTTAAGTATCCGATTTGCACGGTTCTTAAAATATATCTAACTTCGAATTTATATTAAACTTTAATTACACGATTTCGATTTACACGATTTTTAAGTTAAATAACATCCGATTTACACGATTCTCAAATATATCCAACCATGGATTTACACCGAACTTTATTTAAAACAATTTTGCTTTTACACGGTTTTTGTAATAGACCTAGCCTTTATTTACTTTATTTACACGATTTTATTATTACGCATTTTTTCGTATCAAAATCCACAATTTCGATTTACACGGTTTTTAAGTATCCGATTTGCACGGTTCTTAAAATATATCTAACTTCGAATTTATATCAAACTTTAATTATACGATTTTGCTTTTATACAGTTTTACATATCAAAATTCACCATTTCGATTTAGGTTTTTTTTAGAAACGATAGGTTAGTGTAAGTATTGCAATAATTGTATTTATATTAATTTTTAATATTAACAATAAATAATTAAAATAATAAGAACGTCATAACAGAAATAATATTAATTATTAATATTTATTTAATTATTGTTTTTGGAAAATTTTATGCAACAGAATAATTTGTAAATACAATCTATTTACAAATTATTCTGTTGCATAAAATTTTTAATAACATTGTAATTAAGTAGTATAAATTTGAATATAATTTTTAACGTATTTAGAAAATTATAAATAAAATAAGATTTTGAGCAGTAAATGTAATGTGTTTCTACAACTGTTGTATTTTGAAATATAATAGTTGTGTTCACACTAATTACAAGTGTTATAGTTAATGTTACATATTTATTTATTACATAAAACATGAATCAATAAAATTATTATAAATTTATAAATATAAACAGAAAGATTTGGCTTTTTTTTTTAAATTTAATTTTAAAAATTTACTAATGCCAAGTGGTAAGAAAACATTAGTTATTTTATGTATAAAATAATGTTTACTTTACTAAAATCCATTTGTTACTAGGAATTATTTTTGAAAATTATTTTTCAATAATAATAATTTTAATTCATTAGTCAAAAATTATCAAAAAAAATAAATAAAATGCATTGCAAAAATAATAAACAAAATAATATGAATTGAAAACTAAATAATAATAAATAAAACTTATTTTTTTCTAATTTATGTATATAAATGGGATTAAATGAATAAATTATAATAATTTCATTCATGATGTTAATTTACACATTTAGAAAATTATTTGGTTTATAAATGATCATTTAAAACTAGTAATTTACATCGAGACTGAAAAATGTAAACATTATAATTATTACTTTAATTCTTTGCATTAGAATTTCGGGTGTTTTGATTATATACTAATGCTGTCTACTGAAACATGTATTTTAAGTGTCTATAAAAAGTAATTCAACAACATTAAGTCCTATTATATAAATTATATTTTCACATAATATTTAAAAAAATATTTCTTTTTTTCTTTTTTATAGGTTTTTAATTGGAAAATTAAATAAAATAATATATAAGAATCACAGTTTTTTCATAGAATTTCAATTATAAATATTAGAAAATTAAAAATAATAGCAAAGAAAAACACAAAAATTAATAAAAATAAAAATTAAGTCAAATTTAATATTAATATTACATAATAAAGTAAAAAATCTTTATTTAATTAATATTTTATTATGATATAATTTTTTTTTTTTTTTTTTTCATAAAATTTCAATTGGAAAATTAATAATAATATTTTGTAGGCTGGAAATACATGAAATAAAATGTATATAAATAAAAAATTAAGACAAAATAAATATATAATATTGTAAAGTAAAATATAAAAATTATAAATTAATAATAAATATTTTTAAATATATACATGTAATAATCAAGAGAATTGATAAATAAATGTTGTGTATTAATATTGTCTTTTTTTATAATTACAATAATTAAAATTTGTTTTGTAAGTAATTTAGATGAATTAAATTCGATTTATTTTTTTGTCTTGTTAATTAGACTTAATTAATTAATCATAATTACTTTACTAGACTGCTTTAAAATAATAATTTACAAAAATGTTGCTTCTTTACATTATGACACATATTTTCTTAAACCTCAACTCTCAAAATTATCAAATAACAATTGTTATAAGTAAATGATTTATTTATGATTGTAGATCATAAAAATACATATATTTATTCCAAAAAGAAACGAAAATTACAAAAAAATCAAGTCAAAATTCATTCGCAAAAAACAACAAATTCTGTAATTATTATATGTTTATCTCAAAATTATGAATTTATAATTTTCATAAGTTTATGATTTATTTATGCTTGTAAATCATAAAACAAATATGTTTATAGTTAAAATTATTACACAACAATAAAAAACAAAAATTGCAAAAAATCTAGTCAAAATCCATTAGAAAAAAAATAACAAATTTTTTGTAATTATTATATGTTTATCTCAAAATTATGAATTTACAATTTCCATAAGTTTATGATTTATGTATGCTTGTAAATCATACAACAAATATATTTATGGCTAAAATTATTCCAAAAATAGAAGAAAAATTGCAAAAAATCCAGTCAAAATTCATTCGAAAAAAAAAAACAACAAATTATATTTTCATTTTACAAATATATTAATTATTAATTAGAAACATTTTTTTAAACAATCCAATTGTATATAAATTTATAATAAATGTACTTTATTTTCATTTTTTTATGACGAGAAAAATTGCAACATACGATAACTCGTGAGTTTTTAAATAATTTTTTTTTTATTAATTTGTAACTATTTTCTAGATATTCCAATAATTAATGTTATTATTAATTGTTAATGTATTTTGGTGAAATAATATTTTTTTTTATTATTTATAATTGTTTACAAAAAATTAAATAAATTTGACCGCCAACAAAATGTAATTTTCTAAATATAAATGTGTGTTTTGAAATAATTTTGTCTAAAGTTTTGCAAATTTAATGAAATGTAATAATTTAATTAATAAATTTAATATGTATAAAATATAAACTTTTGTATTATAATTTATATTTTAATAAAAATTAATCGGAAAATATTGTAATTAAAATTGAATCCGGTTAAATAACCGTTACACTTTTAAACATTCTTCAAGTACAATTATCGTGCGGATACACTAATTTCCTGGTCTGCCTCTATAATCTATCTTCTAGTAGCCAGTTGATCCTCTCCTTTCTTTTCGTCGTTTTCTACAAAACACACAATTTCTTTACCCGTAGATTTTGTGAGCGCACAAAGACTGTTCCGTATACTTGATGGAATCTTGACTAAGATCACAAGCCTTGCCTTGTGATTAGCCGGTCGCGACACAATTTCCCAAAGAGAACATATCTTCTCACGGCAATTTTTGTGCGTGGGACATCAAAGCCGAATTCGCAGAAAGACCGATGGATTCATATTACGTACAATTTGTTTCACTGTATTTCTAAGTGTATCTCTCTTTCTATATTTATTTGTGTATATATATACTGCGACCCACCGCAATTGAAGTCGATTGCATAACATCGACCCACGCATGGAAACGCACTTTGTAGTCTAAAAATAACACATAGTCACTAACAAAAGGCAATAATGCAGGATCGCTGTTATGCAATGTTCCTCTGTTGTTGCCGTTTTTTTTATCTATCATTATTTTATTTCCAACTTTTGTCTGTGTTTATTAAAACAGGAAAAAAAATACATTTCCGTGATTGCAGACTGATGATCATACATTTTTGCTTTGTAATTATCTCGGGATGAATAACTACTACATCTTTGTTCGATTTTCATTAACAATACCTTGTTTAACACGTACCTCACATAGTGCGACTTCAATCAGTCCGGTTTCACTACATCAAATTCTTTATTCTTTTATGGTTTATTTTGGTATGTATTTTATTCTACAAATAATTAAAGACTTCAGATTATTAATTGACTGAAAATATGACTGCTTATGTAATTAATAGTTGAGTTTCATAAAAAATATTAGTAGATATAAAATTTAATTTTTGTTCAAAATTTTAATAATTATAATAAAACATTTTCTATATACAACAAAATACGGCGATTTCGTTTATGCGCATGTCTGAAAAAGACAAATTAAAGGTCATAAGTCAAACCTTTGTAAGTCGAGAATTACTTGAGTTATTTTTATGATCTGTTATTATATCAAATAATAAATATTAGTAAATATTTTACAAATATTCGGAGATTAAACTCTCAATATTAAATTCCTATTGCAACTTTATTTTATTATTTATATATATTATATAAAACAATAATGAATAAATTGTTTAAAAAAATCAATAATTACAAAATTTTTTCATTGAAATAACTATTATTATTTTATATAATTGTTCTTTTCTTTATAATTTTTATTATTTACTTATAAATTACTGGAAAGAAAAAAATGTGTAATATATTATTAATTTATTAAGTAATTAATGCTGCGATATCGCCTTGTGTGGCTGTTGGAAAACAAAGCAGGAGCTAAAGAACAACAAAAAAAAGTGTGGTAGAAAAACATCAGAAAGTACAAGGCTCAACGATAATAATCTGAAGGAAAAAAAAATTGTGAAAGAACGTAAAAATAATCCTTCCATGCAAGCGAATATCGGCAATAATTCGCGCTAATGTCGGCAATATAATATCGCCATTTGCGGCGGGGGCGGCAGCGGCGGCAATCCAGCAACAACTTATTGTGATATGGGATTACCGCTTGTAACTGCTACCATTACATTTCGGCAACGACCGAGTTCGAAAGGGAAAAAAAGAAACGAAACAGCGAACAAGAAGACAAGACATTGTCTGTACGTTTGTGTGCATGTGTATTTGTGTGTGTGTGTGAGAGTGAAAGAAGAAAAGAACTGAAGAAGGTTTGCCTTGCCGGGGATTTATTCTCCTGGCTAGGCGATTCCAACTGCGTCCGTTTCGAAGAACCTGGGCCGGATTTATGCCCCGGCTCGAAGCCACTTTATGGCCGAAATTAATTTAAATCATCGCTCGCGACGTGAATCCTCCTTTTTTATTTCGTTTTCTTTTAATGCTCCTTTTCACTCTCCTTTATATACATATAAGTAACGTTCATGTACGTTCAGCGTTTGAATTCACAAAATATTTTTTTTGGCTTTACTAAGCAAAGATTATTAGAGTAGCTGTTACATAAACCATTTATTGCACAGATAGGGTTTGTATATAGTCCTACAAATTACTAATAAAGGAACTTTCATTGTATATTATTTAATTTATTAGAAAATCAATATTTTTTGACCATAAAAATTTTCCACCAAACTTTTAAATAAACAGGTATAATTATAAAATTTTGTACATTATTAGTAAAAATATAATTTGCACATTTTTTTATTTCTCTTTGGTCTCTGAAGTTTTGTCGTTGAAATTATGATAGTTTTGAGGTGATTTACCAACAAAAGCAGCAAATTTTAACATTACTAAAATTTCCAACTCCTAATTAATTTTTCAAATAATGATAAATTCTTATAATTATAATATTTAATGCAATTAATGTATAAGTAAGAAAATAATAATTTCCTGTTATTATAAAAACATATTTCTATTTTTAATCTGTGAAATTTCGTCCTTATTGCAATCACATCCAAACGAAGTTTTGAAAAGCTACAGGATCCAATTTCTACTAACTTATTTATCTATTTTCCAAATAATTTTAAATATTAATAAATTCTCAAAAAAAAATTGTACTTACTTTTAATTGATATAAAAACATTGTTGGTCTGTGATTAGGAAAAGCTATAAAATCCAATTTCCACCAAATTAAAAATCAATTTTCTAAATAATGATAATTACTAATATTTAGTACAAATTATGTGTTACTAAAAATTAAATTTGTATTTATTTTCAATTATTATAATAACATTTTTCTATTTCGCTTTGGTCTGTGAAATATCGCTACATAATTAAAAATCCATTTTCTAAATAATTAAAAATAGTAATAAATACTAATATTTAATACAAATTATGTATTACTAAAAATTAAATTTGCATTTATTTTGAATTATTATATAAACATATTTTTCTATTCCGCTTTGGTCTGAGAAATTTCGTTTTCTTTTTAATCACATACTTTGATTAATCAAGAAAAGCTACAAGATTTCCACCAAATTAAAAATTAATTTTCCAAATAATGATAAATACTAATATTTAGTATAAATTATATATTATATATTTTTAATTATTTAAAAAAAAACATTTTTCTATTTCGCTTTGGTCTTTGATCCAATTTTCTATTTTAGATTATAATAGATTCATATTTTCACTTCATACTCATCTCTAAAGTTTCATCTTTGTTACATTTCAATTTTTTTTTCATGATTCGTCAGTAAAAGCAACGAAAACCAAAATTTTATTTAAACTTTTCATTCATTAATAGTCCTGAAACGCGTATCATAATCAAATTAATTTATAAAAAAAAGCTTAACAGCAACAATTCAATCATTTATATTATATAATATATTTCATTTTTAACTAATAATAAAGTTAAACAATGTTTCTTACGATAAATACTTTCAATGATAATTATTTTTCAATTTATCGTTTATGTAATAAAAACTTTTGTAAAATGATGAAAATTTATAAAAGTCAATTCAAATAATTTATTTATCATAAAAATTATGTACATAAAACAGAACATGCACTTGAAAATATTTTTTTCTCTTTAATTTTAATTTACATTTAAAAAAAACTATTTATTGATTCGATTCACAGTGTAATTGTAAAAGTACCGACTTGAAATTATTTTGTACTTTGTACTTAAAATTTTTGCATTGTAATCATAATACATATACCTGCTTGTCATGACGTTAATCCTATATGAGTTGGACAGGTATAAGCGTACTTAAGATACTTGAAACGGATTATGTGATTCTTCGCACTTCAAAATGTTTCCAGTCAAGTACAAAACCTTATAATTTCCGACATCTGTAAAATATTAAAAAAAATAATACCAGTTTCAATTTCAAAAGAAAACTGTATGAAAATCCGACACGAAAAAAAAATACATTACTTTACAAAAAATTTCATTACAACTTTTTTCTTAAATTAAATACATTTTCAATTGATTTATGTACTTTTTTATTATTTTAAATTAATTATATAATTTCCAAATGAATTTGAAATGAAATGCATTTTTTTAACGTATAATTAGTATATACTTGTTTTATGTAATATTTAAGTATTAGCTTTTTAATATGATAATAACATATAGAATTGAACCACGTCATCTAAATGTTTGCTAATACAGGGAGCTCAATCCTTAACCTCAATAAGCTTAAGAAATTATGATTATCGCATATATTTTTTTTGTTAGTTGACATTTTCATTGTTTTCCTTCCTTGCCTTACGGTCCCAGTCCATACAATAAATGTAGGATATTTTTCCCCGACACAGAAATACGTAATTACCAAGGCAATTAGTTACATAACGTCGTCTAGTTGCGTAGGAACGGAGCGGTAATTATGAAAAGTATTATAATAAGCTGTCGCTAATTACACGCGTCGTGGAAGGACTCCTCGACTTATGTTACGATGATTCCAATGATTCCACTATCAGATAAACACCAAAAACCAAACAACAAGAAACGATACTACGAATTTCTTTTAGAAAATAAGCAGAAAGACAAAATTACATCTAACCACTTATTTATTTATTTTCAAACTACGTTCTACTTAGTTTTCTATATTTTTTTTTGTTAAATAAAATTGCTATGGAATCATCATCTGTTGTGGGGAAAGAAATTTGCGGTTTAATTTCAGTTTCGGTGCGGCGCCCTGAAAAGAGAAGGAAACACCACCAGAATCCGGAATCCATATCATATTTGACAGCGCATCTCGGGGCCCCTATAATTTCGCCCTCTTTGAACATGAATTTCAATATTATTATAAGTGAAAAAAAAAAAAGGAAATTACAGAAAAAAGTATTTATATATCGGAGGAACGGAAGATATTAAACGTAATTACTTTCTTTTTTCAGTATTAGAACAGGCGGCGCTTTGGTATTTCTTGTACTTTTTTTTGGTATAATCTAGTGTATTATTATATAGGTGGTCTATTATTAAAATCTTTATTCTTTTTCAAGTAAATTTACCTAAACTTGAAGAAATATTGGTTCATTTTCAGTTTTCTAAATTAGAACAAATTAGTTTTAGTTTTTATTATATAAATTTGGAAAATATTTACTTTATTTTGCAGAAAAATATATTTAATGATTACATAAAATTGTAAAAAAAATGTATGTAAACTAAGGAAAATATTTTTAATTTTTGAAACTGTACAAAATGTTATTTTTTGTATTATAAACTGTTACAATATTTTGAATAAATTTATTTAAATAAAATATTTTATTTATTTTTTTGTAGATTTTGTTAAAGTTAGGAAAATGTAGGTTTTATTAATACGTATGTTTCTAACCCGTACAAAGTCGATACAACTTATAACACCTTTACACGTCAGCAGGTAGTTTGTTGGATTATTTATTGCCTATCATAATTTACTTTTCTGACACTAAGCTTTTCTTGACTATAAAATTACGAACGCCCTTTTGCCTATAATAAAAGAGAATAAAATAACAACTGCAGATAAAGTTAAATACAATGATTTCATCAAACCGTTTAAATTATTGCAGAAAAGATATTAAAATCATATAAATTATTTTTATGACTTTCTTTTTTAAATCTTTGGGATGATATATGAAATTTGTTATGTAATGGATTTGAATAATTCAATCACAAATTTGAATTTTGTGATTATTTTGGAATCAATGTAAAAATTCATGGAACTTCAATTTGTATTTATTAAAAGATTTTTTCTCGTAATTACAATACAAATTTCATATTCAAATTTGGTATTTGGTAATTTGGTTATCTTAGATAAAAATTAATTAAATTTACAAATGCTATCAAATTTCAAAATTGATTGACATTACGTCTATCAGTGACACACATTGCTTAATTTTTGTAAGTTGTCAATTTTTATGTATTCAATGACGTTTTTGCAGTTATAAAATTTCGATTTTGATAGAAGACAAATTTAGTAATCTTGCATAAAAAATAATTTAAAAATTTCCAAAAGTTGTCATATTTTTGTTTTGTGTAATCATCTTATATACCAAATGACGTTTTTCAATATTATTTATTTTTATTTTGATTTAAGATAAATTTTCATAAAAAAATATTTAATTATTCAAAAACTTTCAAATTTTACATACTGAATATTTTTTATACCGTTTTTAATATTTTAAAAACGGTATAACGTCGTTCATCAGTCCATTCAAGTGGAATCTATGTCATGCATTGCTTAACTTTTGTAAGCTGTCAAATATTAAATACAGATCACAAATCACACATTGCTTAAGTTGCAAATGCTGTCAAATATCAAACATAAAATGACGCAATTTAACCAATCATGTAACTCATAACCACGTGACAATTGATTTAAATAAAGCTGTCAAATTAAAATAATGAATGATTTGCAAATAGTTAACATTTAAAAAAATATATTATATCTAATATTATATAAGTTTTGTCAAATTATCAAAATTTAAATATTCATTCATCATTTTTCAAGTTTTATTTACGTCACAAATTTTTGCATTCATTTATATTTTTCATTTATATTTAAAAAAATCGTGTTTGAAGATTTGAAACTATGTAAAATCATTCTAAATTCTATTTAGATTTAAGAAATAAAAAAAAAAATCATGATTGAAGATTTGAAAATACATAAAGTTGTTGTAAAACTTATTTAGATTTATGAAACTGAATGTAAAACATACAAATTTACTGAAGCATTCATATAAAAATGGGACATAAATCTTTCTTATTTTAGTAATTTTTCAAATTTTAATTACTATTTTAATTGGTAATTAAGAATCTACTAATTTAGTATTATTTGCAAATTATTCAATAAACATTAAGTAGTGTTACAAATATCATCAATTGAAAATAGCAAATAAAGTATATAACATTTTGTAAATTTTCTATATTTTAATAATGATTCAAATTTTAATTATTATTATAACTAAAAGCTATAAAGAAGCTACTAATTTAGTATTATTTGCAAATTATTCAATAAACATTAAATAATGTTACAAATGCCATCAATTGGAAATAGCAAAGGAAATACATAAAATTTTGAAAATCATATTTTAGAAATGATTCAAATTTTAATTATTTTTACAACTACCAATTATTAAAAAGCTACCAATTTCGAATTAATTACAAATTATTCAATAAAAGTTCGTCATCGATTGGAAATAGCAAAAAAAGTATACGAAATTTTGTAAATCTTCCATATTTTAGTAGTATAACTACCAATTATTTAAAAAGCTACCAATTTAGTATTATTTTCCAAATATTCAATAAACATAAACAATATTAAAAAAAGAAGTACAAATATCATCAATTTTAAATAGCAAAGGAAGTACATAAAATTTTGTAAATATTTCATATTTGAGCAATGATTGAAACTTAATTATTATTATAACTACCAATTATTAAAAAGCTACCAATTTCGAATTAATTACAAATTATTCAATAAAAGTTAATTAATATTACAAATAGCATCAATTGGAAATAGCAAAAAAAAGTATATGAAATTTTGTAAATCTTCCATATTTTAGCAATGATTCAAATTTTAATTATTAGTATAACTACGAATTATTAAGAAGTTACCAATTTCAAATTATTTATAAATTATTCAATAAATTTCATTAATATTACAAATGGCATCAATTGGAAATAGCAAAAAAAAGTATATGAAATTTTGTAAATCATCCATACTTTAGCAATGATTCAAATTTTAATTATTAGTATAACTACGAATTATTAAGAAGTTACCAATTTCAAATTATTTATAAATTATTCAATATAATTTCATTAATATTACAAATGTCATCAATTGGAAATAGCAAAGGAAATACATAAATTTTTGTAAATCTTCCATATTTTAGCAATGATTCAAATTTTAATTATTTTTACAACTACCAAGTATTAAAAAGCTACTAATTTCGAATTAATTACAAATTATTCAATAAAAGTTCGTTAATATTACAAATATCATCGATTGGAAATAGCAAAAAAAGTATACGAAATTTTGTAAATATTCCATATTTTAGTAGTATAACTACCAATTATTTAAAAAGCTACCAATTTAGTATTATTTTCCAAATATTCAATAAACATAAACAATATTAAAAAAAGAGGTACAAATATCATCAATTTTAAATAGCAAAGGAAGTACATAAAATTTTGTAAATATTTCATATTTGAGCAATGATTCAAATTTTAATTATTATTATAACTACCAATTATTAAAAAACTACCAATTTCAAATTATTTATAAATTATTCACTAAAAGTTCATTAATATTACAAATGTCATCAATTGGAAATAGCAAAAAAAAGTATATGAAATTTTGTAAATCTTCCATATTTTAGCAATGATTCAAATTTTAATTATTAGTATGACTACGAATTATTAAAAAGCTACCAATTTTAAATTATTTATAAATTATTCACTAAAAGTTCATTAATATTATAAATGTCATCAATTGGAAATAGCAAAAAAAAAAGTACATAAAATTTTGTAAATCTTCCATATTTTAGAAATGATTCAAATTTTAATTATTTTACAACTACCAATTATTAAAAAGCTACCAATTTCGAATTAATTATAAATTATTCACTAAAAGTTCATTAATATTACAAATGTCATCAATCGAAAATAGCAAAAAAGTACATAAAATTTTGTAAATATTCCACATTTTAGTAATGATTCAAATTTTAATTATTAGTATAACTACGAATTATTAAGAAGTTACCAATTTCAAATTATTTATAAATTATTCAATAAAGGTTCATTAATATTATAAATGTCATCAATTGGAAATAGCAAAAAAAAAGTACATAAAATTTTGTAAATCTTCCATATTTTAGCAATGATTCAAATTTTAATTATTAGTATAACTAAGAATTATTAAGAAGTTACCAATTTTAAATTATTTATAAATTATTCAATAAAATGTTTATTAATATTACAAATGTCATCAATTGGAAAAAGCAAAAAAAGTACATAATATTTAGTAAATATTCCATATTTGAACAATGATTCAAATTTTAATTATTATTATAACTATCAATTATTAAAAAGCTACCAATTTCAAATTAGTTATAAATTATTCACTAAAAGTTCATTAATATTACAAATGTCATCAATCGGAAAAAGCAAAAAAAATACATAAAATTTTGTAAATCTTCCACATTTTAGTAATGATTGAAATTTTAATTATTTTTACAACTACCAATTATTAAAAAGCTACCAATTTCGAATTAATTACAAATTATTCAATAAAAGTTAATTAATATTACAAATGGCAAAATGGCAAAAGTATATGAAATTTTGTAAATCTTCCATATTTTAGCAATGATTCAAATTTTAATTATTAGTATAACTAAGAATTATTAAGAAGTTACCAATTTCAAATTATTTATAAATTATTCAATAAAATTTCATTAATATTACAAATGACATCAATTGGAAATAGCAAAAAAAAGTATATGAAATTTTGTAAATCTTCCATATTTTAGCAATGATTTAAATTTTAATTATTTTTAGAACTACCAATTATTAAAAAGCTACCAATTTTAAATTATTTATAAATTATTCAATAAAAGTTCGTTAATACTACAAATATCATCGATTGGAAATAGCAAAAAAAGTATACGAAATTTTGTAAATCTTCTATAATTTAGTAATGATTCAAATTTTAATTAGTAGTATAACTACCAATTATTTAAGAAGCTATAAATTTAGTATTATTTTACAAATATTCAATAAACATAAACAATATTACAAAAAAGTGATACAAATATCATTAATTTTAAAGAAAGTACTTAAAATTTTGTAAATATTCCATATTTTACTAATGAATCAAATTTTAATTATTATTATTATAACTACCAATTATTAAGAATCTATCAATTTAGTAATATTTGCAAATTAGTCAATAAACATAAACAATATTACAAAAAAGTGATACAAATGTTATCAATTGGAAATAGTAAAGAAATTACATAAAATTTTGTAAATCTTCTACATTTTAGCAATGATTCAAATTTTAATTATTATTATAACTACTGGTACTATTTGCAAATTAATCAATAAAAGTTAACTGGTATTACAAATTACATTTACGACAGTGGTAAAGATTGAAAAGAAATTTTTAATAAACTTTTCGTTCTTTAAAAATATTAAATATAAATTTATTAAAAACAAATAAGAAATAAATATTTGGCGTTATGCAAACAAAGCTGAATCTTTACGACTTCGTACCTTTCGTGCATAAAGTCAGCATGTCTTTTCCATCCGAACGAAGTAAATACGATGCTCCGCTGCGCGCGTTTTTAACTTTACCCATTATTAATATCTTAATGCAAATGACTATGTAATACGGAACGGAACGAGTTAAAGCCATACAACTAAACAAATGTACGACGAAGGTATCAGTAACTAAGAATCTGCTTCTTATTTTCTTTTATGTCTTCTCTCCTTTTCTTTTTCACTTTTATTTCTTATTTTTTTATTTTTCATTCAATCCTCTTCGCTTCTTCTTTATTTCGCGCGTCCCATTGCTTCTTCGCCGAAGAAAGAAGTGCCACTGATACAAAACAGAAAGAGTGTAAGTTTCGCCTTGTCGGGACCGGTAGTCTGGATGCTCTTTTTCTCTTAAATAATTAGCATTGGACGGAGTAATGCATTCTTGGATTCACACTACTGGATATCGGACACTTCGTTTTCGTATGTATCTGTGTGTGTGTGTGTATGTATGTATATCTGGATGTGTTTGTGTGTGGAAGGCCAGTTTACGAGCTCCAAGAACAAATTATTGAGGCTGACCGGGAGATCATAGATGGACCACATGCTGCCGTGATTTACATTGTGAGGTTGGTGGACGGATAGCCGCTGGCCGCTGCGAAAGACGAGATCAGGCCTGGACCAAAAAAGACATGAAACCAAGAAAAAAGTAAGAGAAGATGCGAGAAGAAGACGAAAAATCAAAGCTAAAGAAGGACAAAAATTCAAACAGGATAAAGGACTAAGTATAAATACTGGAAGAAAAGGATAAATCCTTTTATTACATCGCCAAATGCATCCTTATTTCATTAATATACAATAACAGCTTTTGAACTAATGGATATTACCGTTTCACATACTAAAACTTATTCATGTTTGTAGCTGCTGCTCAAAGCACAAAACTCGTAGGCGGATTTTCATTTATCTGTTTCGTCCTTTCAAATATTTTTTTTCATTAAATTTAATTATTTTATATATTAATAAATTAATTCAAATTCAAAAATATTATTTTTTATTATAATATAATATTTTATAAATATTGTTGATTTATTATTAAAGTAGAAAAGTTTTAAAATAAAAAACATAAAATTTATAAATTAAAGAAAATGCAAAAAAAAATTGTTAGATTTTATTAAAATAATTTAAATTTAATCAAAATTTTGTACCAAGAAAAGTTTCATTTAAAATTATTTTTGTGCAATAATTTATAGATAATTGTTTTATTTTAATTTTTTTGTAATGATAATTTTACAAAATATTTACAGATAAATTAAATTTTCACTTGGTGGTTAAATTATAATATAATAAAAAATTTAATATTTTAATATTCGAGTTATTTGAATTACAACGTCGTTTTCTAAAGTTCTAAATATTTTCATTCCTAAATATTTTTCCCTACCTGTTGATGATCAAAAATCTTCTTAAAATTTGTTGCCTTCATTAAAAAATCAGAAATTTCTTCACCAAATTTGTCATCTCTCAGCAGGGTTGTGAATCTTTTCCTAACTGATAGACTTAAAAATCTTCAATCATAGGTGATGTCTGAAACTAAATCCTTCAAATACAAAACTTCTTTGTTACCTCCTAATAAAATACATGAAAATTCTTTTAAATCCTTAAGTGCTATTCCGAACAACTTAATTCCAAAATAAAATTAAGTTCAAAAATATGTATAAAGTAAAAAATCTTTAATCTAAAACTCCATTTGCTTTCCAATCCTTGATCATGATTTATCTCTTCTTTTCCAATGCCAAAATCCAGTATTAAAAAATTTCTGCATATCCTTACGTTTTGCTTTTCGTATCCTCAACAAAATACAACATCAAAATAATCCTCTTCACAATCCAATCATGGATTAGTAAATGTATAGATATTTTTTGGAGCTATAAAATTTAGATATTTGGAATGGAAATTCATTCAGGTATTTTACTGATGATGATGATCATATAGAAACGTTCCCAAAAGTGATATAAAGAGACGATGAGGTAATACACTTCTTGTTTTTTGTAACAATTGTTCAAATCAGATTTTTAAAAATTGATGTTTTTGAAAAGATTTACTTGTACATGTGAAACCAGGAAAAGGATGTGAATCAGAGGTTTTTTTTTATATTGGATTGAAGGTATTAAAATCGTAGTTATAAAGGGGACAAGTGTTAGCCTGAAGTGGAATAAACTGTAAAAAAAAAAACTAATAAGTTATTCTGTATAATTTTTTGTAATTTTTATTTGTAATTTTAAAAAATCTAGAAAATCTTTAAGAAAAACAACAACAAAAATATAAGAAAAAGGAGTTGCAGAAGTGGTAGGAGATCGAGTTTTATTACGGTGTAAAATTACTAATTATATGATTTTACAGTGCATGCATCCAATATTTCATGTAATTGACGGAGCTAATTGCAATTTTCACGCGCATACTTCGTACACCAACCAATTAGGAATAAAAATAACAATAATTGTATCATTACATGATGCCATTCATTCATTACACGATACAAAATGCATATTTATTTATAAAAAGAAACGAAAGAACGAATGAGAAAATGTACATTGGATCTCCTCGCCCGTCATCCGAACGCAATTTATTAATTGAGGAACGAAGAGAAAACGAACACATCCATTCATGAATATTCCATGCCACTTAACTGAACTTATTTATGGTGCTTAATTAATCAACAAAAACCGGGAGTCCTGTATATTCTTCGAACTTCGTTAATATTTGTGTTACGTTTCCAGCCTTTTGTAATTTACTATCGAACAAATTGCTTCCTCATTTATTTATTTCGCACATTTTCAGCTGTATTAGATTAATTGCTTATTTATTTTTGGTTTTAACATTAATTTCTATAAAATAATTAATAACCAATATTATGTAATCATATACCATACATTAATTAATACACTTTAAGTAATTACTATTTTTTTAAATAAAATATATATCATTTTTAAATTGAAATTTGCTTAAATTTTCTGACAAAAAAAATATTTATACGCAATAATGAAAATTAATAAATATAGCCCATTTATGCAAATATGAATGAAAATAATTGGTAAAGAAATTATACAATTTCGCTTTTACACGGTTTTGAAAATACGTCTAATCCCTGATTTACTCAGTATTTTATTTATAATATTTTGATTTACACTATTTTATGAGAAAAATATTTTTAGAGAATAAATGTACTTTTACTTTTATAGATTTGTCATTTTATGAATTGACAATCATTTTATATTTTACGTTAAATGAATGACAATTATGCACATTTTAGATTATTTTGGATTTATAATAAAATTTTGAATAAAAATTTCGTTTTACACGGTTTTCTGAGGAATCTAAATTCATATAATTCTGATATAAATCAGGAAATATATATTTTACAAAGTTACTGTTTCTATTATGTAATTTATAAAAAATATTTATTTATTTTATTCAATTTTATGAAAGATTAGAAAGTTTAAATTAATTGATTTTAAAATAAATAATTAAACAAATTTATTGGTCGCAATTCAAGCCAGAAGTTTTTCTGCCAAGATTTAAATTTATTTTTTATAGAATTTAGAAATTAATTTTTATTTAAAGAAAATTTGTTAAAGAATTTGATATGCGTTAATTTAAATTAATTTTATTTGAAAATAATCATGAAAATTTCTATTCTTATATTAATTTTAATAAAAATAATTATTATTTATGTTTAAAGAAACTTTCATTTTATATATTTATAATTATATATTTAATTAGTTTTTCTCTTTATTAATAAATATATATTTATTCAAAATATTTACTGTTATTATTACAAATTAATTAAAAAAATTACATTAACTTATAATATTTATTTGAATGAATACTAAATAATTTAATAAAGAGAAAAATAAAACATTTATTTTAAAAATTAATTTCAATATTTACACTTGTGTCTTAGGTTTTTAAGATTGGTTTTGGTTCTTATTATAAATACATATAAGCAATTTGCATTTATGGCTGCCTTCACACATTTACCAACCAGCTACGTTCAAAGTGAGTACAATTTACTTTCTTCTAATTTCCAGAGACAAATGTGCTTGGAATGTACATTATTCAAATTATTTACATTTGCCGGAAAATGTGTACATTTTCCAAATATTTTCTTATGTTGCCAGAGGCGCAAATAGTTCCGATAATAGTATTATGTTTAGAGGGAAAAACCTTTTGATTATTACAAATTAAATATTGCTGCAATTTGAGTATAATTATATAATTAAATACATTAATTATATAGCAATTATCATTATTAATTTTAAATTTTGTTTGATTTTTTCATAAAAAATTCATAAAATCAAAGTATGTAACTTGGTGGTTAGTTATACAAAATATATACAAGTTATTTAATTTTTTATTTAATTTTGTACTAATACTAAATAATTTTGAATTTTATTTGTGTTACAATATAATTAGTGGGATGATGTGCACATTGTCCGGTAAATGTATAGATTTATTTACAACTGAACTAAAGGTGGATTGTTAATAATGAAATATAAAATTTATTCACATTATCCGGAAAATGTACAACGAAACTTCATTGCTTTGGAGAATGTTAAATTATTAACCAATAAGTATTTAAACCTACCTATAACAGTATTAAAGAGAAAAATAGTGATTAAACATGTATTTTCAATATGAATTTGAATATTGAATATTTTAAAATTTTGTATTTATGGCTGCCTTCCCACATTCACCAATCAGTTATATTCCAAGTGAGTACAATTTACTTCTTTATAATTTCCAGAGACAAATGTACATATACGAAATTATTTACATTTGCCGGAAAATGTGTACATTATCCAAATATGCTCTTATATGTCCATCTATACTAAAAGATATAATCAATTTTATATTACTAATTATTTGTATAAAATAAACATAATATATTGTCGATTTCATTGCAAGGACAATGAGTAAATTTGATTATGTATGTAAAATTAAGCATTTATATAATGATTTTGTAATGATAATTATAAAAAAAATGCTAATTTGAAATGATTAAATGAAGAATGAAGGTGTAAATCCTGAAAGAACGTTTATTTTTTGCTTTATTCACCTGAAAAGAATTCCTTTGTACGTTCAGTGGGTTTGGTAAATAACTTGTAATATAACTCTGGAAATATGTACAAAAGGCGATTTTCGCCTCCCCGAGCCGATGGTTTATGTCTTTATATGGAGAATAAGAAGAGGGAGATGGAGAAGAAGAAAACGGATAATAAAATATAAGAGGAAGAAGAAAGAGAAGAAAAAAAAAACGAGGAGGAATCGAGATGCGAAGGCCATTAAAGTTGCTTTTTAAATGTGTGGAATAAATCAGCGAGGCATAAATAAGCGTCGGGCGGAGATCGATTAAATTCAGTATTTCGTTTGTGTATGTATATGTATGTATATATACATATAAGTGTGTGTGTGTGTGTAGAAGAGTATTTACATATGAGAACGTTGGTCCTTGTTCGGGTTCTACACGCTGTATACAATATGTATATAAGATATGATATATGCAAGGTATTAAATGTAGTCGATAAATTCCCCGTTTGAATATTGATGAAAAGTGTAGCGCGCTGTGCGCCCCGAGAAGACCTGTATGCTTGTATTCCGTCCTTTAGGTTGGAGCGAGATGGTTGTTGGATTTTAGGATGTGAGATGGAGCGAGAGGTGAGGACGAAGAGAAGGATCCCGCCGTCTCCTGCGATCTTCACCGACCGTCCTCAGAAGAGTTGGGCGCTGTGCGCGCGGTCGGCAGAAGCCTTACAATAAACTTTACAACTTGTAGTCGTTTCTCAATTATAAATGTGAGAACACAAACTATCCAATATGTTTATAAGGCAGCATGAATGAAGACTGGTTTACAACAAGGCACGCACATACACACACACACACACAGTCCAAGTTCAAAGCTGAATCTGGATCCTTCAAGCAAATCAACTTACTTCAAACATAACTCATCGTTCACTCTGGACTATTTGTTAACCTCAACATAATTATATATAATACCTAGATATTTTATAGAATGTCTACTACCTTTTCAAATGTATCCGTTAGCTTCAACTAACATAAATCTATATAATGCCTAGACATTTTAACTTTAAATAGCATAAATCTATATAATGTCTAGATATTTTATAGAACATCTGTTACATTTTGAAAAGTTTCCGTTAGCTTGAAATAGCAAAAATCTATATAACGCCTAGACATTTTATAGAATATCTGCTACCTTTCCAAATGTATTCGTTAGCTTCAAATAGCATAAATATATATAATGTCTAGACATTTTAGAGAATATCTGTTACATTTTAAAAAGCATCCATTAGCTACAAATAGCATAAATTTATATAATGTCTAGACATATTATAGAATATTTGCAACATTTTCAAATTTATCCGTTAGATTAATATAGCATAAATCTATATAATGCCTAGACATTTTATAGATCTGCTACTTTTTCAAATATATTCGATATTCGTTAGCTTCAAATAGCATAAATCTATATAATTCCTAGACATTTTATAGAATATCTGCTACCTTTTCAAAAGCATCCGTTAGTTTGAAATAGCATAAATCTATATAATTCCTAGACATTTTATAGAATATCTGTTACCTTTTCTAATGTATCCGTTAGCTTCAAATAGCAAAATTCTACATAATGCTTAGACATTTTGGAGAACACCTAAACTAATCATTAGACATAGTTTTATTATTTTATTATTTTAATCTTCAATTAAATTAGCATCAATTAATTAAATTAATTTGTATTACATCAAAATTACGTAATAGAAGATATATAGAAATATACACAATAAAAGATGTTTTATAATTCAATATTTTATAGGTTTTTAGTTATTATGTAAAAAAAATATTTTAGAGTTTAATTTCATATATTCTTAAAATTACATAAAAAGATTTAATTTTTCAATTATTGTATAAAGTAAAAATTTTTGTTAGTCCAGAGTTTTCGGAAAAATCGTACAAAAATGATATTCAAATCATTCTGTTCGGGAAGGAACAAGAGAAAATTTATAGCTTAAAAGGAAACGTGAACCAAGACGTTCAAGAATTTTAAGATAAAATGTGTTAATTATTTACTTCATAATATTAAATTAAATTGTATTTGTAAAAAATGTTTGTGCTTTCGAAAATTGTATACTGTATGTATTATCTAGTTATTAAAACTGTGGGAGAAGATCTAAAGCGTAAATGGAAGATTTTGCAGAAAAACCGACATTAGGTTCGGAAACCGAGACGATCGAGTATTTTAAGTTAAACTGTATTCATTACTTACTTATTAACATTAAATTGTATTTGTAGAAAACTTAAATTATGTTCGGGAACCGAGGGAGAAGATTTATAGCATAAATGGAATATTTTGCAGAGAAACCAAAATTATGTTCGGAAACCGAGACGTTCGAGTATTTTAAGTTAAACTGTATTCATTATTTACTTATTAACATTAAATTGTATTTGTAGAAAACCGAAATTATTTTCGGGAATCGAGGGAGAAGATTTATAGCGTATATGGAAAATTTGCAGATAAACCGAAAATATGTTCGGAAACCGAGACCTTCGAGTATTTTAAGTTATACTGTATTTATTATTTACTTATTAACATTCAAATAAATTAATTATATTTATTGTATGCAAAAAAAAATATAATAACATTTTTAATTAGATTTTTTTTGTATCATTTTTCTATAATGTTATTTTCATGTGTGCACTTAAAAAATACTTGTAACTTTTCAAGTAATTTACTTCTAGTAGCAAACTTTTAAAGAATATAATGCAATGTAAATAAAATAATACATATTAATTAAAATATTAAACATTCCAATAATTTTGTGATTAATAAAATTGTAAATTATTTTTTCTTAAAAATAAGGAGACTAGTAAAATTCATCTATAAAATCATACTTAATCAACGATAAACTTAAATATTTGCTAATAATAGCAAAAACTATTTAAATAAAGGTAGAAATTAAATTACTTAAAAATTACCTTAAATGGTTATAAATACGTTTAGTATACGTCACGATTAAACAGCTTTTAATATTAGTTTTAATGTATAAATTTTCACTAAGAGTTTTCACTTAGTTTAAGACGGGTTGGTAAGCTTTTTTTGCAGAAAGAGCTATATTTGTGATAAAGTCTATGGAGCCGCACTATAACCATTGCTGTAGGAGCTGGAGCCTGAATTTCCCATTAAAAGTGACAAATGTGGCTCCGGAGCCGACCATTAGTCTTAGGATTCAGAATATAGGTGTTTTATATAAAAAATTGTATAAGGAAATAAAATATTCTTTAATTTTAATGTTGATTAAATAAAGATAATACCAACTGCTGTTAAAATGTATTTATTCAGTTAATCCAAGTTGAAGTGGATTTATCGTATTTGTACGTATATATTTGTTTTGAAGTACATTTAATTAAGGCGACTGTCCTCGGCTTGCATAATACAAATGATTGTAATTAATAAATGTAATAAAGAAAAAAATAAGTCAATTAAGAGAAATGAATGGAGGAAAATTAAAAACGCTATATTTGGTGACGGAAAGTCCGTTTGCTTTCTTCCATTACGTTTCGATTAAAAGTGGACAGCTTTTAATAAGTCCTTTTTACAATCCTCATTGCAATACGGAAAAAGAAAGCTGTAAAAATATTAATTGTTGCTCGTCGCTCAGACTTAATTTAATTTCGCGGTTTTTATATTTTATTTTAATTTTTTTAAATTTTATTTCTAAGGAGACAGATGTTTGGGTTAAGCAAAAACGAAGGATGAGGAAGAGGAAGAAAAAAATAAAATATGAAAACGAGACAACTGTTTTACAAGAGAGGTTGGATGCGAATCCAAGCCAATTAATACATATATAAAAATATAAGAAGAATATCATCATCATTCCCGATTCCTGCTTTTTGAGTGAGTGCATGTACATCTGCCGTATGGCGTTAATGATGGGCCTGCCCCTCTGTACATACAAAACATTAAATATCGGCTAATTGATAACATTCCAGCTAAACGGAAGAGCTGCTCTTCCATCCATCCATGGTCATTAACCTTGTATACATTCCAATTAATTTATGCGCATAATAAGGACGTCTGCGGAATCATGAACATTCCACTTCTTAATTGCCAAAAAATAAATGCACGTACATTTCAATTTCGATATTAACGATAACCTTAACATGTTTAATTACTTCTACCAAATTCCTTAACATAAAAATTATCTATCAATATTTCAATAGAAAAAAAAAATTATGTTACCTTACGTTACCTTATATTATTTTATGTTACATAATGATAGCATAAAAATAAAATAAATAAATGTTCTGTAAACTGCTTAAATTTGACGTATTTATTGTTTTATTTATTTTAGGTTAGATGAAGTTTTTGCAATATTAGTCCTCGTTAATTTGTATCAATTTGGATTATTTTATGTTACCTTAAGTTATTTTACGTTACGTTAAATTTGATGTATTTATTGTCGATAATGTTACTTTATTTTATGTTAGATTATGTTGTTTATATTAGGTTAGGTTACATTAAGTTTTTTGTAATATTAGTTCTGGTTCATTTATATCAATTTGGATTATTTTATGTTACCTTAAGTTATTTTATGTTACTTTACGTTACCTTACCTTACGTTACGTTAAATTTGATGTATTTATTGCCGATAATGTTATTTTATTTTAGGATAGATTATGTTGTTAATATTAGGTTAGGTTTCATTAAGTTTTATTTGTAATATTAGTTCTGGTTTATTTATATCAATTTGGATTATTTTATGTTACCTTAAGTTATTTTGTGTTACTTTACGTTACCTTATGTTACATTAAATTATTTTATGTTAGCATAAAAATTAAATAGATGTTCTGTAAACTGCTTAAATTTGACGTATTTATTGCAGATAAAATTACTTTATTTTAGGTTAGTTGAAGTTTTTGTAATATTAGTCCTGGTAAATTTATATAAATTTGGATTATTTTATGTTAGCTTAAGTTATTTTATGTTAATTTATGTTATTTTACGTTACGTTAAATTTGATGTATTTATTGTCGATAATGTTATTTTATTTTATGTTAGATTATGTTGTTTATATTAGGTTAGGTTACATTAAGTTTTTTGTAATATTAGTTCTGGTTCATTTATATCAATTTGGATTATTTTATGTTACCGTATGTTACTTTATGTTAGCATAAAAATAAAATAATTAAATATTTTGTAAACTGCTTAAATTTGACGTTTTTATTGCAAATAAAGAAACTTTATGTTAGGTTAGATTATGTTTTTTGTATTAGGCAAGGTTAGATTAATTTTTTTGTAATATTAATTCTGGTTCATTTATATCAATTTGGATTATTTTATGATACCTTAAGTAATTTACTTTATGTTACCGTAGATTAACTTATGTTACCTTATGTTAGCATAAGAATAAAATAGTTAAATATTTTGTAAACTGCATAAATTTGACGTTTTATAGCAAATAAAGAAACTTTATTTTAGGTTAGATTATATTTTTTTTATATAAGGTTATGTTAAGTTTTTTTGCCATATTAGTTCGGGTTCATTTATATCAATTTGAATTATTTTAATTTACTTTATGTTACATTAAGTTATTTTATGTTAATTAATGACATAATAATAAAATAGTTATATATTTTGTAAACAGCTTAAATTTGACGTATTTATTGCAGATAAAGTTACTTTATTTTATGTTTATGTAAACTGCTTAAATTTGACATATTTATTGTTTATAAAATTTATTTTATTTTAGGTTAGATTATGTTGTTTATATTAGGTTAGGTTAGGTTTTATTTATATAAATTTGGATTATATTATGTTACTTTATGTTACCTTAAATTATTTTATATTATTTTATGTTATTTTGTGCTACTTTATGTAACTGTAATTTTCATCTTATTGTTTAGGTAGTCCAGATAATTTGTATATTTTATTTATAAAATTAAACAATATTTCATTTTATTTATATTTAGAATTATTTTATGTATTACAACAAATTTATTGGCCACAATTTATACGAAAAGGCTATCAACCTAGGTGTTTCGGCCCGGAAAGCATAAATTAAATTACAATAATATTAATAAAAGTAAAGTATTAACTTTAGCTCCAAAGGCTAATAATGTTTGTAGGGATATTCTTATTAACACTATTTTGATTAACCAATTAGCCTAGTAGACTTTATTTTTGCCTAAATCTGTAACTACTTTCTACAAAGAAAATAATACAAAATCCAAAATAAAATTAATTCTTTGTAATTAAAAAAAAAAACAAATAGGATGACAAAATGAATTATTAACTACCCATTAACTTGACTTTATCAATAAATAAATTTTCTTTAAATAATTAAAGTGAATTATTCATTACTTAATTTAAATCTACTAGAAGCAGCAACTCTGCTTGAAAATTTGTCAAATTTCTATAATTTTTTATATTCTCACAAAACTGAAGTTAAATTTTTAATTTTCTATACATATAATTTTTTTCTTAGAAATCAATACAATAATTACTCAATCGCAAAATAAAATAATTGATTTGACCTAACCAATTAAGTGAATTGTTTTTTTTAAGATTATTGAACTTCAACATATTTTCGTTATTTGTTCGACGTTTAACGGAAACTATAATTTAAAATATTTATTTAATAATAATAGCTTATTTTCAGCTCCAATTTTGTTACGTAAATGTCAAGGTTTAATAAAACAATTATTTAGATAATTAAAAAAAATTAAAAAAATAAAAGTATATTTTTAAAAATTATATAATTTTATTTAATTTTTTTATATTACAAAAATCTTACTTTTTTTTACAATTATTTCTATTTGAAATTAAATAATATTTTTCTACTATAAAATTGTTATTAAAAAAAGCAAATAATATAATAAAAAAAATACTTTTAAAATTATAAAATTACTTCGAAAACATTTATAATTTTTGGCAAAATTTAACTACGAAATGATTTAAAAATTAAATAATTAAAAAATAGAGTTTTCCTGATGGCTCAATAAATAGGTATAATAAATGACGATGAGGAAGATGTTAAAAATTTATTCAATATAAAGAATTACGTTTTTTAATCAAAATTTTTTTAAAAGTGCTTACGTGTCATTAAAAACTTTGAACTTTTTATATTTATGAATGTGTTTTCACTTAAGTCTATTTATTTTCTTCATTAAGAAACGTATCCCCATTCTGGCCATAGTATTTTTTTACCTCTGAAAACGAAGTTTCGCTCTACGAAGCAATTTATTTCGATTTTTGTGGAATTGATTTTTTTTTTGAAGATAGTTTTAGTTATGGTTATAGGTGTTAATTTTTATTATATGTAGGTTTAATTGTGACAATTAGGGTTTCAAATTAGGTATTTTTTAATTGATACGAAAAACATGTTTATATCAATTTTCTGATCATCAAATACTTACAGTTACAGTCTTCTAAGTATACATCATAAAAACCATCATGATTACCAGCTTTGATGCATGCCAAACCATAAATACTTCAATATAAATAAAATCAAATGAAATAATCCGAGACATGCAATAAATAATACACCATGTGATATAATATATCTATACGAAATGTCCATAGATAATCCATACTAATTGGAATTTATGCCTTATTTTTTTCCCTCCTTTATTTTGAAAACACACAGGGAAGTATCATTTCGAATTAATGAGATGGCATTTCTTGCTCCTTAACTTCAAACACAATTTATTTCTAATAATATTCAAAAATAAATAATTATATAAAAAAAATAAATGCAGACACATGTGGAAAGAAAAACACATTACACTAATTAGCTGCTGTATTGGCCAATTATTTCCATTAATTATTTTCCAATAAACAAATAGAATAGAGGCTACAAGAAATAACAATTAAAGTCCAGTTTTTTTTTCTGTTCGGTCTACATGGTTATTAGCAATGTTACGTAAATGTAGATTTTAAATGTGTTGATATTTCATTTACTTCTTTTTCAATTCATAAAAAAAATAAATGATTTGTTAGAAATAATAATTTTATTATGTATAAATATATTATGTATAAGAAATAACAGTTTAATTAATAAATATTATTTATATTTTTTTTAATGAAATATTTATGTAATGAGAACAATATTCATTAGCAATTGAAACAATATGTCAATACATTAATTTAGTTCTGGTCTAATTACTTACAAACTAATAATTAGAAACTAATAATTAATACACAAGTACGAACTTGCACAACAACATTTCATTCATGAATCATTGTGGTAATTACACATAATATTCCTAGAAATAAATTAAAATAAAGAAAAATTAATATTCATTCAAGCAATTTTCTGTAAAAGTAGAAAGATTGGAATTTGTAATTTGAAATCTATATATTCAGCTATTATTACTATACAGAAGATTTACGATGATTTCTCACGATTCAATTTTATTCGATCCAGGATTAACAGTAATAAATGATCAAGTCGAATGCACTTGAAATTTAATAAGATCATTTTTTATGTCAATAAATAGTTTTTATGAGAAAATTATGTTAATTGATTTATTCATGAGGTTTTTTTTTAAATATTATAATATTGGTTATGGTATTATGTTTTATTAGTAATTACTGGGATGACTCATGATCTTTCATGGTCAAAAGAAACATTTGATTTATTTATAAGTTTTCAGTAAATTTTATTTATAGTACAAAAAATATAAAAACTTTACCAAAACTTAAAAATAAACATTTTGTAATAATTTTGTACATAATACATTTTTACATAATGTAGATATTTTTTGGTTTTTAAAATTTGATTATGTAAAAAATTACATAAAATAATAGATATTGATCGTATAAATAGAAACATTCTTTAATTAAATTATTGTTTATTTTATTGTGTAATTTCAGTAAAATCATTTAAAAAAAATATATTATTATCGATTTTCTTAATCAATGATCAAAATAATTTTTTTATATAATAGGAAACATACTATGCCTTTAAGTAGTTTAAAATACAGGTAATAATATTTTTTAAGTTGATAACAAAAATACAAAAAGTAAGTACAAAAGTTTTTAAGGATATTTTTTACGTTATTTTCTAACAAATCCTTCTATAATTCTCTGAAAAAATACTAAAAGCTGAATATGAAAAATAGTGATTTTTTAAACTTTACACTTCATACATTTTTTTTTTTTTAATTATTTTGAATTTTTGCAATGTTTTTGCATTTTTGTTTTACACCTTTTATTTTAATGTGAGTTGTGTAATAAAAGTTTATTTCCAATTCCTAAAACATATTAATCTTTATCTTCGTAATAATTAATATATTTTAGAAATTAAAAAAAAATTAGTATGTTTTACGTATTAGTAAATTTAATAAGAATTTCTGATAGAAAAATAGTAGTGTATACATTTATTTCCTGAAACATATTTATCTTTTTAACTTCCTAATAATTAATAGAAATTTATTAAGAATTTCTTATAAAAAAAGTAAAAACAAATATACAAATATCATATGGGACTTGTGTATACATTTATATTTAATATCTGAAACATATCTGTCTTTATCTTTTTTACCTTCATAATAATTAATATAAATTAGAAATTTGTAAAATGATTGATTACGTTTTATAAATTATTAAATTTATTGAGAATTTATGATAGAAAATTGTAAGGAAATATACAAAAATCTTACGTAATTGTGTATACACTTTTTTCCAGTTACTGATGCTTATTTGTGTTTATAATAATTAATATATTTTAGAAATTAACAAAATTGTTCATCATCCTGTATTAATTAGTAAATTTCTTGATAGAAAATTGTTAGGAAATTTACAAATATCTTACGTGACTTGTGTATATATTTATTTCCAATTCCTGAAACATATTTGTCTTAATTTTTTTAGTTTCCTAATAATAAATATATATTAAAAATTAAAAAAAAAAATTGATTATGTTCTGAAAATTACTAAATAAATTAAGAATTTATGATAAAAAAGTGTAAGAAAATATAAAAATATCTTATATGAGTTACGCATAAATTTATTTACTGAAACATATTCGTCTTTATCTTTTCACCTTCCAAATACTTAACATATTAGAAATTTATAAAATTATTGATCACCTAATAATTAATATATTTTAGAAATTAAAAAAAATGATTGATTACATTTTATGAATTAGTAAATTTATTGATAATTTCAGATAGAAAAGTATTAGGAATTATACCAATATTTTACGTAAGTTATCTATAAATGTATTTGCAATTTCTGAGACATATTTGTAATAATTAATATATTTTAGAAAGAAAAATTATAATATTGATTGATTAAGTTTTATGAATTAGGGAATTTATTGAGAATTTCTAATAGAAATGTGTAAGGAAATATAAAAATATCTTATGTGAGTTGTGAATACATTTATTTCCTGAAACATATTTGTCTTTATCTTTTTACCTTTGTAATAATTTTGTAAATTATTAAATTTATTGACAATTTCTTATAGCAAAATGTAAGGAAATATACAAATATTTTACGTGAGTTTTGTAACATTTGTCTTTATCTAATAATTAATATATTTTATACATGTACAAAAATGATTGCTTATTTGGCAGAAAAAATTGTTTTCCTTGTATTTTTCAATTTTTATTGTTTTATACTGGTCAATAAATGATGATATTATTATTGATTGCTTACCTTTTATACATTAGTAAATTTATTGAGATTTTCTGTTAGAACTTTTATTTCCACTTCATGAAACTTATTTGTCTTTAACTTTTTACCATCCTAATTATTTTAAACCAATGTTTGATTATGTTCTACGAATTAGTAAATAATTAGTACTTAAGTATACATTTATTTGTGTTTAACTTTGTACTTAGTAAATTGATTAATTTTGTTATATAAAGTTGAGATGTTCTAATAGATGTGAGCAAGTATAAAATTGTGAATAATGTATAAGTTGGTTGGTTGTAAACAAGTTAATAGCTGATCAATCGAACGCCGAAAGTAAACAAGAAAAATGGTCGCGTTCGTTGTTCGAACGAAGAAAAAAAATAAAAGGAAGAGGGTGGACAACAAACAAGGGTTGCGACAACAATGGTTCTTGTCTGCTATACCGTGTAATATAGGTGTGTGTATGTATAGTATAGGTAAGGTGTATGTAATATCCCATTCCGGTTTGGTTGGAATGACGTTGCGTCACGTAGGAGGCGCCACCGGAGCCGCGGGTCCGGCGCCCGCCAATCATGAGGCCGTAAGCATGATAATAGCCTCGACCATATTTGAAAATTGTTCCCTCATTATACGCTGAAAATTACATGCGTTCACCGCCGTCGCCGCCGCCGCCGCGCTCTGGAGGCCATTTTGGAAAAACGTTTTTATTGTTGTTGGTAATTGTTTACATGTTGGGTAGAAGAAGTAGGATGAGGAGGTGGAAGAGGAGGAACTATGTGTCTGCCCTGAGGTGGTCTGCAGACGGGGCGCGACCAACAGCGTCGAAAAGAGTACAACAACAATAATTCTTCTTCGTTTCTTTTCCCTCCCGTTTGTTCCGTCCAAACAAACACAGGGAAAAAAGGAAGAGCACGTTTGGAATATAAATGCTGGAATAGGCGTAGGTATAAAAATGAACATGGCTGCAAAACAATTGAAAAGCCCGGCGCGGTGCTCCGCTTTTTTTGATAGACTTCATATTGTCAGAAAGAAGGACGTGGGAACGTGGATGTCCTCGTTTCTTAAACTCTTGGTTTCGTATCACACGATTCTTTATTATATAAGGAAAAAGTGTTTCAAATAATCGTGTCTTAATAGAATTCTTCAATACATCACCAAAAATGTAAAGAGCAGTTTTTTTTGTGTGCTTATTTAAATGTGTTTATTCCCAAGTGATCATCAGTTTTGTTATTGTTGTTGTTACATACCAATTACGGTTATTATCTTTCAATATTTTATATATTCTTTATGACCTTCCTATCAATTTTATATTTAATTATCTTATCACTTATACATTTTATATTTATTCTTGAATTAAATCTTTGAAAAAAATAATTGTCTACATTTAAAATGTCGTTTCAATCATTTTACTCAAGCCATTTTTTTTGTAATCATGAAAATGTATAGAATTTTATTAATTTTCAGATTGATTAAACGAAAATTTAGTTTTCAAATGTGAAAATGTTTTTTTTGTAAAACATAAATAAATAGTATTTTTTTTTATTCAAAACACAACAATATTTATTAGAAATTGTACATATCTTAAATTATTAACTTGAAATAAATGTTTTTAATTAATTTTATAATAAATATTAGACCCACTTATATTCATTGAAGAAATACATTAGTTTTTATAATAATTATGCAAGAAATTCTTATAAAAATTGTCTATAAATAGAAAATTAAAACAAATATAAATTACACTAGAAATATTTTATATTAATTATGAAAATCTGTACAATTTTATTAATAATTATTTTTTTATAAAAACGTAAGATAATTAAAACTAAATGTAGTTTTCAAAAGTCAATAATATTTTTTTTGTAGAACATTTTTGAACTTATTTTAAGTCTAAAGTGAATTTACTTCCAAACACAACAATATTTAACAGACATTTTATAATAAATATTATTATATAATAAAAATTAGACCCAATAGATTAGTTTTTATAATAATTATTATAAAAATTGTCTATAAATAGAAAATTCAAACTAATATAAATTTTACTAGAAATATTTTATATTAATCATGAAAATCTGTAAAATATTATTAATAATAATTTTTTTTATACAACTTACTATTTTCCATATTGTCCTTACAATTATTTCACTGTGACTAAATTTAGTTTTCAAATATGAATTATATTTGTTGAAAAATAATTTTTAACTTTTTTTATAACTAAAGTGTTTTTGATTCAAAACACAACGATATATAATAATAACAAAAAAATCTTTATTAAATAGAGTTACAATTAATATAGATTAAAAATATTTTTGATTGATCATATTAAGTATTTAAAAAATAAAATCATTCATTTGCTTTGAAAATTTATAATTTATACTTAATTTATTTTAATTATTAATTGTGTTTTATTATTATTATCACAAAGAATATGAGTTTTACAAATTTAGTTGTATTTTTTGTACAATTAATTGAATTTTAATTTTGTGTTTATTAATTGATAAAAAATTTAATTAATAACACAAATCAAAAATAAAAAGAATGCAATTTTAGTTAAATATCATAAAAAAAGTATATACTTTTGATCTAATGTTTAAATAAACAATAAAATTTATTAATTTGAAGATAAATATTGTGTTTCATAGAAAAACATTGATTTTTTAAGATTTACAGAAATCTTAAGTTAACTTATTTTCTATCTAACATAATTTTCATGTATAGTTAACTTATATTAGTTTCTAAAAAGCAATATTTATATTCTAGTTAACTATCATGAAAAAATATATACTTTCGATCTAATGTTGAAATAAAATTGTTTAACTGGAAGATAATTATTGAGTTTTGTATAAAAGAACTTAATTTTTAAAAAAAATACGTAATACTAATATTTCCTCAAGTAGATTTATATGGTTTAATATTATTGTTGGATTTTTATGAAATTTTAAATTGTATATATGATTAACAAAATTTGCTATTTTTCCGTTATTGTTTGTTTGAATAACTTAAATATTTCCTTTATAAAATGAATAAAACACTAAATAAAAAAAAATACAACTTAATTATATAAATCATCTAATAATTTTAAATACTAGTAAAAATATATAACAAAAAAAAAGGGACAAAATTATTTGTTATTTTTGAAATATACATTAATATTTTAATTTATTTATGTATAATTGTTGCATTAATAGTGTAAATATTATTTATAAAAAAAAATAAGATTAATTTTGAGCTATTTATTTTGTGTTGAAAAACGTTTTAACATTGGGATGGGTTTATGATATCGCATAAGTTTTTTAGTACTAGATTTCAGCATTAAGAAAGAAAAGGGAAACCATAATCAAGGATTGGACGAAAAATGGATTTATAGATGAAAGTTTGGCAATGGATGAATATTTTGGAATGTAATACGATGATGTAATCTAAATTAATTTGTCAATATGTGATTTTTGGAATGAAAATTGAATTTAACTTAAGAAAGTATAAGAAAAGAATTCGAAATGCAATATTGTAACATTATTTTATTAATATTATTGTTATGTATAAATAAGAAATCCAATAAATACTGTTGAGTATTTAGTAAAAAAAAAATAATGATTCTTAATTGGTCTTGACTTGAGACAAACAACAAACTACGATACAAAAAAAAATGTAATGAGTGTCCGAGAATGGAACAAAAGATTTTATAACGAATCCGCTGTGTTTTGTAATTGGCTAATTCGATGCAATTAACGTGATGATGACATAAAATTAAGTCGGATTGTGGACAGAGGGCAGAAGGGGGATTTTTATATGTTGAGCATGTTTTATCATCAACGGTTTGTTCATCTTTTCTGTCAAAACAAAGCAAAATGTAAAAGAAAAATACAACAAAATTACAATAATTAAAGTTTACATTTCCTTTGCGATTTTTTTTTTCATAATTGCGACATTAATGGTTGTGTAAAACATTCAGGAAGTGTTTAATTAATATTTGTTTTGATTTATTATGAAATAAAATTTAATCAATATTCTAGCAAAAAAAAAAAAAATTAAAATCGCTATTACGGAAAAACGCGAAATTTCGAAAGAAAACAAGGTAATTATAAAACTAGTCTGGATTTACAGAATATAATTGGAGAGAAGCAGCAGCAGCAAGTCTAAATTTGCTATTTTACAGAGATTTCAGTTGAAGAGCCTAAAAATTATTATATGACTTTTCATCTTCAAAGGAAAACAGTGGGGAAATCTATTATGAAAAATAGTAGCCGATACCAAAATAGGCTAAAAATATGCAAACATCTTCTTGACAATAGTTAAACGACTGAAGCGAAGGATTTACCATTGAAATTCAACAACTAAGAACTAAAGGAAAATTGAAAACGTGGGATGTCCAACACAATTATTTTAACAGTTATTTAGTAAAGTATTATGTAATTTATTGTAAATATTAACAATAAGCAGTATTATATAATAATTAAATATAAGAAATATATATGTAATTATATCTACTTCTAAATAAACCAAAAATTCTTTAACATACAGGAGTACATACAAAAAACAGATTTAATTAAGAAAAAATATTTTCTAAGATGAACTAGTTTAGTTGTGAAAATATTTGTGTAATTGTTTATATATTAGAATTTTATACAAAACTATATTTAGAGAAAAATAATTTAGTTTACTTTTTTTTTGATAAATTAATATTTAGTTTATTTTGAAAATATTAAAACTAGTCTTAAGTGAATTTGGACTGATCTTAGCCGTATTATTAATAAATAAGATAAGTTTGTTCATATTTTTTAAATCTTGTTAATTCCAAAAGTTCTTCAAGAAACCAAACACTTATTTCAAAAATCGAAGACTTTTCAACAACATCCCACAATTTCCGATTATTGACACTCCATAATTCAATTATATTCATTCATGATGCTTTTCAGTCTTTGAATATGGCTTCCTTAGAATAATTTCAATGTTACAAACTTGTTTAGAAAATCGTCTACAAACGTTAATATTCTTCGTCATTGCCAATTTTTCTTTTATAATACTTGAAATATACTTTCAAATTTCCTATTAAAAAATTAATGTATTCAATTTAATAAATGAATCTTTGAAGATCATATTATTTTCAAACTTTAATTGTTAAAAAATTAATTGAAGTGTTTTCATATAAATTCATTAAAATTGATTACTTTAAAGTAAAAAAAAAATTAACTGATATTTATATAACTTATAAAAAGCAAATATTTATATAAAAAGTGATTACTGATCATATTATTAAATGTGTTTATGTAACGTTTATACTGTTAATTTAAACAATATTATATTTTTTAAGAAACTTCAATGGAAATAACTAAAAAATTTACATATTTTTAAAATCACATTTTGAAATTTAATTGATATTTATATAACTTCTAAAAAGCAAACTTTTATGTAAGAAATGCTTCCTGGTCATATTATTAAAAGTGTTTATGTAACGTTTATGCTTTTAATTTAAGCAATACTGTGTTTTTTAAGAAATTTAAATGAAAAAAACTAAAAAATGTACATGTTTTTAAAAGCAAATTTTGAAATTTAACTGATATTTATATAACTTATAAAAAGCAATCATTTATGTAAGAATTGATTTCTAGTCATATTATTTGTCTTTATATAACGTTTATGCTTAAGATTTAAACAATATTGTATTTTTTAAGAAATTTTAATGGAAGTAACTAAAAAATGTACATATTTTTAAAAGCAAATTTTGAAATTTGTAACTTAAAAATTTACATATTTTTAAAATTAATTTAAAGCTAATTTTGAAATTTAACTGATTTATATAAGTAATGATTCAAATTATTAAATGTGTTTATGTAACGTTAACTATATTTTTAAAAGCAAATTTAACATTTTATGTTTATTAATTTATATAAACTTTTTGTTCAGAAATTTTATAACTATTAATTATAGACAACAAATAGTTAATTTTTACATTTATTAGAAGTAACACAAAAAAGTGTATGTCATTATTTGTTAAGTGTTTGAAATAATAATTTCGGTTATGATAGAAATCGCAATGAAATCGAATGAACACAACTTCAAATATTTGATACCAATTAGTCCCATAATACAAACGGACAGTTAATTATTTCGTAAAGTAAATAATAATTCAGCTTATTATTAATTCTTAATTACCGACATCATTAGCAGATAAGGAGAAAAAAAATTGGCTTCGAGTCCTCATCCATCAAACGTTCAGAATTCCGAACAATTTATCGATACAAATCGAAATAACAATTTACGAAAATAATTTGATTCACAGTTTTAATTAATTATTCCTACATTTATTTTTGATAGCTTTATAGTTTTTCTTATATAATTTATTAATAGATAAATTTTATTAAAAAAAAAATTACTGAAATTATTTTTATTTTTAATTGAAAAATATAATGATATAATTGATTATTCGGTATTAGTTAATAATTTCTACATTTATTTTTTGTTTAATTTTTTTTGATATTTCTTTTAATTTTTTTTAAAAATATTTTTTCATCTTGAATATCTGGTTTAGAGTTGTGTGTTGGAGAATGTATAGGAAGGACTTTGCGTGCGATTTATCGACATTTATTATTCCTTCCTTTTTTTATCGACACTGTTAAAACATGCAGCGGCATGTGCATATCGAGCTGCATCTAAATAAAACGCTTTACATACATACTTCAACGGTGCATTGCAATTTCGCACGTCACCTCGAAATTGGGTCGAATCAAATCCTATCTAATCCAATTCACTCAGCTTCTAACTGACAATACATACTTATTACTATTTCCTTTCTTATTTTCCACTTTACTTTCAATTTCTAACACCTAATTATAATGTACAAATAACAAATTTAAAAAAAAATACAAATAACTTATTTCATTACCAAAAATGAACTAATAATTATTTTATAAATAATTACATACACAAAAGTATATGATAAATATTAGAAGAAAAAAAAATTATCAGTATTATTATTATTATTCAATATATTAAAACTTATTACATTTAGTAACAGCTCGTAGTTACGTGAAATCGAGGTACAATTTTGCAAAAACAATCAGATTTCCTTCGTTAGACAACATAATTTTTAAGAGTTAAAAAATAATATATTTTTAACTTTCATCAATCGAAGAATCACAGCAAAAAACGCGTAACTCTGAGTTCGTGTAAGTCGGGGTATTAAATATATTATAAATATAACTTTAAAATGAAATCAATACATAGAAATTATAAATAATGAATTTCATATTTATAAAAAAAAAAATATTGTAGTACACATTACATTGTAATTTTGTTGTAAATATTAAATAAAGTGCAAAAAATAATTATTAAAATTTTTGAATATTGAAGTGAACATTACATTTTTTTATACTTTCTAGTAAATCATTAAATTAACAGATTTAAACTAAATTTAAAGTTTTGAAAAGTGTATAGAAATTTTATATATTTTTTTTAAATATTTATAAAAAAACGTCTTTTATAATTAAAGTATTTTAAAATTGATATAATTGTTTATTTTTAAGAGTTTTATAAAACGTAACATATTTTTATAAATGTTTTAAAGTTTAAATAAAATTAATAATATTAAATATAAAAAACAAACAAGAACAACAAAAAATACACAAAACGGCTTAATTAAACTGTCCAATTACTTACATATCGCCAGCATTAATTAATAACTAAAGATAACATAAAATTATATAAAATAAATTGAATTGCTTCCAAGCATACTCAAGCTCATTTCTCTTTTTAAGCTTCAATTAATATTTACGACATCGTCCTTCCGTGTTAATCAAATAACGTTAATTATTTGAGAAATATGAAACGGTATTATTTAAAAAGATAATTAAATAAAATTGCAGCATTTCAAAAAACAACAACAGGGTTTAGAAAAAATATAATAAAATAATAACTTTCATCGATCATAAAATCACAAGAGAAATTCTGAAGATTTTCTGTAAATTAAAGCTTTGCAGTTTTTTGCTTGTTATGTAAGTTTTCAAAAAATATGGAAGGAAACATTACATTTTTTATTATACTTTTTTCGTAAATATTATATGATGATTGAAAATAAATTTATTGTGAAAAAAATATTACATTTAAAATAATTATAAAAATGATTGCAAATAATTCAAATTATTTTTATTGTCATTAAATAAATTCAATAATTAATTGAAAACTAAAATTTTGAATACTTTACTGAAATTTTAAAAGTTTGTAAATATTTTTTAAAAACTGTATTTTTTAAATAGACAACAGAATTAAATAAAATTTCAACATTTCAAAAAATAACAACAGGATTTTTAAGGGTTTAGGAAAAATATAATAAAATAATCATAACTGTCATCGATCGATTTTAATGATTGTTAAAATTGTTTACTTGTAAGAGTATCATAAAAAGTAATAAATAATTATAAATATGTTAAAGTTCAAGTAAAATTTTACAAAAATTAAATACCGAAAAGTTGACAAAAAAAAATATTTTTAAAATAAAAATATTGAAGCAAACATTACCTTTTTTTAATGTACTTTTTCGTAAACCATTTATTAATCAATAATGAGTAAATTAATAGATTTATATTTATATGATTGCATGTTTATTACAAAATAAATAAAAAACTAAGTATTAAACTAAATTTTTAAAACTACTGAAATTTTTATAATTTATAAATGTTTATTCACGTGGTTATTTATTTATAAAATAAAAATATTGAAGCAAACATTACATTTTTTTATTTGCACAAACGCTTATGTATTTGTAACTAATTTATGTAATACTTTTTATTTAATATGAAATTTCATAAATATTTCAACTACAAAAAGATGTTATTTTTTGTATTTTCAGTTGAAATTGTAATTATAATTAACTATTTTTGTTAGTTGTTTTCGTTGTTGTATTTTCATGAATTTGTTGTCATATTTTTATTATTTTTGTTGTTAGTATTGTTGTCACAAGTTTTTTATCAATCAAAAAAAATAACGGTAACTTATAGTTTTTGTTAATTTTAGTTTCTACCAAATGAATTTATTATCTTGATAAAATAATAAATATGGACTTTTTTCAGTCATTTTTGTTATTGTATTTTTATTATTTCTATTGTCGTATTTTATTGCCAATCAATAAACAACAATATTTTTAGATATATTTGTTGTTATTTTATTTGGAAATTTACAAGCAACAAACAAAGGTATTATATAATTTTCTGTTGTTGTTTTTGTTGCCAGCAGTTGTATATTTGCATAACGGGTCATAGCAGATACAAAGATTAATTCCGAATTTTATTAGTTTCAACATCTTGAAGAAAAAACTTTTTTTTTTTAAAAAAAAAACAAAAACAAAAGAAGATGCCTTCTTTACAAGATCAAAAGACGAAGTGAATAAGAGAAATTTTAAGAGAAAAAAAAAGGAAAGAGTGGATTTGCAGTAGTTTACAAGTGAATAAACATCTTGTATTGAAGCTCGTTTTCCTCGCGAAGAGGAGGCAGCTGTGGCATAAATTAAATGCGTATTAATTAGTCTTTTTTTCGTTTGGGAGAGCGAGAGGAATTAATCGAAGCATTAAATATGCATCGAAGACCCTTAAAAATAATATAAAATAACGAATTTATTTATAAATACGCGATGCGGCGGCAAAGAAAGGACGAGGAAGGATGAAGGATATTTAAAGGTGAAGGAAGAGGCGCATATAATAATAATCATATATTTATATTGAAGGTGTTTCGAGGACTGGTACAATTAATTTCCGCCGTTAAAGGAATTTCACGTTCATTAACTCATCGTATAATTGCTCCCAATAAAATGGAAATTCAGCGTTAAATGTTTGAAATTTTAACAACTGCTCGAAACAGCCTCAGTTCTCTTGCAAATTGTCGCGTTTTGTTCTTTAGCTATAATTAACTCATTGGTTTATTTATTAGACGTTCGGATAATTACAGGAGCTGCATTCAATGTAAAGCAATTAGTTTTATTTTTTATTTACCAATTAATCCATATCAGAAAATTATAATTCAAATATACATAAAATTGTAAAGTATTCAATAATATAAATATTCATATTATTTCCTTTTGACCCAAATTAAATCCAATACAAATTTATAAATAAATATTTGTTAGATGAAAAAATGAAATTTAAAGTAAATAAAAAATGAGAATAAAATCAATATTTTTTTAATAAAGATTAAGAAATAATACACGAATCTATTAAATATTAATTTTAGCATCTACAAAAGGAAAAAAAGTAGTATTGAATTTTATGTTGCATAATTTTACTTCGAGAAATAAGAAACGTTGAACTCAAAATTTACTGAAATTTTAATAATATTAAAAAAGTAGAAAATCTAAATTTGAAACTAAATGATACTAAAGAATTATTGATAATCTAATAAAAAAAGTCAACATTCAAGTTTGAAATAATTGCAATCAATATTTTTTTAATAAAGAAATTAAACAAAATTAAGAAATAATACACAAATCTATTTAATATTAATGTTGGTTTCTACATAAGAAAATAAATAGAATTATATTTTATGTTGCATAATTTTACTTCGAGAAATAAGAAACGTTGAATCTAAATTTGAAACTAAATGATACTAAAGAATTATAGATAATCTAATAAAAAAATAATTCAAAATATAAATTTTAAATTATTATAATTAATATTTTTTTTAATAAAAAAATTAAACAAAGTTAAAAAATTATATACGAATCTATTAAATATTAATAAGGAAACGAAAATAGACTAAAATTTTATGTTGCATAATTTTATTACGAGAAATAAGAAACATTGAAGTTAAAATTTACTAAAATTTAAAGAAAAAATAAAGAAGTTAGAAAGCGTTAATGTCTTAATTTAAAAATGAAAGAAACTAAAGAATTATAGATAAACTAATAATAAATTACACAGAATTCAAGTATAAAATATTTTTTTAATATGGAAATGAAAAAAAAGTTAAGAAATAACACATTAATTTTGGCTTTTACAAAACTTCTACAAGCGATTTTATTTCGACTTATAAAAACACTGAACTCAAAATTTTCTAAAATTTAAAGAAATAAGAAAGCGTTAATTCGAAAATACTAAACTAAAGATTTATAGATAATTTGAACAAAAAAATTATTCAAAATTCAAGTTTTAAATTATTAGCATCAATATTTTTTAATAAATTAAACAAAGTTAAGAAATAATACACTAATTTATTACATATTAATTTTCAAGAAATAAGAAACATTGAACTAAAAAATAAGTAAAGTTTCATAAAAAAGAAAGAAATTAGAGGAAAAAAATAGTCTTAAATTTTATGTCACATTTCAACATATTTCAAATTTTATTAAAAAATTACAATAACTGGAGAATTAACTATAATATAATAAAATAGAAGTTGACAAAATTTAAATTAATGCAATTATAGTAAACAAAAAAAGTAAAGACGGAAAAACATTAAAATTTCTTTTATACCAATTAATGAATTCAATATTCAAGAATATCAAAAACTTATGAATTTTTTATGATATAAAAATAAGAAGAATTGAATTTTTATTTTTACGAAGATAATAATTAAGACTTAAATTTGTAATTTTCTATAAGTGTACATTTACAAATACTATATCAAATTATTTACTCTTTGGAGACCACAACCAAACCCAAACAAGTGACAGCTGCGAATCGAAAACCGCCATCTGTCAGAATTAACAAGACTTCTATCATTATTTTTTTTTGCATAATTATTGTATAATTTTGGCGATAATCGAATGATACGAGTTTAAATAATAAATAAAATTAGATTTATTTAAAGCTAAAATATCAATAACATTAAAACTGTTACATAATCCTCTAAAAACAATACCATTAATATATTGAAGCAATGAGAAATTCTCGGAAAACAAGAAATTTACTAAACTAAATATTTTATAGAAAATATTATCTAAGAATATTAACAACATTAAAACTGTTACATAATTCTCTAAAAACAATATTAATTTTAATTGTTCTATAATTTTAATATCATGAAGCAATAACACTATATAACAAATTCCCGGGAAACGGGAAATTTAAAATTAATTTCCCTTTTCACCGGAAAAAAAAGCATAAACTTCTAAAAACTAAATATTTTGTAGAAAATATTATCTAATAATAATAATATTATTTTTCATTAATTTTATAATTATTATATTTTAAAAACTATCGATTAATAAAACTTGCATTCGTCAAAATTGAAGGTTATTACAGGTATGTTAGAGGTCAAAAATAATAATACATATATAAAAAATAATAAAATATAACAGACAGAAAATGTGCTTGTTATTTGTGATAATTATATGTGCATTCTTATCTGACATATAAATATAATATATATATTGAAAAAAACAAAAAAAAAACAACAATGAGTGGATATATTAATAATTGTAGTTTGTGCCGATGTATATATTGTATTTAGTATGCGACAGAAAATAAAAATGTAATACTGCGATGCGTATCTTTGGTTATGTGACATTGCACGTTATGTGTAAAATGTGTCTACTTTCCACGCCGTATTGTAATAATGATCGTTATTATATTGGTTTCTATACTAAATATTCTATTATTAAAAATAAATTTAATTTTTTAAAATATGAAAATTAAAATATTACTATAAAAATATTTTTATTTAAAATTATAAAAATAAATTAACTTTTTTCAGAAGTTTTTTAAAAGAAATTTATTTTAATGTTAATTTATTTAAAAAACTAATTATAGGACTAAATTCTATCTTATCTTTAATTCTTATTTGATTAAAAATTTAACAATAAACTGAAATATAAAAATTATAAATAAATAACATTTGTCAATGAATCAAAAAATTAAATTTAAAAATTATTGCATTTTTATCTTTGTTATATGTAAAAATATATCGATTTGTTAAATTTAAATCTATGATTGTCCAGCCTTGAAATTTCAGTAAGAAAATCATGATGCAAATGCAAAATTCAAGTATGCAAATACATTCCATACTTTATCAGCATAGTATTTAATTAATAAATCCATATGTCATGGGTCTAGTCGGCATCCTGTTATTAAACGTTATGACTTATCATTAATTATTTTGTTTTTACAATGAATATTTATTACACTGAAAATACTATTAATACTAATGTATTTTATCAATAAATTTCAATTATTATAGTACTAATAAAATCATTAAATAATTGTTATTATTTTAAACTGAATTTATTTGTTATATTTGTAATATATTTATTAATTATTAAAGAAAAGTATTATTACTAATAGCAAGAAATTATTATTTTTTGCATAAAAAGTTAGATATTTCTTTATATTTTTTTGTCAATTGTCCTTTCTGTGTCAATAAATTTCGTTATATTTTAGATTTCCTTATTTTTCCTTATATTTCCTTATATTTCCTTATATTTCCTTATATTTCCTTATATTTCCTTATATTTCCTTATATTTCCTTATATTTCCTTATATTTCCTTATATTTCCTTATATTTCCTTATATTTCCTTATATTTCCTTATATTTCCTTATATTTCCTTATATTTCCTTATATTTCCTTATATTTCCTTATATTTCCTTATATTTCCTTATATTTCCTTATATTTCCTTATATTTCCTTATATTTCCTTATATTTCCTTATATTTCCTTATATTTCCTTATATTTCCTTATATTTCCTTATATTTCCTTATATTTCCTTATATTTCCTTATATTTCCTTATATTTCCTTATATTTCCTTATATTTCCTTATATTTCCTTATATTTCCTTATATTTCCTTATATTTCCTTATATTTCCTTATATTTCCTTATATTTCCTTATATTTCCTTATATTTCCTTATATTTCCTTATATTTCCTTATATTTCCTTATATTTCCTTATATTTCCTTATATTTCCTTATATTTCCTTATATTTCCTTATATTTCCTTATATTTCCTTATATTTCCTTATATTTCCTTATATTTCCTTATATTTCCTTATATTTCCTTATATTTCCTTATATTTCCTTATATTTCCTTATATTTCCTTATATTTCCTTATATTTCCTTATATTTCCTTATATTTCCTTATATTTCCTTATATTTCCTTATATTTCCTTATATTTCCTTATATTTCCTTATATTTCCTTATATTTCCTTATATTTCCTTATATTTCTTTAAATTTACTTAAATTTCCTTAAATTCCCTTATATTCCCTTATATTCCCTTATATTCCCTTATATTTCCTTATATTTCCTTATATTTCCTTATATTTCCTTAAATTCCCTTATATTCCCTTATATTCCCTTATATTCCCTTATATTCCTTTTTATTTCCTTATATTTATCTAAAAATTTTACATAACTTTGTGAATTTTGAAATGTATTTTTTTTGTTATTATGTATGGAAATATAATTTAATACAGTAATATTCCAAATTATTTTTTGTAATTGTATTACTAAATAAATTATAATATTTTATTCATAAATTATAAATAAATATAGATGTAACTAAATGAGAATTTCCAAATAAAAGATAAATGCAAATAAATCAATAAAATATGTTATTTAAGTGACAACGATATAATTAAGAATACATAATTACATTAAACGAAGCGACTAATAAATATTAAGATATGTACGAGTTAAATAGTGATAAATATTGTGAAAACGGTAGTGAAATGAAATAAATATGCAAAAATTCAGTAGCTCCATTTGCTGAAAGATTTATTGTTATTGTTAAAAATATCGTTTACGACAGGCAGATGCGTGAAATGCGATGAAGATGGATGGAAACTGCAGGTATTATACCAGTAGCACGATCGCCTTCTGATACCTTTTACATAAAATGTAAATACATTATAATAAATCAATAAAAACTGTATCCATATGCGATTGATTGATCAATATCTCAAATGAAATACAATCCACTGCTGGTAAAATGAAATAGCTTTTCTTAATGTGATTTTATATATAAGATTAACACATTTTAATGAAAAAGTTTTATATTAAGACATTTTATGTATCAATAACTATAAAATTTTTAATTATATTTCTGATAACAATATTTATAGCTTTTTTTACGAAAATACCGTTAAATCTTGTGTAAATTAAGAACTTTTGTCTAATGCGCAGGACTAAGCGCAAATGATTAAAATAAACACAAAATTCGTTCATAATGCGCATCAATTATTTATCTATTAGTACAAATTTCTTTAATAAAACTAGGAAGAGGAAAATCATAAATTTCATATCAAATATTGTTTAATATAAAATTTTAGGGTGTGAAAATTTTTAGAAAATGCGTATTATATTTAAGATTGTACTGTATTTATTGATGTTTTCTGTTGTAAAGTTGATACAATTCTTGTGGATATATTGTCGTTGAAAAATGAAAGGATTGCGTGTTAAAGACAACGAAAACACCGAAGAGAAGCTCTGCAAACTGTTGCTGCTGGTTAGCTTTGCACCCGCCATCGACCGGACATCACGCACTGGACAACCAGACACAACAACGTGTGTCCATCCGCGTTATCTACGCATCGTCGCGAAACCAACGAAACAACGAGTTACTAAAAAAAAAAGAAGAAAATAAATGAAACAAGTCTTCGGCCAAATGCAAAAGACGTGGTGCGAAAAGAGTGCACGTTCATCAACTGAAAAGTATTCCGTCGGTCAGTTTATAGCAATAATTAACGATACAAATATTAGTTTTTTTTTTAGTACTAAGTGTGAAATTTATAGTTATGTAAGTAATTTTCTTTAAAAATTACTTGAAAACCGTCGGAGAAAAACTATTATATAAATATGTACAAAGTGAACACAAATTTGTAAATTTATTAATAATATTGTTTGATTAAAGAATACTTGAATAATTTTAGTGCCGTCGGAGAAATATAAAATAATATTGATAAATTTCTAATATAAAATTTTAAATTAAATAAATAAGTGTGAAAGTGTGATGATCCCAAAATCTACATAATTCGGTAAAGAAAAAGAGTATATTTTTGAATATTACTACAAAATAATATTATAAGTATATACATTCTTATTGAAGGTAATGAAAACAGTAATTTTATATTTAGTTTCTGGTAATAAACTTTGTGTGATGTTTAAATAAAAATATCAATTTTATTTATGAAAATTTTCTATTCGGACAAAAAAATCAGAATTTTATATTAATTTTAGAAATTTTTATAATATTTCATATTTTCGAATGTGAATAGTTTAATATAATTTTAATGTTTATTTATTGTGTCATGTTTGATTATAATTTAATTATTTTTTGTTAAACTTTAATTTAAAAAATGAAATAATTTATTAACATTTTATATTTATAAGTAATAGAAAGTTTTATTTAATTAAAAATTTACCGTCGGTTGGGTAGTTGATGTTTTGTACAATTTAGAAAGAGTAAATATTCAAAATAGAAATAGATTTACACTTTATGTAATATTATTTTAAAACGTTTTTACACAAAATATATTTCAAAGTTTTTGTTAACAAATTCAAGTTATTTTTTAATTATTTTCAAGTCGAAGAAAGTAAATGTACAAAATTTCATGTTGTTTTTAAATTATTTTTAATTGTGAGAAAGTAAATATTAAAAATGTTATATAAACACAAAAAATAGTGTGTAACAGAAATATTACATTAATTTAAGACGTTTTTACACAAAAGTTATTTTTAAATTTTCAATTCAGAGAAAGTAATTGAAATTAATATTAACTATAACTGAAATATTACATTGATTAAGACATTTTTACATAAAAGTTATTTGAAAATTTTTATTAAAAAATTCAAGTTACAAAATTTTATATAAACAAATAAAATATATTTGAACTTTATTATAAAAGAAATATAAAATTTTATTGAAACGTTTTTAAACAAAAATGATTTAAAAGCTTTTAGTTAAAAATTTCAAGTTGTTTTCAAATTATTTTTAATTCGGAGAAAGTAAATATTAAAAATGTTATATAATCACAAGAAATAGAGTTTAACAGAAATATTACATTAAATTAAGACGTTTTTACACAAAAGTTATTTTAAAATTTCAAGTTGTTATTAAATAATTTTCAATTCAGAGAAAGTAACTGAAATGAATGTTAAGTGTAACTGAAATATTACATTAGATTAAGACGTTTTTACATACAAGTTAATATTTTCAATTTTCTTTCTTTAACATATTTTATTATAAAAATAACAACATATTTGTAAAAACTAATTGATACAAAATTTTCCAAACAAAATATTTTTTATTTCAGTAAATTATTAGAATAACTTTCTTAATGAAAATTTAATTTAATTTACTGTATTATATTAATTATATAAACTAATAAGTTTTTGCCTTATTGTGTAAGTTTTAATGTATTAGGTTTGAAAGAAAAAAATAAATTATAACTTGTATTAAAATATCTGGATGTTGGTGAAGTCCAAACTGAAGTTTAATAACGTCTGTTAATTATGTAATAGTACTTAATTTGTAACCTCCATCAAATTTCGGTTGGTTATTACGTCCCAATGTCGAATTGTTGATTGCATAGAAAATGTGAAGAATGTTCCGGTCGATATTTTCACGGCGATCGATATAATAATATAAATACATTTTAATACTTTAATTGGATTGATTCCCTTAAGACCGGCCGACCGGTCCGAGCAGCAGCAGCAGCTCGGTTACGTAATTGGCTTTTTGCTCCTCGCCCTCCGTCCGGCCAGACCATCCGCTCCCATCCATCCATCCTTCCTTCCATCCATCCATATCTAGTCTTATTTCGTACGAAAATTATATAAACCGGAGGAAAAACGGAGCCGATGTTCTTTGTGTGGTGTTCCGTATGCACATGGGTAAATTGTCCCGAATGGAAATTATAGGGGAGGCAGTGATGTGCCTGTGACAGGTAAATGAGTTGGAGTCGAAGAGTGAGGATGGGAATGCAGACGAAGCGGAGTTTAAGAACCACAGACGATGGATTGAGCGAAAAACCGAATCTACAAAGAGACAATGCAAAACAACAACAACAGAAGAAGAAAAACAAGAAAAAAATAAAGAATACATTGAGTTGAAGAGACCAAATACAAACGGAGCTTAAATTCGCGTGGATAATTGCAAATGTTAGGGCGGAAAGGAGGAAGGAAAGGTGCATCTAGGCAAATTAGCAGGAGGTACCGAAAAACCAAACCTGTGGGTTCTTTATTTCTTTTCTTGTTAAGTGTGACCATTCCGAAATTACTGTTGAATTGTTGCGTGGTGCAACTCGAGCTCGTCGCATGCAATCCGCATTATCATTACGGATGCATCAAATTCAAAAATAAACTTCACTTCACTCTATTCTACCTAATACTTCCAAAAAATAAATAAAGATTCAATAATTCTACAAATATTTTCTAACTTTATTTAGAAATTAAATTATATAATTTTTGAATAAATATTATTGAATTCAAAAAAGTTCAATAAAACTAAATTAAAAGTAATATAAAAAAAATAGCGTTTTGCTAAATAGTAAAAAAAAATCGTCTTGTTAAAATAGTCCCATAAATTTAGGGTACGAAAAACTACTGTATTTTTTGTTTTCTGAGATCACATGTGGCCCGATTCTGCCCACTATTTCTATTAATAGTTAATAATAGTCCCATAAATGTAAAGTGCGTTTTATGGTCCGAAAAACTACCGTATATTTATGTATTTTGAAGATTATTTGTTTACTGAGATATGGGCAAAAAATGGGCCAGATTTTGCTCTTTATTTCTTTAGATTCAACCCTAATCCATTTCAAAGAAATTAGTAGAAAACAATTTGTATACTGTAAATTCTTATTAAAAATAGTCCCATAAATTTAGTGTGCGTCTTATGGTCGGAAAAACTACCATATTTTTATATATCTCAAAGATTATTTGTTTACTGAGATCACATATGGGCAACAAAAGGCCCGCGGGCCGGATTCTACCCTTTATTTCTTTAAATTCAACCCTAATCCATCTCAAAGATATTAGTAAAATTCATTTTTTATAGTGTATATTCTTGTTAAAAATAGTCCCATAAATTTAGGGAGCATCTTATGTTCCAAATAAACTACTGTATTTTAATATATTTCAAAGATTCTTTGTTTATTAAATCTCATATTGACAACAATTGGCCCGCGGGCCACATTCTGCCCTTTATTTCTTTTCATTTAACCCTAATCCATCTAATTAGTACTGATGAACTCCCATCTTATATTTGATTATAATTATACTAAAAATCAAGTTAAAATTGATGAGAGTTTTACTGTTTAATTAATAATTATTATTAATTATTCATAAATTAATAATTTTAATTAAATATAAATTAAGAGCAATAAATCTTAAATAATCTTTCAACAAAATAGGAAATAAGGATTATGAATTAAAAATTTAATTTATTTACAAAACAGGAAGTAATTCATAAATCTTGAAGATAGTTCGTTTATATAAATTAAAGATTTTCTTTTCTATTTTAATATATTTTTTTGCTATCGTGTTTCATTTTTAATGCGTCATATTTTTTTTTGTTGTTTCATTTTATTATTCATATTCAGTAAAGACCAGATTTTTCCGTAACTTTATTACTGCATTATTCCAAGTACCTTTCGTTGTAATCTTTATGGTAATACGGCTAGATTTATTGGGTTTAATATGAAAAAAAAAAATTATATATATATTTATTTATTTTATATTTACATTTAATTATAAACCTGACATGGTTTTCTTTTAGATATCGTTTTAATATAATCAAGCATTATTTTTCTATACCGGATGTTCCAATAGAACACGCAATGAAACGGATGTTTGTTCGTTTTCTTATAGGTTCATCATTTATCAAAGGATGGTATTTTGTTTGAACTTGTTGAGTCCATATTACTACTAATTCAATTTGCATATTTAATATTTAGTATTTTCTTGTTATGTAATTAATAGATCTTTCTTCTCGATTTACTAAAATTAAACTTATAAAATTAGTAATTTTTATACATAAAAAAAATTAAGTATTTGTTAATATTTTAATTCTAATACTAAATTAGAGATTCAACAACACTTCAAATAATATGGTTTGAAAATGTTAAAATTAAAGTATAATTAAAAATACTTAAAATTAGATTTTTATACATAAATTATCGCTTTTTATTTCTTTCTTTTTGTGTCGTTTTTATTTATATAATTTTAAAATCCTCAATTAGTACGGTTTCAAACAGTCAGAGATAATTAAGTAATGTATTACCCGCTATACTTAGTATACATTATATAATTAAGACGTTTTTATACAAAATTATTTAAAAGTTTTTGTTAAAAAATTCATGTATTAAATTATTTTCAGTATTTTAATACTAAATTAGAGATACAGCAATACCTCAAATAATGTGGTTTAAAAATGTTAAAACTAAAGTATAATTAAAAATACATAAAATTAGATTTTTATATATAAATTACCGTTTTTTTTCTTTCTTTTTGTGCAGTTTATTTTTATATAATTTTAAAGTCCTCGATTAGTCCGGTTTCAAACAGTCAGAGTTAATAACGTAATCTATTACCCGCTATATTTAGTATACATTACATAAAAATTATATGCAAGTTCTTGTTAAAAAATTCAAGTATTAAATTACTTTTAATTATTTTCAGTATTTATTAATATTCTAATTCTAATACTAAATTAGAGGTATAGCAAATAGTGTGGTTTGAAAATGTTAAAATTAAAGTATAATTAAAAATACATAAAATTAGATTTTTATACATAAATTATCGTTTTTTTTTCCTTTCTTTTTGTGCAGTTTATTTTTATATGATTCTTAAATCCTCAATTAGTACGGTTTCAAACAGTCAAACAGTACTTAGTAGACATTATATAATTAAGATGTTTTTATACAAAATTATTTGAAAGTTTTTGTTAAAAAATTCAAGTATTAAATTAGATTGAATTATTTTCAGTATTTGTAAATATTTTAATTCTAATTCTAAATTAGAGATACAGCAACACCTCAAATAGTGTGGTTTGAAAATGTTAAATAAATAAAATTAGCTTTTTATACACAAATTATCTTTTTTTTTTCCTTTCATTTTCTGCAGTTTATTTTGATATAATTTTAAAATCCTCAATTAGTACGGTTTCAAACAGTCAGAGATAATAAAGTAATTTATTACCCGCTATATTTAGTATGCATTATATAATTTATAAGACGTTTTTATACAAAATTATTTGAAAAATTTTGTTAAAAAAATCAAGTATTAAATTACTTTCAATTATTTTCTGTATTTATTAAAATTTTAATTCTAATACTAAATTAGAGATTCAACAACACTTCAAATAGTGTGGTTTAAAAATGTTAAAACTAAAGTATAATTAAAAATACATAAAATTAGATTTTTATATATTAATAATCGTTTTTTTTTCCTTTCTTTTTGTGCAGTTTATTTTTATATGATTTTAAAGTCCTCAATTAGTCCGGTTTCAAACAGTCAGAGTTAATAACGTAATCTATTACCCGCTATATTTAGTATACATTACATAAAAATTATTTGAAAGTTTTTGTTAAAAAATTCAAGTATTAAATTACTTTCAATTATTTTCAGTATTTATTAATATTTTAATTCTAGTACTAAATTAGAGATTCAACAACACTTCAATATTCTGGTTTAAAAATGTTAAAACTAAAGTATAATTAAAAATACATAAAATTAGATTTTTATATATTAATAATCGTTTTTTATTTCTTTCTTTTTGTGCAGTTTATTTTTATATGATTTTAAAGTCCTCAATTAGTCCGGTTTCAAACAGTCAGAGTTAATAACGTAATCTATTACCCGCTATATTTAGTATACAGTACATAAAAATAATTTGAAATTTTTTGTTAAAAAAATCAAGTATTAAATTACATTCAATTATTTTCAGTATTTGTTAATGTTTAAATTCTAATACTAAATTAGAGATCTAACATTACATCAAATAGTGTGGTTTAAAAATGTTAAAACTAAAGTATAATTAAAAATACATAAAATTAGATTTTTATATATTAATAATCGTTTTTTTTTCCTTTCTTTTTGTGCAGTTTATTTTTATATGATTTTAAAGTCCTCAATTAGTCCGGTTTCAAACAGTCAGAGTTAATAACGTAATCTATTACCCGCTATATTTAGTATACATTACATAAAAATTATTTGAATGTTTTTGTTAAAAAAATCAAGTATTAAATTACTTTTAATTATTTTCAGTATTTATTAATATTCTAATTCTAATACTAAATTAGAGATAGAACAATACCTTCAATAGTGTGGTATGAAGATGTTAAAACTAAAGTATAATTAAAAATACATAAAATTAGATTTTTATATATAAATTATCGTTTTTTTTTCTTTCATTTTGTTCAGTTTATTTTTATATGATTCTTAAATCCTCAATTAGTACGGTTTCAAACAGTCAAACAGTACTTAATTATATAATGTCCACTAAGTACTGTTTTTTATACAAAATTATTTGAAAGTTTTTGTTAAAAAATTCAAGTATTCAATAATTTTTTATTTTCAATTATTTTCAGTATTTGTTAATATTTTAATTCTAATACTAAATTAGAGATACAACAATACATCAAATAGTGTGGTTTGAAAATGTTAAAACTAAAGTATAATTAAAAATAGATAAAATTAGATTTTTATATATAAATTATCGTTTTTTTTCTTTCTTTCATTATGTGCAATTTATTTTTTATATAATTTTAAAGTCCTCAATTAGTACGGTTTCAAACAGTCAAACAGTACTTAGTATACATTATATAATTAAGATGTTTTTTATACAAAATTATTTGAAAGTTTTTGTTAAAAAATTCAACTATTAAATTACTTTCAGTATTTGTTAATATTTTAATTCTAATACTAAATTAGAGATAAAATAATACCTCAAATAGTGTGGTTTGAAAATGTTAAAACTAAAGTATAATTAAAAATAGATAAAATTAGATTTTTATATATAATTTATCGTTTTTTTTTTCATTCTTTTTGTGCAGTTTATTTCTATATGATTCTTAAATCCTCAATTAGTACGGTTTCAAATAGTCAAACAGTACTTAGTATACATTATATAATTAAATGTTTTTATACAAAATTATTTGTAAGTTTTTGTTAAAAAATTCAAGAATTAAATTATTTTCAATTAATTTCAGTATTTATTAATATTTTAATTCTAGTATTAAATTAGAGATACAACAATACATCAAATAATGTGGGTTAAAAATGTTAAAACTAAAATATAATAAAAAAAAGTACACAAAATTAGCTTCTTATAAATTATCTTCATTTCCTATCTTTTTGTGCAATTTATTTTTATATAATTTTAAAGTCCTCGATTAGTACGGTTTCAAACAGTCAGAGCTAATAACGTAATCTGTTACCCGATATACTTAGTATACATTATTTATTTAATAAATTTATTGGAATATATTGAAAAATAATAATTTTTAACATTATTTTTATTTAGTTTTATATTTGTTTTTCCGGAACGGAATGTAAACTTATTATAATAAAATGTTTATGTACTTGAAAGAAGAAAAACGTAAAACTAAACCTAAAATTATAAGCCATGGCAAAGGTGAAACACTTGATCCTCCGCCTTTGTTCATACCCAAGTCTTCGTGAAAACTTCACGTTATTTTTTACCAAATTTGCATTTCCTTATTTCTTACTAAATATAACTATAAGTTTTCTTGTAATTATTACTTAATTTTCTATTTTTTATCTAAAGCTTCATTAGATTATTTTGTATTTGTTAAAATTTGTCTCAACTTAATTTTGAAGTTATTAAATTTGTTATTTTCTTTATTTTTTCCGAGCGTCTTTAGATAATGTGTACATTAATTAATCATTCTAAGGAACTAACAATATTTCATTTTTCTTCGTTAGTTTTATTGTTTATATTTTCTTTATTGTTCTAAAGTGACTTTAGTAAATGTGTACATTTAATTCTGTAATTTGTTTAAAAATGAATAAATTTATTAATAATTATAAAAAGTTATTAAAATTTCTTGTTTCATGTTAAAAAAGTGCATCTTAACAAAAAATAAAGTTAAATAAACATACTTTTTGTATCTGCTTGCTACAAAACATACAGAGATTCAAATCAAAAACTTTATTGCAAATAATCAAAGCATTTTAGTTCTCCACCAATAATTATATAAATAAATTCACTGGTATCATCTTCGTTAAAAAAGAGATTAGCTGAGAAATACTGATCTCATCTCATTTACAAAGACGCAAATAATATCAACCTCAAGACTTTTCTACACGTTTTTAGTTCCAATTCACTGAGGCTAATAGTTTTATATCTTTGTGTGTGTGATTTTTGTTTCATTCTATTTTCTTTAAATTGTGATAAAAAGTATTATATAATATTTTTATTAAAACCTTCTCCACCTAGGACTATATGTAAATATCCACTGGTATAATCTTTATTTAAGATGAGATTAGCAAAAACCATAACCAGATATTTTCATCGGTTAGAGGATTATCCAAATCGACTAGCTACAAAGTTGAGGAATACTGATCTCATCTACAAAGACTGAAAATATATCAACCTCAAGACCTTTTTACTCGTTTTTAGTTCCAATTCACTGAGGCTAATATTTTTATGTCTGATTTTTGTTTCATTCAATAATGTTTATTTTCTTTCAGCTTTTAGCCAAAATTAAAGCTGGACAATTCCTTTAGATGCCTTTTGTACAACTGCAGCTTATAATCCTTATGGACAAATTACTAAATTGTGAAAAAAACGTATTATATAATATTTTGATTAAAACCAGATAATAATTAATATTTAAAAAAGTGATATTAATTAATGTAAAATTATTATTTTTGATTGACAATTTTAATAAACTTATTTAAATGAATGCTGATAATTTGTGGCTTTATTAAACCGTAAATCAAAGGTAATTGATAAATTTCCATATCACTTCGAAACTCATCCACCTTCTTTACGCAAGAAGCACGAAGAAAAGATTAATTGAAGTATCACATTGTAAATTAATTAACAGGAACGAGAAAAAAAAATACAATAAAAAAAGGAACGAAACTCTCGCCACCAAATCGCATTATTTAGTCCTTTTTGCAATCCACCACGACCGATGCGTCCTGCATCCGTAATCGATCGAATAAATTCCGTTAATTATTCCGGAACGCCAATCCAGGTAATTAATTGTTTCGGGCATTTTGAGAATGAGAAAAAGTAAAAAAAAAATCGTATACAAAAATAAAAATAAAAACAAGAAAGTGCAAAATGTAATCAAGTGTTTCGAAAGCCGCATTTAAATGAGTGCATTCATTTGCGTTCGATAATGTATGGGAGTTTAGAAAAATTATTATGCAAATATCGTAATTTTGCATAAAAGCATTTCGTTCTTTGCTGCGTTTATTTATTTTTTTTTTTTTTTACTTGTTATTATTGCAAGGGATTTCTGGTCGTTTTCGTATCCAGGTTGAAAAGTCCAAGGTCGTTTGGTTAAGTATTATGTGTTATCGTCTGGGACCCAATTATTCTCTCCGAACGGCGACGTTATTAATTGATTATTAACTGTAGCCATAAATAACTAAATGCTATATACCCTATGTGCATGTGCCGATCGAACAACAAGATCTCTTCGGCTACCCGTTTTCTTCGAGTCGTCCTCCTACTCTTGCTCTTCCGCAAAAGAACTGCTTTCATCCTTTTCTTTGCTTCTTCGCAATCTTTACCTTTCCTTCTTTACTTCTTAGCCTTTTCTTCTGTGCATGCCGCTGCACTACTTATGCGAGTCCACATTAATATGTAATTTATAAATAAAACGTCGACCGTGATAAATACCTAAAATATTCACGATGTATTTAATTATGCAGATCGCTGCCATTTGATTAATCGCACGAGTTAATCACGCCAACTCGGAGAGCGCGCGCTCCGACGCCTATTGATTATTATTATTACACACTCGAAATCTTAAAGAAGAAACGAATAAAAAAAAGTAAAAAGAAATCTTAATTACTTCATACAATTACCGGCAAATGTGCATATTTGTTAAACACTCTCAGAAATATAAATACTAAACAAACTAATAAATCGAAAGAAAAACTTTAACAAGTTAAGACGATATTAAAAAAAAATTGTATAAATTAGATTTATGTACGATGTTCTTTACAAATTATGTAATAATGATTTATAAATTTCTAATTAAACATCAATGAAGCAAATTAAACTAACATTCTTTATACCAAAATGTTATATAATCAAAAAAAAGATAATTTAATTATTAATATAATTGATTCTATTAAATTACGTACGACCGGAAAGAATGTAATAAATTTTGTTTAACACTAATACTAATAAAAAATAATATTTTCAAACCGTTCTAATACTACTACTACAATATTATATAATGTTGAAAAAAAAAAATATTAGTGATCTTAGATTATAAGAATTTTTATAATAATTAACCATTTAAGGGATTTTGGTTCGTATTTTGGAAACTTTTATATTAATTTAAAAAATCTTATGTCATGTAATATATTTCATAGTTTCCTAAATAAGAATTAACAATTTTTAATGTATTTCGGTTGATGTTTTGGAAAATTTAATATTAATTTAAAAAATTTTATGCCATGCAATAAAGTTTATAGTTTTATTTAGATTGTAGTAGATTTTAAACATATTTATAATAATTAAGGGATTTTTGGTTGATTTTTTGGAAAATTAATTAAAAAAAAATCTTATATAATAAATTTATTTATTTTCTTATATTGATAACATTTTAATCAGTAATAATATAATAAATTAATTTATTTACACGTTACAATTAACAAAATGTATAGAAAATAGTAAAAATAAATTCAAACACTTTAAATTTACATTTTTAGTTTTTTTTTCTATCAATGTTCATTAACATATTTGCATATTCTTCATTTTGCTTGTAGCTTTCGCGAGTTAACCATGGTTTGAAAAATCCTTTATATAATATATAAAAACCAACAGAAAATCCTGTAACAGAAAATGCTAGTACAAATATATTGCCTGCAGCTCTCTGTTTTAGATTTTTGAGAAACGCCATTATTTTAATCACTATTTCTTACAGTTTTGATTGATGTCAAATACACTGTTTTTACTAATCTGTACTTTAGAAATTAAATGTCATTTTGTTATTATTTTGTTGTCATAGAAACGATGATTAAATTATTATGTATAATCAATCATCCAAGTATTATCCACTTATTCTGTTGTTTAATTTTATCAAGCTGTCAAATATAAAGAATTAAAAACTATTACTGTCAAATCTGCATTATTTATCGTAATTTACAAATAGTATTGAACAACCATCCAAGTATTATCCACTCATGCTAATGCTTAACTCAAGCTGTCATTATTAAGATATTTATATAGAAAACTATATATTCTGTCAATTTACAAATAGTATTAATAATTCATACAAGTATTATCCGATGGTTCCATTGCTTAACTTTCTCAAGCTGTCAAATATTATGATAAAAAGTATTATAAGCTATTACTGTCAAATCTGTATTATTTATCCCAGATCCACTCATCCTACTGCTTAACTTTCTCAAGCTGTCAAATATTAAGATAAAAAGTATGATAAGCTATTACTGTTAAATCTGTATTATTTATCCAACATCCACTCATTCTACTGCTTAACTTTCTCAAGCTACCAAATATTAAAATAAAAAGTATGATAAGCTATTACTGTTAAATCTGTATTATTTATCCCACATACACTCATCCTACTGCTTAACTTTCTCAAGCTGTCAAATATTAAGATAAAAAGTATTATAAGCTATTACTGTCAAATCTGTATTATTTATCCCTCAATCACTCATCCTACTGCTTAACTTTCTCAAGCTGTCAAATATTAAGATAAAAAGTATTATATGCTATTACTGTCAAATCTGTATTATATATCCCTCATTCACTCATCCTACTGCTTAACTTTCTCATGCTGTCAAATATAAAGATAAAAAGTATTATAAGCTATTACTGTCAAATCTGTATTATTTTACTGCTTAACTTTCACAAACTGTCAAATATTATGATCAAAAAATATTATACGCTATTACTGTCACATCTGCATTATTTATCCCAAATTCACTTATACTACTGCTTAACTTTCGCAAGCTGTCAAATATTAGGCACTACAAATTCTGTAAATAAACAATGCAATAAGCATTTTGAAGCTTCCAAATTTTGCAAACAGTATTGATAACAACCAAGTAATAGCCGTACATCTCATTGCTTAACTTTTTCAAGCTGTCAAAAAATATATTAATAGATTTTCTATCAATATTTAATAATTAATGATATTCATAATTATATAAACTAAATAAAAAAATGGAACATATTTGTTTCATTACAATTAATAATGTTACGTATTTTTTTTATATGTCATATAAAAATATAGCTTTGCATGAATATTACATCATTTTAGATGAAGCAATTAAGATAACGTTAATAATAAAAAAAAACATTCCAAAAGTGGATCGATGATAATCGATCTTCATTAATTAATATAACAACTTCATGAATATGTAAATATCTTAAACTTTTGATAATCTTAATACCAAAAGAAAAGAATAATTAACAATTTCAATTTGTAATTAAAAAAAAAACGTTTTATTATAAGAACTTTAATTACTATGTAATATCTAATATTTAAAGATATAACGTCAATCTGATTACATAATAGTAGTTACTTAATTATATAACCTATAACCGATTTTATTAAATAAAATCAGTTTTTATCATATCTATTTTCATAAATAAATAAAATCAAGTATCTTAAAAGACGTTGGTGGCTCCATCTAAATTCTTTCTTTCAAAATTAAACTTCTTTTCTTTCCGAAACGCAGAATTTTATACAAAATTAAAAGTTTACGGTATGCAACCAAAGTTGCATTCTTCTTATACAAATGGTATTATTAAAGAAGAAAAACACTAATTTGTTGACCTATTTCCAAATAACATTATATAATCAATCGTCTTTTCTCAATAGTAAGAAATATAATTTAAAAAATAAAAAAAAATGCTAATGATTACAGAATTATAAATATTTTTCTTATTATTATTACGACCTTATTTTTCCCACCAAACTGTTTTTATCGGCCGCAGGATTAGAATTATGATGTAATATTAAAATATACTTTCTTCTACTGTGAATCAGAATTCGACCTATAATACTAAGAATTCAGAAAGTCCGAAGAAGTACTAGATATAAGTTTATTTTTTAGTGAAATAAAATTATTTATATAAAATTATTTTACTATTAAAAAGTAACCATTATTTTCTTATATATTATATATTTGCTATAATATTAATATTTTATATAATTAATATTGGTAGAATCTGTAACTTTATTTATTTTTCTTTCAACTTATTTTTGTATCAAAAGAAAATTTGAAATTATTCTGCAGTTTGTATCTTCTTCCATCAACAGGACATCAATGGGATCGTTTTCACAGGATACCAGGAACTTAAAGAAGTTTAGAAAGTAACGAATTCTATTTAAATTTAAAATATACATAAGTATTTAAACTTGTATTTTTTCTTCCTTTTTTTATAACAAATTAATAATCTAAGTATTATTATCAATTTTCAATTAAAAAAATATGTTTCATTAACAATTTTTATTTATTATAAGTTTCTATAATACAAATTATTAATAATAATTATTAATTATTGATAAAGTGGTAAAAAAACAGAATTTTGATGACGATGATGATGAAGTCGTAACAGGTTTAAAATATCAGGAGTTCAAGAAAGCAAAGGATGTATGTAGATCAGAGAAATTCAAAAATCTGTGCGATGAAAATGTAACTGAAAGTAGGAGACGCACAACCAGGATAGCAGAATGTCTTGTAGGTATGTATTAAAAATAATTTTGTAACTTATTGAAGTAAAAACGTATCTAAAAATGTATATATTCCTTTAAAATTTTCAGTTTTCATCAAAAATAAATTAGAAATATAAATAAAATATTTTGTTTAATATTATTTAATGTTAAAACTCAAAACATAAATAAATTAATTAATTAATATTATCTGTACCAACAAATCGAGAAGGAAAAAAACACAAAAACTGTAGAGGAGAAAAAGCAAGTTTTAAAAGCAATGGTTGCAAGGACCGTATTCTACTCGGACAACAGAAAGTAAAGAAGTAAGTGAAACAAAAAATACCCATTGCTTCTGTATATTTCCAATATATTTTTTAAGCTTGTTTCATCGAATTTTAATTACTCAAAGTATTTAAAGTATATTTCTTAATAATTTATGTAATAATTTATAAAAATTAAATTATAGTACTAATAATATTTATGCAGGCAGAAAGACCTATGGTCAATAGTCTTTTACAGAAGTTGAATTTTATTTTTACAGTAATATTTTTTTTAAATTATTTTTGTAATTTATTTTTCTATAATCATATTAAAAAAATTAACTGTTACAAAGAAATATTTCGGTATTTCCGCTTAAATTATTGTAATTGAGTGAAAAGCACTTCCATTATTCCATTATTATATTTATTCATAAATATTTATAATTAATTATTTAACACTTTTTAAATATTAAAAGTTATATAAAATTAATCAAATTAATAAAGCTTTTCATGACTAAATTATGAATTATGATAATTATATTAATTATATTTTCTGATAATTTATCGAAATTGTATTTTTATCTTATATAAATATAGGAAATAATAATAATAGTTTACAACTTGCAGAAGTTAAACAACGTGTAATATGGATATTATTTGGAAAATTAATACTTTTTTCGACACTAATTCCAGATATAGTAGATTTAGTAACAAGTTTACTATTTAATAAATTCACACAATGTGAAAGATGTATTTACAAAAGAATTTAAATAAATGTAAACTATTTCCTATTTTTCAGTACTTTTCATAAATTCTTAGAAATTATAAAATTTATTCAAACAAATATATATTTAATTATTACATCTATTTATATACATTTATAATTAATTATTCGCTGAATATGAAAAAAGGATTTACATAAGAATAAATAAAATAAATATTTAAATAAAAGTAAACTATTTTTTTTTCAGTAATAAATGTTTATAAATTATAAGATTTATTTAAATAAGTATATATTTAAATATTAGATTTGTCGATAAACATTTATAATTACTAAATATGAAAAAATATTTACAGAAAAAGTTAAATAAACGTAAATTATTTTTTTTAATTACTTTTCATAAATAAATAAATTTATAAACTATAACATTTATTCAATCAATTATTAAATATTCGCTGATTGAAAAAAAATACAGTATTAAATATCAACACTTCATTAATTATTGAAAATTATTCAGTTGGATTATTTCGTAATAAATTAACTATTTTTTTATACATTTTGTAAATATTTGTATTAAGTTTTAATTTATTTCTAATAATAATTTATTTTATTTCTAGTTGCTTATAAAAATAAAAAATAAAACATATTAATGTAATAAAAACAATAAAACAAAAAGATTATCTGATATTATAGACTACTGAAAATACACGTCTTTTCGTCATGTAATTTTAATTATTTATAAATAAATGCAGTATAAAAAATAATTAATTGTTTTCTTAATTCCAGGAAAATTTTAAGGATGTCATATTTTAGTGAAGATATGAAGAGCATACATTTTTAGGATTAAATTTCAGTATTGGAAAATAATAATGAAGGATTGCAATAAAAATGGAAATTTGAACTTGGATGGATATTCCGAAACTACCGAAAATCAGGGATTGGAAATTAAGATTTTATTTTGGATTGAGTTGTTTAGAATAAGAATTTAGGTTGAATTTTAGACTATAAAAGATTTCCAAGTATTTAAGAAAAAACGCATTTTTAGTTATTGTTAATTTTTCTTTTTTTTTATATCAATATTACTTCCTAATGAATTATGATTAATAATGTAACAAAATTTATTTAATCAAATCTAGCAAATTGTTATATAATGTAGCATTTAATACAATAGATAATATATATACTAATACAAAATAAACTGTTTCATCAGCAGAAAAGATCATGAAATTAAGTTTTGTTTAAAATAGGAATTTATGTTGAGTTTTAGATTATAAAAGATTTGCAAGTATTAAAAAAAAACGCATTTTTATAATAGTTATTGTTATTTTTTTTGTTTTATCTTTTTTTATGTCCATATTACTTCCTAATTAATTAGGATTAATAATGTAACATAATTTATTTAATCAAATTTAACAAATTGTTACACAATATAGCATTTACTACAATAGATAATTAATTTACTAATACAAAATGAACTCTATCTCTATCTATCAGCACAAAATATTAACGAAATTAAGTTATGTTGGGAATAGGAATTTAGTTTAAGTTTTAAATTATGAAAAATTCTCAAGTACTTAACGGATACTATGCATTTTCAATTATTGATAAATTTTCTGTTTTTTTTTTATATTCAAATTTTTGCCTAATTAATTATGATTTATTTAATCAAATGTAGCAACATTTTATATAATTTATTAAACGTGTTTTATCAGCAGAAAAATATCAGTTTTTTGGGATGTAAATAAAATTTTGTTAAAAAATTATTATGAGAAAATTAAAAGAATTAAATAAAAAAAGACCTGGCTTACTATCAAAACCTAAAAAACTATTGATCTATAAATAAGTAAATATTAGATGAAATTTTGCTTCATTAGCTTAATTAGCGATATGCATTAGTTTAGTTTATTTAGTAATAATAATAGTTCTAGCTAGTTTCATTACATAACTGCATTTACAGTAAAGATAATTATAAAACATGATTGATTTTTTTGTAGTTATTTTAATGATTATTGTGATTGGATATTTTTTTTTATAAATGGAACTAATTATAGAATAGTACATAGTTTTATTGTTCATTAAAAGTGATTGGATTATTAAAGCATTTCAGATATCAACTTCTTCTCTGGCTTACGTGTGTCTAACTGACACAACTTTGCCGGCCTCAAGTTAGTGCATTTTTCAGATTGATGGGTTATATTAAGACAGTGGTGCAGCTATCAACTAATAAGTACTTAAGTCGTGTACCAATCTAGGCAACCATCATGAAATGCGCCCAATGACAATAGTATAAGTTGCAACCAATGGTTAGTGGGAGGTGGTAGACAACCGATGGTGCAGGTACCACATTTACCTGCGGATAGTTGGTCTATCACACCTGGGTCAAGTCAGAGACACCGCTAGCTCGACTCCTCCGTATTGTGAACGCACAGAGAGCAGGTGCGGCAACCGGAGACCATCGACTCCTTCGTCCTCGAAAAGAGAAGAAAAATAAAATAAGAAAAATCATCCACAAACAATCGAAAACAATTCGAAAAATCGGCGCGCTAAAACTAAATGTGATTAAAACCAAGTGATTGTTGTTGTTGTTGTGTTACGTGCGACAACCGCCGGGAAATGTGCCCATTTGGATTATTTAGACGAACGTAAACAGAAAAGGTAGGAAAGATTTAAGTAGAATTAAGACGAGATGAGATGAAAGATGCTGGGTTCGTGGCGCGACGCAGCGTTTGGGTCACCGCGAGATGTGTGACCCCAATACCGCCTTAGCCCACATTACTCATTTAATCTCTGTGAACTTAAACATCCAACTTCTTTATTTAACACACTTTTAACATCGTTACATTTTCTTGCCAACGAATGCATAAAGCACGGAATCGTTGCGCAATTCGGACGTGAAAGTGCACGTTTTGTAACAGTTTTCGCGAACACCTTTTCCCAGTTTTATTATTATACAACTTTTACCACCTTCCCTTCGGATTCTATTTATTTTTTTCATGTCTCTCTTTTTACTACGTGCAGCAAATGCCAGATGGCCGTAGTACGGTGGTTGTAGTAAATCTAGGCTTAAAATTCCTTAAGGCAGGTAAACGCATTTCTTCAAATTTAGGTGTTGTATAATTGGTCTCTTCCGTGTCGGTTCCTTAACAAAACCAAGAAAAACAAATAAATACATAAGAAGCCGACTCAAAACTCGAAGAATCTAAAGCTGAACGTGCCCAGAATTACAAATTCCAATTACATAAAACTGTAATAATAATTTAAAAAAAAAACTTCTAAATAAATTTAAAAAAAAAACTACAATAATCTTGTATTTGACTTTTGGGAAACTTGATTGAAGGTCGTGAGGTGATTAACGTCGATTTGGCCTTCCTTTCGCAAGAGAATGCATTCGCGGAATTGGTCAATTTCGGCGTTACTTTCCAAACGTTACTTTCGAAATTGCGCGATAATTTTTTTCTTATTCTTTCAATTGCGAAAATGCAAATTTTCAAGCCTATGCCTTAATATTACATATTATTTAATTAAATTAAATTAAATCCTAACGTAACTGTTTCAACGTTTAATTAATTATTATTAACTTCGAATGTAGGAACGATACTTTCTATTAATGCGGAATATGATTAAGACTGGATTTGCGGAATTCAAATTATACATCATGCTATTACGTAATACCATTATTTCCATAATTTGGCCTGCAGTTACTTAACATTTGCTCGCATCCAATAATTTTAGAAACTATACTTTAATTCGTTACATTTCAATAAGTAATTCTGTAATAAATCATTCTCATTATTAGAAATGTAGAATCATTTATTTTGTCCTTATTAACAAATTTGTTCCTTGCTTTTTGTCGAAAAAATAAACTTAAGTTATAATTAAACTATAAAATTATGTAAAATTCACCGTGAAAATGAGTAATAAAATAGTAAATACTAGAAAAAAAATACAATTTGTATTATAACTATTTTGTATATTTACTTTTAAGTGAACTAATTGCAAAATTCCTTGCAATATTACTTAATTTTTTCTTTGTTTTTTGTCACACAAGTTTAAAAAATAAATAATTATAGATTTTATAAATGATATTACTTAAGTAATGTTATCAAAAAATATGTAAAATTCACCGTGAAAATGAGTAATAAAAGAGTACAAAAAATAATAAATAGTAGACAAAAAAATACAATTTGTATTATAACTATTTTGTACATTTACTGTGAACTTTAAGTGATTTTCTTAGAATATTACGTAATTATGTTATTGTTAAACTAATTAAAGGATGTAAGCGTTTAAAAAATATGTGATTATTTTGTTTAATTAATTTAAACTTATTGAGCTTAAGTATACTTAAGCATACAGAATCGGGATTAATATTAAAACTAAGCGAAAATGTGAATTAAATTAAAATGAATCATTTTTAGTTATTCACAAATTAACGTTAAAAAAACCGTTCCATTCAAATTAAACATAATTTATTTATTTATTTTTTTTTACAATTTGATTTATGAATGAATTTTAATAATTATACAATATCCGGATTTTAATTATATTAAAACTGATTGAAAATGTGAATTGATTAGTATGAATCATTTTTTGATTATTCCCAAAATTAACGTTAAAAAATTTTGTTGAAATATTATTTTATATATAAAAAACTGTGTAGACTTCGTGAAAACTTGTCAAATTAAACATAATTTGAGTTTTATTTATTATTTTTTTTATAATATGATTTATGAATGGATTATCTGCAAATAAGAATAAATAAAGAAGATAATTATAAAACAAATATTTTAATAATTATACAAAATCCGAATTTTTATTATATTAAAGCTGATTGAAAATTTGAATTGATTAGTATGAATCATTTTTTGGTTATTCCCAAAATAATGTTAAGAAATTTTGTTGAAATATTATTTTATATATAAAAAACGGTGTAGACTTTGTGAAAACCTGTCGAGTTCGTAAAATGTATTTTAAACCTTGGCGGAATAAACGGTATAAACAGTTCGTGTTTATTTTCCATAAATACCTTGACATTCTTTAATATGCATGATAGTAACTTGATAAATAAGCATTTCGATTTTTTTGTATAAAGAATCGAACTCCATATAAAATTTATTTACGGAAATCTTTTAGTTCTTAAATCAGAATTATTTATATAAAAATAATAATAATACAAAACTGCAACAAAACATGTTTTTCTTTATAATTTAATTTTATAAGTCTTTTTTTTTAATTCGATTTAAAAACAAGTTATTTTTTATAACATTGACTTATTTGGAAAATTCAATTTAATACAATATTTCATAGAAAGAATTTATAATTATTTTTTTTATAGACTTCTAATGCATCAAATTATTTACATTTGATAAATTTTCATAAATTTAAAAAAATAATTAAAATAAATAATTTTCAATATTTTTATTATAGTTTATATAATTATTTATAAAATAATTTATTTAACAATTATAACATTTTAAGGCACAATTTATAGAGGAAACCTTCTATTTTTTGTTTAATAGGACAAAAAGAAGTTTTTTTGGTAATAAATTAACATATATTAATTAACTTATTATTTATTTTTCTATTAAATGTATTTCATTATAAAATTTATTGATTGTATAAATAATCTATAAATTAACTAATTATAGACAACTAGAATTAACTAGAAAACATATAATATAGAATATCAGAGAAATTGGAATTTTATATTTGAAATTTTATGCCATAAAACGTTTACATCAATTGTAATAAATTAAATCTAACTGTTATTTTATAAATTACATAATTATACGCAGTCGCCATTATATGGAATAACTAGAAAACACATACTATAGAATTTGTAATAGATATTCCATAAAATAACTAATTATTCCATAGATTAAAGTATTATACACATCGTATATTATATGCATTAACTAGACAAAGTATAGAATATTAAGCGAATTGAGATTTTATATTTTAAATTTTATTCCATAAAATTTTTACATTAATTGTAATAAATAACTTCTATCTATTATTTTATAGATTACATAATTATAAGTATAAGTATTCGACATTATATAGAATAACTAGACATTTGAAGATAGAATTGAGATTTAAAATTTTATTCCTTGAAACTTTTACATTAATTGCAATAAATAACTAACTATCTAATATTTTATAGATTACATAATTATATGCACTCGACATTATATGGAATAACTAAAAAATATATAGTGTATAATTAGTAATAGATATTCCATAAAATAACTAGTTATTCCAAAAATTATAGGATCATACGCATCAGCTATTTTATGGAATAACTAGACAAAGTATAGAATATCAGACTTAATTCGTTATACTAATTTTTTTATCGAGTTATTCTATATATTAATTGTTTTTTTTTATTTTTTAATAGATTTTATCAAATATCTACTTCTTCAATAAAATAACGGATTATTTGCTATAAGCTGTATAACGCACATTTAATTTGAATACTACAAATGATAAATAGTATTTATTTGCATTTTTAGCGTACATTTCTATTTGCATATTATAATGAAATTAACAGTATTAATTGATTTGCATTATAAATTGTAATTGATTTTTTATTATTATTATTATTGCATTCCCCTTAACAGTAAACAAATTTATGTAACAAGTAATGTTTATGTAATAGATCACAAAATACTGTGGCTCAGTGGTCATCAACCTCTTGCGTATATTTTTGTTAAATAAGCACTATTTTTTGTATCACATAAATGATGAAACGCTGCGCTACTGTACAGTTTTCATCGTAAAATAAATTACCATAAATAGTAGTGTTATTATAGTATCATGCATAGTTGTTTGATCCACTTATATAAGTTGATTCGCTTGTAATAAAGACCTATTTGCAAGATGGAATTTTTTAAAAAAAGTAGTAGTTCATAAAGAGATCTTATAATTATGTTATATAATTCGGAAAGCACTTTGTTCTCAATTTACATAAAAGTTTTATTTACATTTTTAACTTATTCTCAGCAATTAAACATTTTTTATTGGAAAACGTTTTAGTTAAAAAATGTATGAAACTTTTTTGTTTTGAAAATTTTTTTTTAGATGTACATAAAGTAAAAAATTATTATTATATTTCCATCTCCACTAATTAAAGTATTTTTACATAATTGTAATAATTATAAACTTTTGCAATAATGACGGCTGCATATAAACCGTTATTCTGTAAAATAACTAGAAAAAGTGCATAAAATTTGTAATAGATATTTTCCATAAAATACATAGAATAACTTGACAAAATTAGAAATTTGATTAATTTTTTTTTAAGATAATTATGAATTGTATAAATCTTGTCTAGTTCTAAATGTAATCCCATCTGCATCTCGCAACACCAACTTCGTTGTTGCTATTTTTTATATGCGGCGAAACCACATCATTGCCATTTGACCGTTACAGTCTTGCATAATATTTTTACGTCACAATCGCCGTTTGCATCAGCCTCGAGTTATAAGATTAAAATGTGAAAACTGTAATACCCAGTGCGTGTTTATTTATGGAAAGGTAGCAATAAAACGAGCCTGAAAATATTCGATTACATTTCTTATTACCATACTTATTTCAGTATTTCCAATCTTCATCGCAATCTTCAGTGTATAGTTGAATTCTTATTGGGTTTCGCATTGATCTAACGGTCGGACGATCATTTTATTTCACACCATACCTCAAGACTTTTTTTTACTTTTGCTTACATTCGTTGAATTTTAATAAATATTTTAGAATCTTTCCAATGATTCATTCCAAAAAAGGAAAAAAATAGATTTTTTTTTATAAATTATAATTAAATTTTTTGTAAAATGTACACATTTACTAAACAATTTGAAATAAATTTATTAAATCATAAACTGACTAGTAAATTTTTACATACATTTTAGTTTGTAAAAATTAGTTATTTCATATAATAACGAGTTGTTAAAGTATAAAATAATATAAATAATTACATTTTATACCGAGTTATTACATAGAATATCTACTATAAACTAATAGAAAACTAAATTTGTATTACATAATGGAAGTTTTTTTTATAATTTACAATTAAACTTGAATAAAAACAAGACGATTTTAAATTTATTGATGATCATAAGATTTTTTTTGTAAAATGTACACATTTACTAAACAGAGTTACATTTGAAACAAATTTAGATTTTTTACTTTATATTTTAGTAAGTACATAAACGTACAGGTAAATGTGTTTACTTTATTTGTCAAGTATATTTTTATAATAACTAGATAATATAAAATTCTTAGTTAAAGTGTAAAATATATAACTATTAATTAATTAAATTAAATTTTATGAAATACGTAGTTATTATATAAATTAACGGTAATGTAATTATGTATATTTAATGAATTCGAGTTCGGCGGCGCAACATATTTATTCCATTAGGTTCAGTTTTCCAAACAGAATGAGGAAGTAGTGGTTTTGCCACTGGATGCAGTCCAGTTCCAGATCATGTACAGCAGCAGACCACAGTCTGCTGGTTTCGAAAGCCATTAAAAAAAAAGAGCAAAGCTAATTTATATTATTGTTGTAGCAGTTTGGTTCGCTTTTAAAATTGGCCGTACGGCATAAATCCTGCCTGTTCATAGACAGTTTAACGTACGCTATGCAGACTCGAACGTTGCTGGTGTAGTTCAAGGCTAACAGAAAAGAGAGGAACAGCAAAACTGCGAAGAGATGAAGAGAAAAATAAAACGAAATACCAAAAAATAAATCACAAGTAAAATATTAATAAATGTAGAAACGACTAGTCGCACATGTCTGCGCTCTCAGCTATACATACTATAATAAAGTTTAGAAATCCAAAACTCATATTTTATTAATGGAAGGTTTCGCAGACTTCGTCGATTCGCGCAGTTTTATGGCATTGCGAGTCTGCGGAATTAATGGAAATCGACGTTGACTTTATTCGTTTATGCAATTATCGTGGATGGAAAAGATCGCATCATGTTTTATACATCTCGGTATAATTTATAATAGGTTAAAATTAACATCGCGTTTTGTGGTTAATTGTATTAAATAGAAATAGATTACAGTCTTTATATTGCAAGCATGTGAATATAATTTGTCCTTATGATATTCTACCGTTTGCAGACCGTGTCGTTGCATTTAATTGTAACAAACACAATATTTGCGTGCTAGTCTTTATTATAAAGTGCTTGTTAAAAATTGTAACATAATCGTTAATTTATAGATTACTTTCATAATTATTTTTAATAGAAATTATTGTTAATTGTAACAATCACAATATTTGCGTGCTTGTCTATTTTATAAAGTGCTTGTTAAAAATTATAACGTAGTTAATTGATAAATTACTTTAATAGTTATTTTTAATAGAAGCTTATTGTTAAACCTTGTGAATATAAATTATCCTTAAGATATTTTACCGTTTGCAGACTGTGTCGTTGCATTTAATTGTAACAATCACAATATTTGCGTGCTTGTCTATTCTATAAAGTGCTTGTTAAAAATTATAACAAAATTGTTAATTTATAGATTACTTTCATAATTATTTTGAATAGAACATTATTGTTAATTGTAACAATCACAATATTTGCGTGCTAGTCTATTCTATAAAGTGCTTGTTAATAATTATAACGTAGTCGTTAATTGATAAATTACTTTAATAGTTATTTTTAATAGAAGTTTATTGTTAAACCTTGTGAATATAAATTATCCTTAAGATATTTTATCGTTTGCAGACTGTGTCGTTGCATTTAATTGTAACAATCACAATATTTGCGTGCTAGTCTTTATTATAAAATGCTTGTTAAAAATTATAACGTAGTCGTTAATTGTTAGATTATTTTAATAGTTATTTTGAATAGAAGATAATGCAATAATTATTTCATTCTGATTAATTTATGAATATTATCAATATATTATATTTTATATAGTCTTTTGTAACAGTTTTTTCTATTATTTAGAATTATTATTTTTATTTATTTAAAAATATTGATTGGCTGAAATGTTGGTCTATGAATGATATTTTTATTATTTTTGTACCTCGAAATTTATTAAAACAATTAAAATTCTTGTATGATTATGGCTAATAGCATTAATTAATAAATATATAGTTCACTTTAATCAAAATTTTAATTAGAAGTTTCTAGTTAATAAATTGGTCTTTATTTGTAATTGGAAAATTAAGGAAAGAATTATTTGTATCAAGTTTTTTTTGCATGAAATTCCTAAAAACGTTGAATAAATTAGATTTAAATATAGTAAAAGTTAATATAGCAGCTTATAATATTTGTATAGATAAATTTATGTATAAAATTATGTTTGTTAATACAATCATAATAAAATAAATTAAGGAATTTATTGTTTAGTTTAATTAGAATTTTAATTAGAAGTTTATAGTTAATAAATAGGTCTTTGTTTTCAATAGATGTTGGAAAATTAAAGAAAAATTCAATTATTTGAATAAAGTTATTTTTATCTGCAAAAAGTTTCTACAAGAATAATGGTAAATAATTGTTTTATCTTGAATAGAAAAAAAAATAGTATAAAAGTATGTTTTTTTAATAATTCTATAATGTGTTTTTTTATATAAATTATTTATAAAAATGCAACGATATTTTATTGCTGAAATATTTTGACTGTCGTAACTTCTTGTAGGATTTTTCATCGTTAATGTTTAAATTATAATTGAGAAAATAATAATATATAAAATTGTAATTATAAGCACATAAAAAAATAAAACGTATTTATAAATACCTAATAAAATAAATTAACAAATTTATTGTTTCCTTTAAATGATGATTAAAAGAAATTGGTGATTAATTAGAATTTTATAGTTAATAAATTGATCTTTATTTGCAACAGATGCTGGGAAATTTAAAAACAAGAAAAATGTTAAATAATTTGGATTAAAATATCGTAAAAATTAATATTGCAGTTGATATGTCTTGAATAGAATAATCTTAGTATATAAAAATAATATTAATTAATAATTTTTATATAAATTATTTATAATAGATGCAAATATATTTATTTTTGTAATACTATTTGGAATGAGGTACTTTCTTGAAGTATTTTTCATTATTAATATTGATATAATAATTAAGAAAATAATAATTAAATAATTGTAATCATAAACACATAAAGAATGAAAACGTGTTTTTATAATCACAATTTTATTTAGAAGTTTATAGTTAATAAATTTGTCTTTATTAGCATAGATATTTTAAAATTAAAGAAAAATTGAAGTTGTAAAGTTTTAAATAGAAAACTTTTAACATAAAAATATGTTTGTTAAAAATTTTGTTTTATATAAATTATTAATAATCACATTTTATTGTTGAAATATTATTTGGAATGATGTATTTTTCGATAATGTTCAAACAATAATTTAAAAACGATATATTAAAAAGTAATGGAGTTATTACTTAAAATAAAAATAAATATGTATCTTTTATATATTTTTTGTATGATATTGCCAGCTCACAAAGTACCTTGCAATTCCTGAAAATGGAAACTCTAACCATTCTACTATTTCTACCAGATTTAAGTTTATTTATGTCTTATTTTTCTATATCAATGTTAATTTTATTATTATAATATTTTTCTCATCTGACAAAAAAAATGTTTATTATAAGCGAATATCTTAATAAAAATAATTAATTTTGAAACATTTTAAATGACATATTTTTTTGAAACATTTATATGAAACATTTTAAATGACATATTTTTTTGAACTTGCTATTTTATTTTGTTAATCAAAATTAATAAATAATCAAACGTTATCATACATTTACGTATGAAATTTTGAATTTATTTAACTTATAATAAAATTATGTACGCAAACTATATAAAAAACTAAATAAAATGGAAAATAAATGTGACATAATAATATTGCATATAATTATTTTAATCAAAACTAATAAAACTCAAATGTTATCGTTTATATAAATATTATGCTCACATTTGAAATATTCTATATTTTAACGTATAAAAATAATAAAAATAACAAAAACTAAATGTGACATAATATTCCGATACTGCATATAAAAAAAAACTAATATTTAACAGTTCCCGTTTATACAATTATTATACGGTAGTTCCACTCTGTAAATGTAAATCATTCCGCTAATATTTGCTTTATTCAAATGCGAGCAATTATTAACATATTACACATGCAGAACGGTAGTCGCCGCTTTTTATGTAATTACGTACGTGTTAAGGTGTAGTATTACCAATTTGGCATTGTTTGGTCCACTTGGTTGTGCAAAAAAAAAATAACTGGAGACAGGCGAATTTGAATGAATGAATGGGTTGAGGTGAGGCAACACTTGCCATTTACTTTCTTGTTCTTTTCTTTTATTCCACGTTTGTTTTCTTGAAACACTACGCATTTGGAAAACCTTGATTATGTAAGCAGAGATTACAGTTAAGTTCGTTATTAAAATATGGAAAATGAATAACTAGGATTTACATTGAAAATTGGTTGTTGAATAATTCAAGTTTTTTTTCTGTAGTCTTGATTGTAAACAATTGTTGTTTGGTTTTGGACTTTGGTTAATTATAATAATCCACTATAAAATATATACAACATAAATGCATAAAAAATTAATTAATTTAACGAAGTTTCGGTATAAATAAGAAAAGGCTTTAACTAAGTTTGATGACAATTAATTAATTTGGGCCTACCTCGATTAACAAAGTGTCGGTATAAATAAGCCTGGAATTGTGTAAAAATAATGATAGTTCTTGGAAATAAATCATTAAGAAATGCAAAATATGACCAGAAGTTGCACTAAAACAAGAAACTAGATAAAAACTTGTTATTAATAAAGTTAAAGAAAATTAAGACAAAATTAAAGAAGTTCTTGTTAAAATAATCAATGATTTAAAGGATATTAAAAACGTACTATTTTCTTCATGAAAATTAGAATAATTTAGGAAAAAGTGTTTTTCTTAAGCGATAAATACAATAATTTTGTTTACAAAACTTTTTTTTTGTTTGTATTTTTTTTACCCTGAAAATTAAGTTTCTCTTAACAAATAATATCATTAATTAAAATATTTTTCTATTTATTTTAATTACGTAAAAAGTATGACATTTGTATAGGATTTTTTTGATAAAATTATAATTAACATTCATGAATTTATCATAATTATCTTTAATTATTATTGTTAAGAAAGAAACATGTCTAAAGTTTGAAAAAATTACTTACAATTACATCAGTATTTTTAAGTATCAAATAAGTTGTAAATCTAAACTGATTGATCAAAAAATATGCAAATTATTCATTCATAAACTTCAAAATAATCATGGTTTAGAACAAATATAATGAATTTATTTAAAAAAAACTCCAGAAAAAGAAAATTTTCAGAATTAACTTATGTTATAATACAATATTATAATATATATTTTTTACATAATAAAATTATCTAATTGAAAGATTAAATGAAGTTATCGCAAAAAATCAATAACATTGATATCTATATAACAGTTAGGAATTCTATAAATCTGCATGAAATAACAATATTTTATCATTACAAAGACTTGAGCGGAATGCATTATATAATACGACTAATATATGCAATAATTGCGCAATTTCAATATGGGAATGGTAAACGTCAACGGTATTTTTTTGCCTAGCCTTTTAATTTTCTAAATATGTCTCGACGCATAACAGAACACCTATATATTAAAATAAACTTGGAACAGTTTGAAATATCGGATCTCTTCCTACGAGTTTTTCGTTAAGAAACAGTATTTGCCTTCCATTAGGAATGAGTTATTTTCTCAATTAACAAAGTCTCTCTGCATCTGTTGAGCATTGATTGTAGAAAAGAGTGGGTTTTGCAACTTCTTTAAAAGTAGAGTAGTCGTCCTCGACGAGAATCGCTTTAGAATGGAAGAGAAACAGTTACATTTTTTTTTTGAATCTGATACTTTTCTGCTTTTTTATTCTTGTTCGCGTTTATTAAAAACTTACACTTTCTTTCAAATCGTTTTCTTTTTGATGACTTTATTTTTATTGTGTTTTGACGCGTTTTCACTTTCTATTTAATAGCTGTGACAAAATCAGTTTTTTTGTTCGTGACAAGAAAGTGGTTTGGAATTTCCTCATTCAATTTGTAATTGCTTTTATATTAATCTTCAATTCTCAAGTTTTAATAAATTTATTACATTAAAACAATTTTTAATAATTTTTTTTTCAAATAAATATAATTTCACAATTTTTTTACCGAAACTTCGTTAATCGAGGTATGACGAAATTAAAATATATTCCTTTTATTTTTTTAAACACCACTTTAATGAAATTACTGATTTAGCAGGTGAAAGGATTTGTGTGATTGTGTAACAAATAGAATAAATTAAGGAAGATGAAGCTTGAATGTTTTCTACTATTGTTTAACATTTGCAATATTCAAATTGAAAGAAAGTTGGGAATACAAGAAAACTCGTAAACGAAACAATGACATTCACAAATTAAATTTGTAATCAAATTATTTAATAATACAAAATTTTCTAATTATTAAATAAATAATAATTTTGGTATAGAAATGCGTGTATTTTAAAATTATGCATTAATTTTTTTTTCTTTATAAAACCAATTAAAATAAACAATAATAATGTAATTTTACGGTATAATAAATCGTTTATTATTTATATTATAATAATTATTAATATCGAAAGTAAAAATTAATTTTAAACTTGAAAAAAAATTTTTTTTGTTAAACTATGATTCAATAATCAGAGCAGAAATAAACACGTATAATATATTATTCATTAATCCCCATAATTGTTACAGCAGTTTTATTGAACAGGAACTTTTTTTAAGATTCTTATTTGGAACATTAAATTTAAATTAAAATTTGTTCCCCGAATTGCTCAGAATATTATATCAAGTCTAAGTATCTTACATAACTTTACTCAAGTATTTTTATTATAGAAACTATATTTATTAATACATAATAATAAGTTATATAATGTGATTTAATTTGGTGATATCTATCATGAAAAAATAATGTTTCTAAACTCTTTTAATCAAAATTTCATTTTTAATAGAAATAAATGTGTACACATTTTTACTTACATTTTTTTACTTACATTTTCAAACAATTTATTGTTATAAAAACTATATTTATTGCTACATGTAACAAGTTACTTGGCAAACATTGCGTAAAAAATATTATATAATGAATTATTACAATAAAAAATAAAATATGATTAGGATTTTCATAAATTTATAAATATTTATTCTATTTAAAAAAAAAAAAAAATTAATCAAATTTTAATTAATTCTTACTTTATTTCCTGTTTCAATTTTAGAATTATCTCCATATAAGCTATTTCCTTTTTAGATTAACTTAAACATTATTTTGAATACGAAAACTATTGCTATTTCAAATCGCACGTTTCAATTCCTTCCGGATTTCTCCTTTTTCGATAAGTGAATCACATTCAATTCATTCTAATTAAACGTGAATAATTTATTAAAATATATTCTTATAATTCAATAAAAATATTTATAGTAATTAGTCTTATTTTTTAAATTAGTTCCTGTTTTTTTTTATATATAATTTCTTATTTATTCTATGAATTATATAATAAGCAAGTTTATTAATTAATTCTGATTTCGCATTTTAATTTGCATTTTTATATCACGATTTTCTATGTTTTATTCAGCAAATATCAACTTTTTAGAACAATTTTAATTAAAATTTGATAATTAAGTTATTAACAAATTGTTATACGCAAAAATTAATTATAATTTACTATTAATTCAATCTGATATATTTTAATGAAGTATAAGATTAATTTAAAAAATAATTAAAACTAATTTTAAATTTAATAATGAAATGAAAATTAATTCAAAAATTATATTTTTTTTAATAACAAAAAAAAAACAAAATACATATAGGAGATGATGTAATATAGAGAAACTGTAACATCACGACCTATCTAACAATATGTGTCCTTGTTCGATGATCATGGACATACATGGAAGACCATGACAAAATTATATAATTTTAAACTTGAAATTTTTTCCGCTTTATAATTCCTATAACATATTTTTTCAATGAAACAAAAAATCTATTTGCAAGAAAATACTTATGAAATTGGAGATAATTTTTGTTATATTTAAAAATTATAACGCGTTTCCTTTATATTTATTTATTTACATTTATATAAAGTCCTTTCAAGACAATTAGTAAATTTTAAATATTTTTTTGTAAATATTGAAATTATTCTTAAAAGTTTGGAAATGGTATATTTATTATTATATAATTAATTTCCTCATTAATTATGTAGTAATTATCAATTTAATTAGCAATAATTGCTTTATTAAACATTATAATGTACAATTTTCTCATATTATGTTTTTCTAGTATTTTTAAATTATTTTTGAATAGAAGAAAGTAACAAATATTAAACTTCCCTATTAGTCATGAAGTAATCATCACTTAATTATTTTCGAATTAGGAATAATTACTTTATTTCACGTTCTAGTGATTTTTTTTTATGAGTACATTTCATAAAAAAAATACAAATCAAAAACAAGAATTGTTACATTTTTTTTTACTACAATTTTTTAACTTCCGCATTAGTCAAGTCATAATTAACACTTTGCTAGTTTGTAATAAGGAATAATTGGTTTATGTTTACATTAATTTACTATAAATTAATGTTGTTTTATAACGTAATCAAAATTTATAACAAAAACAAGAATTGTTAAATTTTTTTATATTTTAATAAATATCATGAAGAAAGTTATACATTTTAATTAGTTATGTAATAATCATTACTTTATTATTTTCTAATTATAATTGTTACAATTAGATTATATTTAATTTGATTAAGAGTTATTATTACTATTATTAATATTTTGAAACAAGAATTTTAAAACTATTTAAGATGAGAGTATAATAAATAAATTACCTCGTGTAGTCCGGTTAATCGGTTCAATTAATATAAAACCGGACAAATCGAGGAAACAAATTGCATAAAAATAATCCGTACAAATAGAGATAATTTATGTATAAACAAATAATTTTGTGTACTAATTCTTTAGAATTAATTTTCAGTTTACTCCCTTAAAATTTAGTTTATTTTTAAATTTTCAAGTGAATCCGCACTGATTAATATTTTAGGTATAACTGTATATTCAATAAAATTATTAAATCATCTTCATTTTCAACGTAAATTTGAATCAATTATATATTTGACAGGTACTAGCTTATCCATTAAGGCAGTATTAGTTTAGTGCCCCCAAATATTTTTAAAGTTATGATTTACGACATTTTTACTTCCTGCTCTTAACAGTTTTCTCGAGAATTCGACCCCCTCAACAATTTTTTTTTAAAGATTTTTTACCCGTATTTTGTATCCATAAAAATTATATAAATTAGAGAATATGTTGCTGTACCCTCAACCGTTAACAATAGTCGATACGCTTCTAAGTACTACTATACAGTTTAATACCTGATGTACCTGAGAAACTTTCTCTACAAAATGTATTAAAGTTGAAATAAAAGTTTAT